>CM066041.1:234565881-235075881 GCA_033557465.1 Ichthyophis bannanicus | reverse complement strand
TCTAGTGGGATTTGAACCCCCGACCTTCCGGCCTGAAGTACCTTGCCCCAACCACTAGGCTACTCCTTCCCCCTATGTGTGTATGTATATATGTGTGTATGTATATATGTGTGTGTGTGTGTGTGTATATATGTATGTGTGTGTGTATTATAGCCAGCACCCGCTCCCTAACCTTGAGGGTTTGGGGAGGGGTGTGCCTTGAGGTTAAGTTGAAGTTGTGAAGGTCGAATGACAAGGCAGGTATAAAGAATATTTTTTTTACATAAGGATTTATTTTCTCCCGCTCCGTGGTGGAATGGAACAGGCATAAAGGAATATACTTTTGTAGACAAAACAAGAACAAAAGGAAAACAGGCTTTTTCCAATACTGTGTTCAAAACTGTCCTTTAACACAGGAGTTCACATTCCTGTCATGTGAGCTTTACTTTGACATCACTTAAACAAAGAGCAAACAATAAAGTTCATGCACTGTGACTAAGTTGTGCTTCAGCTTATTCTTATCTCTTCATAAGCTCTTGAGGTAAGGAACTTAAACAGCATGCATTTCAGCCTATTACAGCGATGGCGAACCTATGGCACGCGTGCCAGCTGTGGCACGCGAAGGCCTTGCAGCTGGCACGCGGGAAGGTCCGCCATCGAAAAAAAAACAACAACCCTGTCTGCTGCCGTTGTCGGGGCCGCCGCGGCAGAATCGAGCGTGCCGCGGGGCCCCCCTGTACCCACCGGCAGAGCCTGTCCTCCCCGTAGCAGCTCTCTCTTTGGAGCTGCAGTCAGACTCGCCGGCTTGCAGAGCGCGAAGGGAAGAGTTTCCCTTTCGCGACTCTGTTAAGCCCGCGGGGGCTGATGGGAACTTCCCATCAGCCCCCGCAGGCTTAACAGAGCACCGTGGGAACTCTTCCCTCGCGCTCGGCAAGCCGGCGCGTCTGACGTCAGCTCCAAACAGATAGCTGTTACGGGGAGGACAGGCTCTGCCGGTGGGTACAGGGGGGCCCCGCGGCACGCTAGATGCTGCCGCGGCGGCCCCGACAGCGGCAGCAGACAGGTTTCTTTTTTTTTAATTTTCCCTGGGCTGGGCTGGGCTGGGGGTGGGGGTTAGGAGTGGTGATGGGCTGGGCTGGGCTGGGCTGGGCTGGGGGCTTAGGAGTGGTGATGGGCTGGGCTGGGCTGGGCTGGGGGGGGGTTAGGAGTGGTGATTGGCTGGGCTGGGCTGGGGGGGGTTAGGAGTAGTGATGGGCTGGGCTGGGCTGGGGGGTGTTAGGAGTAGTGATGGGCTGGGGTGGGGGGGTTAGGAGTGGTGATGGGCACTGGGCTGGGGGGTTAGGAGTGGTGATGGACACTGGGCTGGCTGGGGGGGGTTAGGAGTGGTGATGGGCACTGGGCTGGCTGGGGGGGTTAGGAGTGGTGATGGGCGCTGGGCTGGGGGGGGTAGGAGTGGTGATGGGCGCTGGGGGGGGTTAGGAGTGGTGATAGGCGCTGGGGGGGCTTAAACTAAAAATTGAGTGATGGGGGATTAGGACTGGGAGTGGGCTGATGGGGAGGTTAGGACTGGAAATGGGCTGGTGGGATTAGGACTGGGAGTGGGCTATGGGGGGCTAGGACTGGTAATGGGTTGGGGGGGTTGCTAGGACTGGAAATGGGCTGAGTGGAAGGGGGCTTGAACTGCAAATAGCTGTTGGGGATGGGGCTTGGAATGGAAATGGGCTGAGGGGAAGTGGGGGGCTTGAACTGCAAATAGCTGATGGGGACGGGGCTTGGAATGGAAATGGGCTGAGGGGAAGTGGGGGGCTTGAAGAAGGGAATGGATGCTGGGTGAGACTGGAACTAGAAGGGAGCTGATGTTGGGGGAGGATTAGAATGGGATGGGGCTGGGAGAGTAAAATGGAGAGGGGAAAAATATTTTGTGTAGGAGGGATGAAAAATCTACAATTGGCCAGGTATTGGGAGAGTAATTGGGGATTGAGGATGGAGGGGTAAAATTTGTGTGGATGAAATAGGAATGAGGAAAGAGCAAAAGGAGAAAGATTAGTATGTTAAAGCAGATGTAGAGAGAGAGAGAATGGAAAAAAAACTAGAAGAGAGAAGAAAGGACAAATGGACAGCAGACGATGGAGAGTTAGCAGAAAACATGAAGAAACCAGAAGAAAATGGCTGGACCAATTGCAACTGAAAAAAAATGCACAAAAGGTAGAACGATATCTCTTTATTTTGAATTTATTAACTGGAATATGTCAGCTCTGGGAAATGTGCATCATTAACATCTGCGCTTTGTTTGGTACAAGAGGAAATTCCTATTTGACGTTGCCACTTGTTCTCTTTCCCCAGTATTCACTGAAATGTATTGGTTTAATATTTGCAGTGTTGCCTTTTGATAGGTAGGGTATGGTGCTTTGTGAGTCCTGGTAATGCTGTCAGGATACAGCGGGTTTGCTATGGGTTCTAAATGGGCAGCGTTTGTAGTAGTTCCTAATGTGCCTGGCGGTTGGCACTGGATTATAGTAATGTAGAAATCTTTTAGTCTTTCTTTATCCATACACTCATTAAGAGACATGTTTACTAAAAGTTAGTGTATGGTAACATTATGCAAATATTTATGCAAATAAGACCACTTATGCAAATGACGTGCTGGCACTTTGAGGAAATTCTTTGGTTTTGTGCGGCAGTTTGGGCACTCGGGCTCAAAAAGGTTAGCCATCACTGGCCTATTATAACGAATGACCACACAAGCTTTGCTTGACTATTCTTTGTCTATGAGACAGGTCGAGCAGTCCATTGGCTGATTCAAATCCACCATTGGTAAGGGAAGAACCAATGGCACTTGTGCTTCTGGGCTCTGTACTGACTCAGCTACTTTCTGTCCAGGAATAGTTCGTTTCTCTAGGAAATCTTTAAACTCTTTCAGGAGTGCTTCAGCCTGCTTACTATATGGGCTAGGCGGGGAATTAACTCCTTCCTGGGGTGAGTAATAGCTTGTGGGTTTCTCTTCAGGCAAACAAACAATGCCGTTTCTCTTACTATGCTCATTCACTGCACTGGAGTTACCCCTCCCCCACTTGTCTCTGTCAGCAAGTGCTGGGTAAGTCAGTTCATTTGCAGGTGAAGGATTTTTAGACAGCAATTCAAACTTATGACCTCCTAAAGCCTTCTGGCATATATCTCTAGCAAATATATCTGCTACGTCCTTGTAGCTAGCTTGCTTGCTAATTCTGTCAGCAGTTTGAGGAGAAAAGCAGGGTTTATCTGAATGAGCTTCTGGTTGTAGCCAACTGCCCTCATAAAACCTGGGTTTGCCCTGGGTTTTAAAATAAGCACTCACACAGTCTGGCTTCTCATAAAAGCTGTTATCAGAATTAAAGACACCCTGTACCTTGTTTTGAGGAATGCCTGAATGTTCTTTAGCAGTCTGCCATTCTTTCCACGGGTCAGCTCTCTGTTCCAAAAGCATAGGCTTTACCCCTGGGTCTCTCAGTACCTCGCCCTTCTCGTGCTCCCAGAAGGTTCTTCCATGCACTGAGTCTCCCTGGTACCTGCTTCTTGGCTTGGCAAGCGTTCTCCTGGAATTGCAGCTGGGGAGCGTTTCTCCTTCAAAGTCAAAGGCTCTGGCATCCAAGGCTACTCCGTCTCTAAAGCACACATCTGCTGTGTTTCTCTTCCGCCACTCTTTCTCTTCCTCGTTCTCTTTCCTGTTCCTGTTCTGTCTTCCTTCTTCCTTCTTCCTGTTTAACAAGCTGCTTCTGCTCTGGGGAACCCGCCTCCTGCTAGGGCGTGCCCAATCAGCAACTCTGCTTCTCCCCTCCCCCGAGGTGAGCTGTGTTAGCTGATTAGCCATGTGCATCTTGTGCTGAGAAGGGAAAATCTTGCCTTTAGCTGCAGTACCCAGACCTTCCACCGGGTCACCATCTGTTTCCATGGCTTCTGGCACCGCTACAGCGTCACAGTATATGTGTGTATATATGTATATATGTGTGTATATATATGTGTGTATATATGTATGTATATGTGTGTGTGTATATATATATGTGTATGTATATATATATATCTATGTATGTATATATCTATGTATGTATGTATGTATGTATATGTACATATATGTATGCATGTATATATATATATATGTATGTGTGTGTATATGTATTGTCACAGGGCCTACCTTGGCAGCGTAATGGACTGAGGTAGGTTGGACATAAAAACATATGAGGTTGGGTTTGGCTAATGTCTTACAGGGCCCAGGGACTTTCAGCCCTGGTAGCTTCCTTTGTTACCAAAATCCCAAAGAATACAAAGGTCCGAGTGGAGGGAAACAAAGGCATTTATTTCCCTTTCGTGCAAAAAGGTTCATATGCTTGGACAAAAACATCAACACAAGTTCCTTACTTCAGGTTAAAGAAAAAGTAAAACATGACGTTAAAGTAAAGCTGTTATCTTCACAATAAATGGTATATCAAAACAAACAGTCTCTATTCCCCAAGATAGAGCTTATGGGCTAAGCAAGGACTCCAGGCTTCCTGTCTTACAATAACTACAGTCCATCTCGATATCTGAAGCAAATTCCACCTGCATCGGTTCCCCTTCTGGAGACTCTGAAACCAAGTCAGTACTTGCTGGCAAATTGCAATCAGGCTTTTTATATATCCTCTGTACAACCTCCCAATGCTCAGGGCTGAATGTAGGGCGTCGGTCCTGCGCCCTCCTATACTGGGAACTGTCTTCCTTTTGCAAGTGTTTTACCTTAGCCTCATGCAAAGCTTTGTCATTAACAAGTCTCTCATTCGGTACGTGTTTCTTGCACCTTATCTCATAGGCAGTTTCAGACGGACAGTATTCCTCTGCTCCCTGTCCTCCCCATACACCAGCAGTCTGCAACCTGCTTTCAGTTAAACATGGGTTACCTTTTCTCCTTGGCTTGTCTACTCCCGGTGAGGTTCGAGGCCTGCTCCGGCTGGGATTCTGCCTGGACTGAGCAATAGGCCTTAAGTTCTCCAACCGTCCTTCTGTTGGCTTTAGACCACAGTCACAGCCACGCCTTTGTCTCTCTGGACGAAAAGCACTCACTCTGGATGGAGCTATCCCACCTTCTCCACGGTTGCTTCTTTCCTCAAGCCACTGCGGCTGCTGCTGCCTCCTGCGAAACCCTTGTCCAGGGGTTACTGCTTCTTCTGGATATCTTGCCCATTCATTCGGATGTCCTGCCCATCCTGCTGGTTCTGCTGGTTCTCCTGGCCTTTCTGCCAGTTCTGGCCATTCTCCTCCTGGCCGTTCTCCTCCTGGCTGTTCTGCTTCTGGCTGTTCTGCCCTCCAGTCTTCCAGACTCTCTTTAAGAGGTACTCCTCTCTTCCTTGATTGGAAGCTGGCTGGCATTACCTCATGACCTAGGAGGTGTGGTTCCTCAGTTCCTCGGAGGTCCCTCTTGCTCCCCCTATCAAGTTCCTCATAATATTGCAGCCTGTGCTCGACTTTTCCTGCGTTTAAAACATTTTCTTCTCTTCTCAGAGGGTCCGCAGCATCACAGTATATACACATATATATATACACACACACACACACGTGTGTGTATATATATATATATACACATATATATTGTCACGTCCTCTCCTTTGTATAGGCGGATGCCTAGTAGAAGAGGACGGACCACATTTGTGTATCCTTATAAGTGCTGCGGGTCTTATGTTCCATGTAGTTTTGGTCAAGACGAAAACAGCCAAGGATTTAAGGGTAACAATAAGTTTTATTGTTGCACAGGTATTTTTCTACTACCCTACTGAACATAAAGAATAAAGGATTCTTCTCCATACAGAAATAAAGTCAACTGATACAGCAAAGTCCATGTGTTATGCATCCACGCACGATTGCTTCAAACAACTTTCCCAAAGCCTTCTCCCAGTTGCAATTTCACTTTGCTTATCCTTGGGTTAGTTGAGGCATCCAATCAAAATCATCAACAGCTCTTTCTCTTCATTAGACCAACTGTTGCATTTGTATAACAATCAGTAAAACATTTGCATTCTCTTCATTCAAAGTTGCGGAACTGGCTAGGCTTCACACTTCTAGCATCTTATTGCCTTTCCCAGTGTTAATCCCTCAAGCCAAGTTTCAGGCTTCTTCCAGGACTTATCACATCAGCATAGAACGTTAGCAGCTTTTACTCCCTTTGGCAATAAGCACAGTCTGTCTCCATATCAGAACATTCACTCTCTAAAGGGGCTTCTTCAATTTGCATAGCCTCTTCCTCCGAGTCTGATACAACCTGCCTATTCTCAGGGTTCTCAACAGTAGGCTTCCATTGCTCTAACAGGTTTTTAAGCTGTCTCCATCGAGACTCTTCATTAAACTGCGGTATAGGGGAAGAACCAAGGAGACCACTCTCCTTTAACACAGATTTAAAGGTTTCAAAAGGGCTCACCTTTTTCCTAGCACTCCTTGACTTCTCTGGTAGTGCTAAAGGCAACCACTTGTCCCCAGACTGCTTCACCTGGACTCTTGTACCATTCTTCCCAGCAGGGTCTGGCTCGGACTCCTGTCTCCCAAGCTTCTGGTCAGCTAATTGCTTTCTATCAGCTGGGCTTCCCTCAGAACTGGAGCTACAGACACACTGCCTGCAATAAGAATCCTTATGCAGCTTTCCAATAGGGCCTTTGCTTCTGCCTATTCTCCCACCTTCCAGGACAGCTTCTACAGAAGACTCATGAGAAGAACTCCTCTGACTTCTGGACAAGGTTTCCAGACTTTCCTCCCGAGGATTATTTCTTCTTCTCTCCCACTTCTCTTTGCTGCTCCTCCCGTGGTTTTTTCTGTCTCTCTCCACGTCTCTCTCACTAACTGTTTCTTCCTGCTTAAGTGTTTGGGGCTGTCCTATGGGCTTTGACTCTGCCCCTCTGCTTCCCACATCAGCTCCCTTGGTCACCATGGAGCTGAGGTGTGGCTCCCTCTCTAGCTTTCGGTGCATAGAGTTTTTCACATTTGTTGGAGGTTTAACCCTTTCCCTTCCTGAACTGCTCTTTGCTTCAGGGGAAAAACACTGTGGCCTTAAACGTCGTCGGCACCACCAACTGCTTTCGAACTGCCTCGGTATAAGGGTCAATACCTTCCCTGTATAAAATTTCATTTTCCAGGAAAAACCTGGGCAACGTAGGCCGGGTTTCCAGGGCCCATTCGAAGGCTCTCTTGAGCGCTGGGTCAGCCCGCTGTTCCGCAGGGAACGAAGGAAACTTATTTACAAGTTCAGCCGGTACCCACGGTAAACTCTCACACCTGCCTCCAACTCGGCCCTCCCGCGGGTTCTAGACTGCCTCTCGTGGTGCCTCTTGGCCTTGGCCTTTCTGCCTTGCTTAACGGGCTCGTGCACTAAATCATCATGTGTAGGAAGGATATTTAAGTCTTCCTCATTAAACTCCCCCTCCTGGGATTCTACTGCCCCCTCAGGCTCCTCCATGCCTCTAGACGATGTCTCTCCCATCCCTGGGGTCCCGGACTGCGCCCGGGTGGAAACTAAACCTGACCGGGTAGTTAAACCTGCTACCAGCCCCTTATAAAAGGGTGGCCAATCCCTGCCTAAAATAAGGTCCCTAGGTAACGTCGGGATTATAGCGACTGGATTCACTTGTTCGGTGTCTAGTGCCTGCACAAACAGTTTCTGTAGAGGATAAAATGAGAATGCACCATGTATGCATTTTACCCTCACCCGGCTTTCTGCTTGACTCGGGGATGACGAACGGCGCCTCTCAATGGCTTCCCAGAGCCTGTGGAAAATCATGCTCTGGTCAGCCCCCGAGTCAAGCAGTGCCAGTGCTTCTACCCCCTCTACCTGGACATGTAGTAGAAATCCATCTGGCGTTGGCTTGTCCAGTCCAGACATGAGGACCGTCCACTTGATACAGTCTTTCTAGAAATGTCCCGCTATCCCGCACAGATAACAACATTTTCCTTTACATACAAAGACATTATCATTAGCATTCATACTTTGCACATTATAGCTTTTCCCTTTGGGATACCTGCCCCCCTTACAATTTGCCATGCTTGCAGCCTGCATTACCCCATACCCCGAGGGGTCAGCTATCTGGGCCTCCAAGAACCTATCTGCCAGACTAGCTGCTTCATCTGTAGATTGGCAGTTTTGTAAAGTGAGGTATGTTCTCATTTCAGTGGGCACAGCTTGGATAAACTGCTCCAAGACCACTGTATCCAGTATACTCTCCAGGGTTCTCCTCTCTGGAGTCAACCACTTCCAGGCCAAATTTCTTAATCTTTGACGTAACGCTTTTGGGGTCTCCTGTGCCTTCAGGCGGGCTTCCCTAAACATCCTCCTATAGTGTGAGGTAGTAAGCCCTAACCTATCCTTAACTGCCTTCTTTATTTCATTATAGTCAGCAGCAAGGGTTGCAGGCATTGCCTTGTAAGCTGAAAGGGCTTCACCGGTAAGTGAAACCGCAAAGCGGGTTGCCCATTGCTCACTAGGCCATTTTAGTGCTTCCCCAATGCGTTCAAAAGCATCGATAAAGTCATCGACATTGTCATGCGGGCTCAACTGACCTAAAGAAAAAGCATGACTAGCATGTAGTCCTAGCCCTGGTATGACCGTGGGGTTCTCAGTCACCAACTCCTGTGGTTTTCTTAACAGCGCCTCCATAGCGTCTAAGAGAGGTTTCTGTTGCTCCCTCATCATGCAGGCATTCTGCTCCTGGATATGCTTTGCTAGTTCAAACTGCTTGTCCCACTGCAGCTGCATCCACTGCATGACGTCTCTGGGCTCCATTCCTCTTGTCGGTACCTGTGAAAAAAAAGAAAGGAAAAAAAACAAGTGCGGCTCCTTTTTTTTTTTTTTTTTTCCTGCAGCGCCCCCTTTCCTGCACAAAATCCTCCCACACTTATGCCCTAGGTGACATTACCTGAGGCTTCGTGTAGAGGTCAGCATTCAGGAAAGGTCACTGTTTCTTTCACCAGCCGTCTGTCAGCCAACTTGCTTCAACAGGGGTCCTCTGGTGCTGTAGTTTCTTCACTGTGTCCTATATTTCAAGGTCAAAAATCCTCAAAACTACGCCAAATGTCGCCCGCTCACCCTCCCAGAGGCCACGGGCGTGAATAGAGTGAGCGAGGTAAAGTTCCTTGATAACTGTGGAATATTATAATGAGGCTTAGCAGAGCCTTCTGGGTAGTGTTGTTCCACAGCCAGTAGAAATAAGTAGTTGCAGTCAGAGTGATAAGGTCAAATAGGATTTATTTCCCTTCCCAGGGTTGGATTCTTAAACCATGAAAACAAAGTAACACAAAGACCATGCGTCTGGAACTACAAACAAAGAATTAACTTGAACTCAGGCAATGCTTATCTTCAGCCAAAAAGAAATGAAAATGCAGAGAAAACAGTTTCTTTCCCAAAACTCCTTTTGTCTGTTTTCTCCTGTGAAACAGCCCTTGTAGCACTTTAACACAAAGATTGTATGCTGTCAGAAAAAGTATATGTACAATCCATAAATACCTCAGTGTCCGGGTCCTCATAAAAATCACACTGCATGTGTTCAATGTCTTGACCAGTTTCCCGTGGGCTGAAACCTTTATCTTGCCTGCCGGGTTCCTCTCTATAGCCTAAGGTATTTCCTTCCCCCAACAGCTTAGAGGAGTATGGGTATTTACCATAATTGCTGCTGTTTCTCTCAACTGAGTCACAGAGCTCCTGGTAAGTGCAGGGAATTTGGCTATACTCTTCTTTCCTGCTATTAGGGAGAATACTCCTGCCTTCTAACAAGTTTCTTCCAAGCTTCCTCCCTTGAGCACAACTCTGCACGGGGAAAAACTCTTCCCTTCGTGTTTGCTTAGCTTTTCTTTTGGGCAACAAATTAGCCTCAGGAAAATAATCCTCTCTTGCTGGGTACCTTGAGCTGTAAGGCTGGAATTGCCTTAACTGGGCTTCAGAGCAATTCTCTCTGCTTCCATGACAGCAGAGCACTCCGGTGCAATGGTCAGCCGGTGCAATGGTCAGGCAGTCTCCCTTGGGCTTCACAGCGCAGCACCGTCCTACCAGTCTCCTCTGGTCAGCATGTCTCTCAAAGCTTCCTTCCTCATTGAAGCTTTCTCTCTCAATGCTTCTCCTATGACTGGGACTTCCTGTGCTTGCCGTTCTCCCTGTATTTGCTGCCCTCTCTGTGTTGGCTGCTGTCTCTGTGTTTGCTGCTCCCTCTCTTCTCTCCGGTAAGGGATTTTTAAATGTATTGCATTTGGTATTTGTTTGGGCTCCGCCCCCTATCAGCTGTCCCCTATCTCTTGATGAGCCACGAGGTAGCTTTTGGTTTGGGCGTTCCCTAGCACTACATGAATTGGTTTGTGTACAGTTTCTATGCCAACCCTCCTCCATGTTTATTTCTGAGCTAAAGTTAGCTTTATTCTGATCAAAATCTCCTGTTTCCGCAGGCTCTGATCTCTGCACCTCATGACAACATCTATGTATACCGTTCTACTCAGCCCTGGTATCATGGCGGTCTTCATCTGCTTTGATCCCAGCTCCGCAGAGCCGAACGACTATGGCGGAAGGCCCCCTCCCCAGCCACTCTATCATCCTTCAAAGCTCACTACTCGCACTACCGCTCCCAAATTCATCTTGCCAAGCGCACATACATTTCTGACGCCATCTCCAATGCTCCTAATCAAACCCGCCACCTTTATTCCACGCTAAAGTCGCTCACCTCTCTTCGCCCTGACACCTCCACCTCTACTCAGCCGTTCCCTCCTCCCTCACTTCTGGCATCGTTTTTCAGCAACAAGATTTCTTCCCTAAGAGCATCTCTGTCTCTTTGTCCCCCTCCCATCCATTCTCCCCCCCCCCTGTTGCATCCCCCCCTCCCACGTCCTAACTCTCACACACATGGTCTTCCTTCTCTCTCACCACCACAATTGAACTCCACCAACTTATCTCCTCCTCTAACAAGACATTATGTCCTCTTGACCCTATTCCCTCCTCCTGGCTACTCACCCCTTCTCTGTCACTCCTTCCCTATATACTCTCCATGCTCAACTCCAGCCTCTCCACAGGGACCTTCCCCCATTCCTGGAAGCATGCACTGATTTGCCCCATCCTTAAAAAACCTTCTCTTGACCCTCTAGATCCTGCCCATTATCGCCCAGTTTCCAATCTCCCCTTTCTTTCCAAACTCCTGGAAAAAATTGTTTTTGCACAACTCTCTCACCACCTTGATTCCACCAACTTCCTTCACCCCCATCAATCCGGTTTCCGTCAGGGCCACAGCGTCGAAACTGTTCTCCTTGCCTTCACCAACGCACTACATGCAGCTCACGACTGTGGTGACAACTCAGTGGCGGTAGCCCTAGATCTTTCTGCTGCCTTCGATTTAGTTGATCACTCTCTCCTTCTTCTTCGCCTTTGGGAAGCAGGCCTATGTAGCACAGTCTATCGCTGGTTCCACTCCTTTCTCTCCTCTCGGTCCTGTGCAGTTCTTTCTTCCTCTCCCTCCATCCCTTCCTCTGACCCATTTCCTCTTTCCTGTGGGGTTCCCCAATGTTACGTCCTGGCCCCCCTCCTCTTTAATCTTTTCCTAGCTCCCCTTGCTTTACTGATACAACAATCTGGGATCTCCGCTTTCTACTACGCAGATGATATAGTTCTTCTTTTTCACACTTCCTCCACCCACCCAGACCTTTCTACACTTAATTCTTGCCTCTCTACTATTGCTGACTGGATGACCCGGAATTGCCTCCACCTCAATCTGACCAAAACCACTGCGATCTGGTTTCCTCACGGTAGCCCACCCCCCTCATTGGCCCCATCTTTCTCCGGTACTCCCATACCTTTGGTTTCTACCTTCCGCTACCTAGGGGTACTCTTTGACTCTGATCTTACCTTTCAACCACATGTCTCTCACATCACCAAGATCTCCTTCTTTTTCCTTCGCCAAATCCGAGCGATTCGACCCTTCCTCTCTCCACCTGTTCTCGCTACACTGCTACTATCCCTTGTTATGTCACGCGTCGATTTCTCTAACTCCATCCTCACCGGTCTCTCCAAAGCTCAACTGAACAGACTTCAGAGGATCCAAAACACTGCTGCCCGTCTCATCACTCACTCCTCCCCTTGAGATCACATAACACCTCTTCTTCTCCACCTCCATTGGCTGCCTGTTTCCCTCCGCACCTAGTTTAAACTGCTCACCCTTGTCCACAGGGCACTTCATACTAACACCCCACAATATTTGGCAGATCTTATCCACTTTCACATGCCCAGACATACCCCCCGTTCATTTCACCTTAACCGTCTTACACTTCCCCCCCTCCCTTGCCCACCTCCAGTCCACCCGCTCCTCAGCTTTCTTTTTCGCAGGCCCTGCCCTCTGGAACTCCCTCTCCACCTCCCTTCGTTTAGAACCCCATCATACCAACTTCAAACGGGACCTAAAGACCCACCTCTTTTCCTTGGCCTTTAATCTTCCCTCTCCTCTCGTGTGAGTCTCTCCTTCCACGTTTACTGTCCTATTCTCCTCTTTTCTCACCTATTCTGTCAAACATTGTAAATTCTTTTTCCATTTTCCTGGCCTTGGGCCTCATTTTTTTTTTAAAATTATTGTATTGTAAACCGCTCTGATTACCACAGAAGGGTGGTCTATCAAGCGAAATAAACATAAACATATATTATTATTATTTATTATTTAACTGTATTTATATCCCGCTTTTCACCGGGTGTGTGTGTGTATGTGTATATGTGTGTGTGTATGTATATGTGTATATGTATGTGTGTGTGTGTGTATATATATATATGTGTGTATGTGAAGATATGGATTTAAGTCTGAATGCTAAATATGCCATCATGAATTTATACAGATTATGTATCTTTATAAATTTAGGCCAGCTATTTCTGCATTTAGACATTTAATACACATTATATATGGATAGAAGCTGAATACTTCTTATAGGTTTCCCCCATGTCATCCCATTTTATATGAATAAATTTTGGTTGTTTATCAACTTACATAGTGTGACAGGGTCAGTCATACAAGCCACAGAATCCCTTAGGCTATGTAGCAGGGTCAGTCGAACTACAAGTCCCAGTATCCCTTAGGATGAGAAGACCCACCACAGAAAGGATCAGGTGATCCATTTAAGAGAACACATAGGTAGCAAAGGGAGCCAATAATAAGCAACCAAGACCTTAGGTTGTGGCCACTGTATATGGTTTAAAAAGCAGTGCAGAGGAGGTCCAGGAAGGAAGGCAGCACATCCTTCAGGAGCCTGTTCCTGCTTCTGGAAAGGTCCCTGTGCTTCAGTAAGGAAGGCAGATACCCCGAGGTGGAAGAAGCTATGGAAATTCAAGTGTATGAGGACAATAAGGACCAGGAACCCATGGCGGTACTGTGGATGAGACAGGGAAAGCTGTATCCCTGGGGCAAGTTCAGCCAGTTTATAGTGAACCTGAAGGGTGGAAGGGAGGGGCAGCTACACAGCTGTATCTCCAGGAACAAGCAGGAATGAGTCTTCACATATGGGTACGTTGGTACCGACGGCGTCTGCACGGGAACGCTCCCCAGCGTCCAATCAGAACGCTTTTGGTAGCATCCCAACACGCCTGTGTGCTGCCTTCCCGCCTTTCCCAACTGCCTCTCCTCAGTTTTTGTTTTTCCGCGGAGCCGGCAGGACGTCCTCCTGTCACCGCAGAAAATTCTTCTTTTATTTTTTGGTTTTCTTGTGGTTGCGTCTGCCTTCCCCGACACCACCGGTACCGCCTGTGTTTCTTTTCTTTTTTCTTGTAAATTTTCCTTTTTAAGGAATACTTTTTTCCTTGTTAGTGCCTTGCGGTTTTTTAGGCCTGCTAGGCCTACTTACTTTCCTTCATGGAACCGCCAGCCACTATCCCTAAGAAAAGTACAAACTGTGGCGGTACAAAATTAATTTTAGACACTCATAATTGGTGTCTAACCTGCTTGGGTCCTGACCACTATCCGCTGGAGTGTCTCTCCTGCAGTAGTATAGTCGGAAGAAGTCTTCAGCATCGAGTTCACCTCGATACGCGGGCCCTATTTAACTTCAGGGCACTGACCACTGTTTCTTCTTCACAGGATCAGGTAACCCAAAAACAGTCTGTTAAGACTAGCCAGCCCTCGAGTGGTAGATCTCATGCACAGCACAGAGAAGCCTCTGGCCTTGCCCTCGAGGACTCACTGGCTTTAAAACCCCGGTGGGAGTCTTCGGCCTCCAAATCCTCAGTGGGGTTTCAGGTTGTTCCTGAGGTTCACCCCTCTCCAAACATACCTGAGCCATGCTCGGTGGTGGCATCCGCTTTGAGCGGTACCGATACCCCGGCATCGGCAATGGTGTTGGATGAAACATTCCTCACCAAAGATCGTAGTCTGGTGTCCTCGGCTGCGGGCCCGTTGGATATGCTACAGACCGATCTTTCAGTATTAGTATCGATCTTGGTACCGGTACTGGTACCAACGCCGGTACTCTCCAGATGTGCATCGATAGACTCGCTTCCCTCGATGCCGTGTCTGGAATCGATCTCCAGTCTGGATGACTGGGTACCGACTCGCCTTGGTACCGATACCATACGGTACCGAAGGCACGGTTCTGATGATCCATGTCCGGCACTCTCGGTTTCTTTGATACCGTTAGAGCTGTTACCGGCTGGCCTTCATCCACTGGTATCGGATATGGTGCCGGGGTCGGTACCGGTATCCACATTACCATTGCTGTCGGTGCCTTCCATGCTTCTCTCTTCAGGCTCGCTTCCCTCGGTACCAAGTTTGGAATCGATCCCTAGCATGGACGATGTGCTACCGACTGTTGCTGGTCCCGACCTCCTGCGGTACCGGCAACCATCCTCTAAGGATCCGATACTCCACCCTTTAAGGTCTTCTATTCCTCTAAATTTGGATAGATCCCTGGGTGCCAATGCTAGTTCTTCAACAGATGTAGCCTGTCCTCCTCTTTCTAGAGGTTTTCCCTCTGGGGATTTTTCTTTTCAAGCATTCCTGCTTGATATGGCAAAGTCACTTGCCATTTCTGTACTGGGTCAGAATCCTACACAAGGGAATACAGAATCTCTGTATGTTCCCTGGAGTCCAAAGGAGAGCATCATGCTTCCTTTGCATCAGACCTTGCAGGATCTCCTCCTTCGAATGTGGGAAACCCCTTTAACGGTACCCCCACCTTCTAGGGCAACTGATCTATATCAGGTGCCCCCCTCTCCAGGTTTTCAAAGGACTCAACTTCCTCATCATTCCATTGTTGTAGAATCAGCAATGAGGCGTATTAAGAGTACTAAAAAGCACTCTTCTTATCTGCCAGGTCGTGAGTCTAAGACTTTAGATGCCTTTGGACGCTAAACCTTCCAGGCATCCATGCTTTCAGCAAGAATTCTCTCATATATTTTCTATATGGGATTATCTCTTGAAGAGGTCACAAAGAAATTACTGTTTTGACTCCTTTTCTTCAAGAGCCCAAAAAAGCAGACTATTCCTTACTGGTTAGTCATGCGCAAAATATCTCTAGGTTCCTTACTTGTGCTTCCCTAGACTCCTTTGAGTCTGTTAGCAGAACTTCTGCTATAGCTATAGGGGCACAACGTAAAGCCTGGCTCCAAGTTTCAGACTTGGACAAATGGGCACAAGAAAGACTGGGAAATACTCCTTGCACTGGAGAAAATCTTTTTAACAAGGAGTCTTTACTCTAAGTTGCTCAGTTAACCACTGACATTCCTGTTTCCAGAGGCTGTTCTACGCCTTCCTCTTTCCCAGTTGGTAGGAAATGTCCTACCAAACTTTCTTCCCCTAGGGGGAAAAAGTTTTATCCATCTTCTGCCCATCATACAGATGTTCCCAAACAGGGGAAACATCGCACTGGTCTAAAGAAACCACAACCTCAACAGGTTCAGCAAACCCAGCAGTCGCAGGGTTTCAGATAGATCATCATTACCTCTCCTGGTTGGTGGTTAGAGTTGCAGTCTGCTTCTTTTCACTTGAAGCATCTGCGCTAACTTCATCCTAACTTTTCCTGGATCTCTCTTCATGAGACATCCTTTCTTTCACTCTAAGAGTCTTTATGATGATCATGCCTATAGTTAACAGGTTTCTCTTCCTCTTCTGGGAAAAGAGAAGTCACAACTATCAATAAGACAGGTTTTTCCCTGTACTAGCATGTATCATCTTACCTTTCAGAGCCTTACTACATAGTCAGTCTCCTTCAACTCTGTCTTACCTCCCTCTTACTACAACATTCGGTTTGTAAGAGTGGCTCTATTACACTGGTAAGCCCCTATGGTCCTCTACCTATTCCACAAGGGGATTCTCCCTTCCAGAGTTGTCTTCCCCTTTTTCTTACCTTAGGGCAGCTCATCAGACAATAAGGAAGTCTTACCACTCCTACTATGTCTGTTGCTTCTTTTTCCCAATATCAACAAAAAAAAAAAAAGGGAAAAAGAAATCTTTTTCCGCTGCCCTGATAGTTGCTGCCAATGCAGCAATTCCTAGTGGTTAAGCCACTGGTTCTGTTCACCACACAACCAGGGTTTCTCCTCCACTAGCAATCCTTCTAGCCTCAGTGCTAAACCCCAAAAAAGGTTATCAACCTTTTTTGGAAACCCTAGTATCACAGACTGGTTGGTAAACTTCTATTCTTCGCCCCCTTGTCCTTGGCAGAATAGTTAAGTTACCCACTGGCTTTAAACCGCCAGTTTTTCCTTCTAACCAACCTGCAGCATGCTCTCTGCAACTCTACAGAGTAGCTTTGCACTATGGGCCCTTGCTAGAGAACATTTTTATCTTGCCTAGCAGATAACCCCAGATGGTTAGGAGGGGTTCACCCAGTCATGTTCTCATGACTGGTAGGTGCTCCCTACCCTTACCATCTCATCTAAAATCTCTTTTGAGACATAAGACACAGGCCTTTCATCACATGAAAACCTAAAGAATGGCCAATTCCCTGGCTTGGCCCATATCTCCTTTGGACTTCTCGCCAGAGATAGTTTTCTTTCAGTGGCAGCTCAAGGATGCCTGATACCCATCTTGCCCTTATAGGTGGGTCACTATGGTATCTTATTCCAGTGGCGTCCTCTATCCATTCGCCATACTGCAGTTCTGGAGACATCTGGACTTGCTGCCTGCAGACTGAAGTTACCCTCTGCCTTTTTCACGTAGGCCTTCCTGGTTATTCAAGAGCTCAAATTCTTAAAGGAATCTAGACTCCTTCTTGTCAGGGAGACCATTCCTCTGACTCTGTCAGTCATAACCAGGGAAAGAAGATTCTCTATGCATCTATTCAAGCAGGTATCACCCTTCTTGCTATTAGATGACTCTTTCTCTCTCCCCATATTCCTAGGGGGATCTAGTTATATAGGCATCTCTCCATCCACATACCTGGAGACATGTGTCTATATGCCTACATATTTATATATATATACATATCTGTGTATCTTCTGCCCATGTATATCTCTCTCTATATATATGCATATATATATATATATCTGTTGAGATATATCTTTTAGGTAGATATGTATCCACATACTTATCTATCTGTCTGTTTAGGTTCAGATATCCATATATTCCTATATGACCCTGACAGATGGGCACTACCCCTATCAATGCTGTGCCAGCATGCTTAGGGTTCTACACATACAACCACTCCCTGTGGTAATTAGCAAACTTTTTTCTTAACATAACATTTCAGGGTTAGGTACCTCTGAAGCACTCCATGTACCTTTTTTCTTTCATAATTGACCCCATTTAGGAAAGACATTGCGGATCTTCAGTTAATCTAAAGCTCTAACGCTTCTTAAGTCTGTCCTTACTTTCTTATCAGATACAGGGGTCTTCCATACCCCTTTTCTCCTACATGGACTAACTCCACTGTCAGTCCAGATGGGTCAGACTCTTTTTCCTTTTGGTCCTAGGATTGTACTGTTCTTGGGCCAAAACAGCTTAAGCTTTATCTAATAGTACCTTCTGCGTTTTCCGCTGAAGCCCTACCTCATTCTACTACCCCAGTTTCCCCTGGGGCTATTTCGCACCCTGAAGGGTTCTGACCTCCACTTGTTTTTTCTACAGTTATTGCCTCTACTTCACAGTGAGGTACTCCTTGAGGATCTTCTACTGGCTCTTCTAACAGATCCATATGAACCTCAATAGACTTTTTACAATGCCACCAAGGGAGGTCCATATTAGAATATTGCACTCAATATTTTACTACTAAATGTCCTCTATACAGGGTCTTCCTCTATAGAAGTCCTGCTCTAGTCCAGCTGTTCCACAGCACCTTTCTGTAATTCAACTCCTACCCTCCATCCCTAGGATGCCTGAGGTTCTGAGGAGTAGCATGGCTCATTCTAGATTCGCAACATGCTAGGACTCCCTCTGGGCATCTTAGCTTGGGAGTCCCCATATGTGAAGACTCATTCCTGCTTGTTCCTGGAGATAGCACAGTTACTTACCTGTAACAGGTGATCTCTGGGAACAGCAGGAATAAGTCTTCACAACCCACCCACCTCCCTGAGGAGTTGCATTTCTCTATCTCTATCTTTCCCTTTCTTGCTCTCTCTCTCTCTCTTTGCCTCAGCTTTAAAACTTAACTGAGGAGAGGCAGTTGGGAAAGGCGGGAAGGCAGCACGCAGGCATGTTGGGATGCTTCCAAAAGCATTCTGATTGGACCCTGGGGAGCGTTCCCGCGCAGACTCCGTCGGTACCGACGTAGCCATATGTGAAGACTTATTCCTGCTGTTCCCAGAGATCACCTGTTATGGGTAAGTAACTGTGCTATACTGTGCATCTGAGAAACATTGTTCTGAGAGAGACTTTGTGTTTAAACCTGGATGATTTTGATTTGGTTACTTGTGACTTTATGTGCATTTCTGTTCTGAACTATTTTTCTTGAGAAGGAAAGGCCACACCCGGCCCTGGGACTGAAAGAAGCCCAGGGTGTTGGAGCTGGCATAACAGAACTGTCTGCTGGACTTTGTTATGGACATAAGATGAACACTTGTGGGTGCAAACCCAATCTGGGATTGAGGCTGCAGGACCCAGAACAGTGCTCCAACTGCTCCAGTTGCCTTGGAACCTGTCCCGCGGCGTCTCAATAGCCATTTATTAGTCACAACATATTCAGTCAAAAACATGTATGTAGCCACCCGTAGACGCTGGTCACATTGAGATTTGTTTTTATGTAGTGCACTTTGCTAATGGAATTTATTTCCATGGGATCTCCATCTCACTCCTTATCTCACCAGTTTCAAGTAGCACCTGAAAACCTGGCTTTTTACTTGGACTAATAGGTCGAAGCCTTTTTAGCCATGTTTGAGAAAAGCAAGAGTGCCTGTAATCTAGGTTGTGTCCATTTGTCTGTCTCTCCATCTGTACTCATGTTTTTCTTGATGCAAGAGCAGTCTGAAATCTCCAGCCTTTCTAGAAGATTGAAGATTTTGTGCGTGGAATGTAGAAAAGGCGGCCCAGTTCAGATACAGAATTAAAGGTGATTGTGTTTTCAAGTCAAGAGAGAAAGTGAGAGAGGCAACAGCAGATGGGCAACATATAGGGGAGGAAGCCTGGTCCAGAAACATGCTTAACAGCTGCTAGCATATCCCCAGGCTGAGAAATAGATTGAGGGAGCTACAGACAGGTGGCTTTGCAAAATATGCCTTTGAGCAATACTAGGTGCAAACAGTTTTCAACTTGTTGCTATCTTCTAAGAACATAGAAGCATTAGAATTGCCATCCTGGGTCAAACTAAACGTCCAAGCCCAGTATCTTTTTTCCAACAGAGGCCAATGCAGGTCAGTTACCTGGCAGAATCCCAAAAAGTAGATAGGTTCCATAGTGCTTATGCCCAGGGATAAGCAGTGACTTTCCTCAAGTAGGTCATAACAATTTATGGACTTATCTGAAGCTTTTTTAAACTCAGCTATGCTAATAGCTTTTAGTTTACCATATCTCCAGCAACATATTTTAGAGCTTAATTATGTATTGAGTAAAAACATATCTTGTCTTATAAGTTTTAAATATACTATATTTAGTAATTTCTTGGTGTGTCCTCTAGTCTTTGTGCTTTTTGAAAGAGTAAATAATCAATTCACATTTACCTGTTCATCTCCACTGGTGAGCTGAATTTGCAGGTTGATTGGGGTGCCTGTTGGTAGAAGGTGTAGGTTTCTGGCTCGATGTGAGTTTTTCTCTTCTTTAAGAGCTATGTGTTTAATGGGATGAGGATCCTTCCCTTTTAAGTGCTGGTTCTCCTTCCTGTGGATGGTGCTAAGTAAGCAATTATATTTGCACACATGTGTGGCGGTTTTTTGTAAGCCCATAAGGGATGGATGGAGATATCGCCATATTGAGACACTGCAGATAGTGAAGCGCCGGTGGATTCAGTTATGTTTCTGTGAGTGATCATATGCTTTTTTTGGGGTAGGCTGTCAGTAGAATTTATTGAGGTTTTTAGTAGGTTGTCTAGATTTGTCTACCATAATTATAGTATGTAGTGCAGGGATATATATAGATTACTGATTATGTGTTTTGCTTTTAGTGCTATTGATATGATCTACATCCCCCTGAAGCAGCATTGTAGAAAACGCTGAATGGGCGTCCTGAGGGGTGTTGGGGCATAAAGCTCTGAAGAGGCGAAGGCTGGCTTCGTGGTTATGTGAGATACTAGGAATTTCATCAGTTAAATGTAAACTGCCACTGCCAGTTTGTATTACTAATTAAAGATGTATTTGGATCAGCAAGGAATATTGAACTTTTGAGCCATTCCATATGTGAGGAATCATGCTGAGCCAGCTGTTTACTAGCTTGCTAGCCAGGAGACAAAAGCTGTAGGGAATGACTGACCAGAATTGTGTATTAACTCGGGGAATAAATAAAGGCTGGGAACAAACAAAGGCTGGAGAAAGACTGATCAAATTACTGTTGAACAAAGGTGTATGGGGTGGAGAATATCTGTAGAGAAAAGCTCATGTGAGGAGTCATGTGGTCCAGCTGCAACACACTTACAGCCTATATATAGAGAGAGAAAATCCAGAACAGAGAGAGAGTAGATATCCGCTTGGCCAGGCGCATGCCAACACGTGAAGAATCCCAGACTTTTTTCCAGCCTTCACTGAGGCTCTCCCAGCTGATGTTGAAAATAGGCTGCAATGATGGCAGTTAGGTGACGCATTGTAAGGGACAGGGAGTTTGGATATGCAATATCTCATAACTCTATCGGTGATGTATTATTATGATGGCAGTTTGGTGACGCATTGTTCTGTTCTTGTAAGGGACAGGGAGTTTGCAAATGCAATATCAATTGTTTTATTGTCATTGTAATATCACTAACGTATTGTTCTATTGTAATGTCACTAACTTATTGCCAAGCTAATTGTCATATTAAATAGCTTATTAAATACTATGCATGTGTGTGTTGAATCCTTTCTCTCAGGGCCTGCCCTCCTTCAATGAACCTGGATTCTTTTAGTTAATTATCTGAAACCTTCTAACAGGAAGGAAAAGAACAAGAGACACAATTATTTAATTATTATTCCAGAGCTCTGCAGGAAGGATCAGGGAGCCAAAGTAGGCCTTTCCATCTGAGTTCCTTCAAAGATTTCTTAGCCAGAGATCCAGCTTTTATTGAGAATTATCAGCTGACACAGTTAATTTTTAATTAACATCTGGTGATATTCATATTACAAAATTTCAAGTCTAGAATAGAATCTGCTGATATCCTTGCCAGACACGGCATCTCTATTCCACCCTCAAGTCTCTCACCTCCTTTCACACCTCAGCTTCAGTTGCTTCGGTTCATCCCTCTGCCCTTCCTTCACTTCTGGCCACCTTCTTCAGTGATAAGATTTCCTCCCTTAGAGCGTCTCTACCTTCTTGTCCCGCTCCTATTCACTCTCCCCCTCCAGTCGCCTCTCCCCCTCCCGTTTCTCAACTCTCTCATTACTGGGCCTCTTTCTCCTTGATCACTGCCCCTGAGCTTCATCGACTCATTTCTTCTTCTAGGAAAACCTCCTGTCCTCTCGATCCCATTCCTTCTTCCTGGCTTCTTGCCCCTCCTCTAGGGCTTCTTCCCTATATTCTTACTATGTTTAACTCTTGCCTTTCCACAGGGACCTTTCCCCACTCTTGGAAACACACTTTGATCCGCCCTCTCCTCAAAAATCCTTCACTTGATCCTTCGGTCCCTGCCCATTACCGCCCGGTGTCCAACCTCCCTTTTCTCTCTAAACTTCTGGAAAAATTTGTCTTTGCACAACTCTCACATCATCTTGACTCTACTAACTTTCTTCACCCCCATCAATCTGGGTTCTGCCAGGGTCACAGTGTTGAAACTGTCTTGCTCGCCTTCACTAATGCACTGTATGTAGCTCACGATCGTGGTGACATCTCGGTGGCGGTTGCCCTTGATCTTTCAGCTGCTTTCGACTTAGTTGACCACTCCCTTCTTCTTCTCCGCTTACGGGAAGCGGGTCTCTGCAGTGTTGTCTATCGCTGGTTTCACTCTTTTCTCTCCTCTCGTTCTTGCGCCATTCTCTCCTCTTCCTCATCCACCCCCTCCTCGGACTCTCTGCACCTCCCATGTGGGGTTCCGCAGGGTTCTGTCTTGGCTCCCCTTCTCTTCATTCTCTTCCTGGCCACCCTTGCTCTTCTAATACATCAGTCTGGAATATCTGCCTTTTTTTACGCGGACGACATAGTTCTGCTCCACCATACTTCCCTCTCCTGTCCGGATCTTTCTGTATTGAACTCCTGTCTTTCTGATGTAGCCAATTGGCTAACACATAATTGTCTCCACCTTAACCTAGCCAAGACAATCGCTATTTGGTTTTCTCACGGTAGCCCATCTCCCTCGGTGGCCCCTTCTTTCTCCGGCACCCCTGTCCCTTTAGTCTCCACCTTCCGATACCTTGGTGTACATTTCGATTCTGATTTATCATTTCATGCTTATATCTCGCACATTACTAAGACCTCTTTTTTCTTTCTTCGTCAAATTCGGGCAATCCGTCCCTTCCTTTTCCCATCAGTCCTCACTACTTTACTGATATCCTTAGTTATGTCACGTGTGGACTTTTCCAATTCGGTTTTCACTGGTCTCCCCAAATCCCAATTGCTTCGGCTTCAGCAGATTCAAAACACTGCAGCTCGTCTTGTTACTCACTCCACTCTCTGGGATCACATCACCCCTCTGCTGTTCCGCCTCCACTGGTTACCTATCCCCTTCCGCACTCAATTCAAACTGCTCACCTTGGTTCATAAAGCTCTCCACACCAGTACCCCACAATACTTAATGGATCTCCTTTCCTTCCACTCCCCCAGGCACACCCCTCGCTCTTTCCATCTCAATCGCCTTTCCCTTCCCTCTCCCTCCCGTGCTCACCTCCAATCCACCCGTTCCTCTGCCTTCCTTTTTGCTGGCCCCGCTCTTTGGAATGCCCTCCCCACTTCCCTCCATTTGGAACTCCAATATACCACTTTCAAACGAAATCTAAAGACTCATCTCTTCTCCCTGGCCTTTGACCTCTCTTCCCCCTTCGTGTGATACCCTCCTTCCCTCTTCTTCTTATCTCCCTCCCAGAATTTGTTACCTACGCATGTCCTGTCTTGTCTCTCTCTCTCTTCTATTCTCCTATCAGAACATTGTAAACTCTCCTTTCTACTTCGCTGGCCATTGGCCTCCTTTTAATTGTTTTTAAATTGTACACCGCCTTGATTGTTATAGAAAGGCGTTTTTTATCAAATGAATAAACATAAACATAAACAACATGAGAAAGCAGAAGTTACAAGGTTATGACTATATTCACTAGACACAGCAGGTGTCGCTATATTTCTACCATGAAACAAAAGCTAATTAGTTACACTTATAATATTTGCCGAATTTCTATTATTTATTCAAGTTTTGTTTAATTTCCAGTTATATGTTGACCTAAGGTCTAATTCTTGAAAAGTTCATGCTGACCTAGTTACTAACTTTCAACCTATCATCTTGCAGGATGAAAGGGGAAGCACTGTCTGTAACCATTGATTTTTAGAGAAGCTGGCCTGTGACCCAATAACTATGTACACAGGTCTGTTAGCTAATTCTCTGATGCAATTGCTAACAGTAACCCTTACAAAGGAACAATCTAGCAGAGAAAAACTCTTTGATTTTGCAGTTTAGCTTGTGAATTACAATAAGCAGATATTTCGCCTATAGCTAGCTACCTTTACAGTCCTGTTTCATGACTTTCTGTACCATCACTGTCCCTACCTACATCCAGTATTCCATATGTACATTCACTATCACTGTCACTGCCTACCTCTAAATCCAAATTGCCATAGACAGGGTGATCCATAGTTGTATAAGTTACTTTATTACATGACAACTCATCAATTTCTTTTATAGTCTCCAGTTTAGTTTTGAGGCCTCCTAGGCAAAACACAGTCATAAGCCAAAAGCAGCATATTGATAGCCTTGTGCCTAAATGAGTGATGGTCAATAGGCTGGATATGCTGAAGTTCTGTACATATTTGTATTGTTGAAGATTCACACATATATTTAAAAGGAGTTTTTTTACAAGTCATTTATGTGTTGGGTAAGGTGGTGTGAGTGGTGTATGCCACAGTCCACTCTTAACCCCGTTGACTCTGAGACCTGTTTTTCTCCTTTTTTATTTCCTTGAAGAAATAGCCAATGCAATAAAATGGAAGGATAACACATTTTTCAGATATGTTAGTGAGATGAGAAAGGGCAAAAGTGGTATTGTCAGACTCAAGGGTGAAGGGGAGGAAACTGTAGAAGCAAATGAGGATATAGTGGAATTGCTTAAGAAGTATTTCTGTTCTGTGTTCATAGATGACGGGCTATGAGCAGGACCTTGGGAAAACACCCACAAACAGGAACAGCAGTAAAGGGGATCTTGATTTTCAGAAGACTGTTCTTGAGGAACTAGCTAAACTAAAAGTAGACAAAGTGATGGGACCAGATGGGATACATCTGAGAATATTGAAGGAACTTGTAGCAGCTCTATTGACTGACCTTTTCGATGCTTCTTTGGACTCTGCATCGGTCCCAGGGGACTGGAGAAAGGCACATGTGGTCCTTTTATGCAAAAGCAGAAGTAAGGATGAGGTTGAAAACTACAGGCTGATTAGTCTAACCTCTGTAGTGACTAAGTTACTAGAAATGCTACTGAAAGAGAGAATAGTGAGGTTTCTGGAATCTAATAGATTGCAGGATCTCAGGCAGCATGTGTTTACCAGAGGCAGGTCTTGTCAGACAAATCTGATTGATTTCTTTGACTAGGTGACCAGGGAGTTGGACTGAGGGAGATCCTTAGATATGGTGTACTTAGATTTCAGTATAGCCTTTGACACCGTTTCTCACAAACAACTTGTAAACAAACTGAGCATCCTAGGAATAGACTCTAAGTGACTGACTAGGTTAGGAATTGTATTAGAAACTGGTTGAGTGGGAGGCGACAAAGGGTACAGGTAAATTGAGCTCACTCTGAAGAGGAGGAGGAGGTTACCAGTGGGGTGCCACAGGGATCTGTCCTTGGTCCGATTCTTTTTGACATCTTTGTTAGTGATATTACGGAAGGACTGTCAGGTAAGGTTTGCCTCTTTGTGGATGATACCAAAATATGCAATAGAGCAGACATGCAAGAAAGAGTAGATAACATGAGGGATCTAGCTAAGCTTGAAGAAAGGTCAAGAATTTGGCAGCTGAGATATAATGCTAAAAAATGCTGAGTCATGCATTTTGGCTGCAAAAATCCAAGGGAGCGGTACAGTATAGGGGGCAAAGTACTTCTGTCCATGACGGAAAAGCAGGACCTGGGTGTGATTGGTTTCTGATGATCTTAAAGTGGCTAAACAGGTAGAAAAGGCGACGATGAAAGCCAGAAGGATGCTTGGGTGCATAAGGAGAGGAATGGTCAGCAGAAAAAAGGAGGTGATAGTGCCTCTGTATGCAGTAAGTCTTTGGTGCAACCTCATTTGGAGTATTGTATGCAATTTTGGAGACCACATTTTCAAAAGGATGTAAACAAGATGGAGTCGGTGCACAGAGTGGCTACTAAAATGGCTAATGGTCTTTGTTATAAAGCATATGAGGACAGACCTAAAGATCTTAATATGTATAATTAGAGGAAAGGAGGTATGAAGACATTTAAATACCTCCGTGACATAAATGCGCAAGAGGAGAGCCTCTTTCAATTGGAAGCAAGCTCTGCTATGAGGGGACATAAGATGAGGATGATATGGGATAGTCTCAAGAGTAATATGCAGAAATATTTCTTTAAAGAAAGAGTGGTAGATGCATGGAGTAGTCTCGTAGTAGAGAAGAGGACAGTATTTGAATTCAAACAAGCATGGGACAGAAACAGAAGATCTCTAAAGGAAAAAAGTGGACTATTGTAGTTATGGAAGGGCAGACTAGATAGGCCATGTGGTCTTTCTGCCATCATGTTTCTATGTTTCTGAGAGACTGAATACACTGGAGCAGTGCTTGAGAAGTCAAGCTGGTACATACCCCCAGCTGTAGAATAGCCACCTCCACAGCAAACTGGCTCTTCAGCAAAGAATCGACCTTGCGGTCCAGAACATCATTTAAGGCCAATCTGCCTCCTATGGGAATGGTAGTCCGTTTGGTAACCACCGTGACCTGTGCCATCCACCTTGGGAACACTACCACTCACTGTGCTGTTCCTTTTGGAGAGCATAGATCCTCTTATAGACCTTTAACCCTTTAGGCAGGGAGTTGGTTGAGTCCCACTTGAACCGGATTATAGTTTTGATCACCTCCGGGAACGGGAAGATAGTAGTGGATTTCCATACCCCTTGAACAAGCAGGTATACCTTTTTCTCCTGCTCCATGCCGGAAGCATCTGTCATGTTAAAGGTGGATGAGACCCCGGAAATCAATGTCGCTGGCTCCTCCTCCTGGAACAGATGGATTAACAGATGGATGTCGGCCTCTGCATAGTCTTCTGAAAGTGATAGTAGGTCTTCCTCCACATCAGAACCTAATACGGATTCAACTGGGTCCGAGGCATAGTCTAAATCTTGGACAGTTCCCAACTGTTCCTCATCTTCAGGCAGAGATTGCATCCAGGGGCACCTAGAGGCTGCAGAGTCTGAATTTGCATGGGAGAAGGACCAGACATGTTGGAAAAAGTAAAAGAATTTTTGGGGAGGACAATCCGTATTCCAGAAGCTCTCCTTTCGGAAAAGGCTCCTTGACACCAGTGGGTATAGCCACCACAGACCTGTAGAATGAAGAGTGGCTCATAGCACAGTCACCGGAGCCTCTGACCAGCTGAGCATCCTCACCCTTAGCACCATCCTGCACCTCCTGCCCTGAGGTAGGTAAGGGAAGACTTGTTTTATCATCCAGCTCAGTGGGGAAAAGCATGCTCTCCAGGGGTGACTCAGAAGTTGCCATACAGGAAAGGCCAACTTCAGAATCCAAGGATGAGGCTCCTCACTTGTCACAGGTCAAACAATGTTTCCTAGAAGAAGACAGAGAGTTAGGGTAAATGTTACCAGAGCATGTGCTAAGGCTGCATAGGCCGCAAGTGCTCATTAACTGGGGGAGGGGGAGGGGAAATGGTAGTCCCTGTTATTGCATAAAGTTAACACCTATGGGCCAGACTCAGGGTGCACACATACCAGGTTCTGAAGTGAGAGATGGTGTGTGGACCCCAGATAAATACTGTTGCTGAAATGACACTAGATTAGAAGGGGAAAGTTGAAAAAGGTTAAAGATGAAGGCTGCTCCCCCTTCCCCTCCCCAGAGTAGATGCAGATAAAGCCTCAGGGCATTATAGACTCACTATGGTTTCCACTTAGCTGGAAACCTAGATGAACAGGTTCTGTGACAACCAACAAAAAAAAAAGAAGAAATTATTATTAATATGAGAAATCACTGAAATAGTTTTCCTGTATTTTTCACATTCTACTGGAGTTTAGGTAGTGGGTTAATATTACATCTGGTAAAAAATTATCTTTTTTTAAATTAATGTTGTCAGTGCAATCTATTGCTCTCAGAGCATTTATTGAACCAAACAACATAATCCAAAAATGCCTGATCCCTTGTTACAAGCAGAATCCATTTTAATGTGCTCTTATCATATGAGATGATTTGCCTGTAACCACTAGTTAATTTCAATATATGCTAATTTGCCCAGCTGGCCTTGGAGTGTCTAGAGCTTCATTAACCCCGAGTGTTTGGTACTTAATCTATCCAGAAGATGCCCCTTAGTTTCATGTACTTCATGTAATCACTGTATAACCACAGTGGGATTCTGAACACTTCTCAATAAAGGAACTGGCAGACACAAATTTCTGATGACACAGAAGGATTCCTGTAAGGCAACCTCCCAAACTTTCTCCTCCAGACACATTTCTATGAGACTGTTGCAACAAACATGTGCCAAAAATCTGTGTGTAATTTTTAACACAGATTTTTTTGCTGTTATGTTAAAAATTAAGTTTACTTCTGGTCTAATAATGTAACGAAATGCATAGTGCACTAAACTAAAAAATCCAAACTAAAGGCCCTATTTACTAACTTGTGGTACTGTATAATAAGTGCCAAAATTGATGTGCAATAACTGCAGAATCCTTGCATTAGCTGCGGAAGCATCCCAGCATAAGAACATAAGAACATAAAATATGCCATACTGGGTCAGACCGAGGTCCATCAAGCCCAGTATCCTGTTTCCAACAGTGGCCAATCTAGGTCATACGTACCTAGCAGTATCCCCAAAAGACACAGGTTCCACAATGCTTGTATTGGGTCAAGCATTGATTATCCTGGGTCCCTTTTTAATAGTGGTTTATGGACCTTTCCTCCAGGAACTTGTCCAAACCTTTTTTAAACCCAGCTACACTAACAGCCCTTACCACATCCTGCGGCAACAAATTCCAGAGTTTGATTACATGTTGAGTGAAAAAATATTTTCTCTTATTTGTCTTAAATAGTTTACCCTGTAGCTTCATTACATGTCCCCTAGTCTTTCTATATTCTGATAGCGTAATCAATTGATCCACGTTTACCTGCTCCACTCCATTCATTAATTTATAGACCTCTATCATATCTCCCCTCAGCCGTCTCTTTTCCAGGTTGAAGAGCCCCAACCTTTGTAGCCTCTCTTCATAGGAGTAGCCTTCCATCCCCTTCACGATTTTGGTGGCTCTTCTCTGTACTTTTTCTAATAATGCTATGTCCTTTTTAAGATACGGTGACCAGAACTGCACACAATATTCAAGGTGCGGTCGTACCATGGAACGATACAGAGGCATTATAATATCCTTTGTTTTGTTTTCCATCCCTTTCTTTATGATACCTAGCATTCTATTTGCTTTCTTGGCCGCCGCTGCACACTGGGCAGAGGGTTTTAACATGTTATCCACGATGACTCCTAAATCTTTTTCCTGGGTGGTGGTTCCCAATCTGGAACCTTGCATTGTGTAACTATAATGTGGGTTGTTCTTTCCTAGGTGCATAACTTTGCACTTGTCCACATTAAATTTCATCTGCCATTTGGATGCCCAGTCTTCCAATTTATCCAGATCCTCCTGCAGTTTTCCACAATCCTCACTCGTTATTCCCTTTTCCAGGTCATTTATGAATATGTCAAAAAGTAGCGGAGCCAGTACAGATCCCTGGGGTACTCCACTATTCACCTTTTTCCATTGGGAATATTGGCCATTTAGCCCTACCCTCTGCTTTCTAACTTTTAACCAGTTCCCGATCCACAATAGTACACTGCCTCCTATCCCATGACTTTTTAGTTTCGCCAAAAGTCTCTGATGAGGGACCTTAACAAAAGCTTTCTGAAAGTCCAGATACACTATATCAACCGACTCACCTTTGTCTACCTGTTTATGCACACCTTCAAAAAAACATATCAGATTAGTAAGACAAGATCTTCCTTGTCTAAAGCCATGTTGGCTATCTCCCATTAGGCCATGACTATCTACATGCTGTGTAATTTTGTTCTTTATGATGGTTTCTACCATTTTCCCCGGTACTGACGTCAGACTCACCGGTCTGTAATTTCCCGGGTCACCCCTGGAACCCTTTTTAAAGATTGGTGTTACGTTGGCGACCCTCCAATCTTCAGGTATTACAGATGATTTTAATGAAAGTTCACAGATTACCAATAGCAGGTCCGCAATCTCATATTTCAGTTCTTTCAACACTCTTGGATGTATACCATCCGGTCCAGGTGATTTGCTACTATTCAGTTTATCAAATAGTTGTAATATATCTTCCCGGTGTAGCGATATTTCTCTCAATTCCTCTGCAGTATCACCTTTAAATACCACTTCAGTCTTGGGTAACATCCCTACATCTTCCTCAGTAAAGACGGAAGCAAAGAATTCATTCAGTCTCTCTGCTATAGCCTTGTCTCCTCTTACTGCCCCTTTTACCCCTCTATCATCTAATGGTCCAACGGACTCTCTCACAGGCCTTTTGCTATGAATGTACTTGAAAAAGTCTTTATTTTGTGTTTTTGCTTCCGTAGCAAGTTCCTTCTCAAATTCTCGCTTTGCGAGCCTTATCAATGCTTTGCATTTAACTTGCCAGTGCTTGTGCTGTTTCCAGTTTTCTTCGTTTGACTCTTTTTTCCATTTCCTGAAGGATGCTTTTTTGGCAGCAACAGCCTTTCTCACCTCACCTTTAAACCATGCTGGCAGTTTTTTGGACTTTCTTCCACTTTTCTTAATGCGTGGAATACAGCTGGTCTGGGCTTCGAGGATAGTATTTTTAAATAACACCCAAGCTTGCTGTAAGCCTTTAACCTTTACAACCGCTCCTTTTAGTCTTTTCTTAACTATATTCCTCATTTTATCATAGTCTCCCTTTTGAAAGTTAAAAGGTAGTACTGTGGATTTCTTTACTATCCCTCCTCCACTAATTAAATCAAACATGATCATGCTATGATCACTATTGCCAAGTGGTCCCAACACACTTATTTCTTGCACCAGATCTGGCGTTCCACTAAGGACTAGGTCCAGTATGGCTTCCCCTCTGGTCGGTTCATGAACCAGCTGCTCCAAGAAGCAGTCATTTATTTCATCTAGAAACTTTATCTCCCTAACTTGTCCTGCTGTAACACTGACCCAGTCGATACCAGGGTAATTGAAATCACCCATTATTACTACTCTGCTGTGACTTTTGTTAGCTTCCTTGATTTCTTTGAGCATTTCATCATCCATTTGTTCATTCTGGCCAGGCGGTCGATAGTACACTCCCACTGCCATCGCCTTCCCCTTTTTACATGGAATTTCAATCCATAGAGATTCTACAGCAAATTTTGTTTCCTGCAAAACTTTAACCTTTCTGACTCAATGCCCTCTCTAACATAGAGCGCAACTCCTCCACCAATTTGATCACTTCCTACCTAAAAGCTTAAATTTAGCCTCCAGAACTTCCCTACCACATTTTCCTATGCCATTGGTACCAACATGTACCAAGACAGCAGACTCCTCCCCAGCACTATCTATGATCCTATCTAGGCGGTGCGTGAGGTCCGCTACCTTCGCACCAGGCAGGCATGTTACCAGGCGATCCTCACGTCCACCAGCCACCCAGCTATCTACATGCCTAATGATTGAATCACCAACTATGACAGCTGTCCTGAATATCCTCTCATGGGGACATGGCCCTGGAGAAACGTCCTCGGTGCAAGAGGGTTTTACATCACCTGGAGGACAGGTCCTAGTTACAGGATCACTTCCTGCCACACCAGGGTGATGCTCTCCTGTCACGTGACCTCTCTTCTCCATGGCAACAGGGATGCTGCCAGACTGGAGGTGGGACTTCAGGTCTATATCCCTGTAGGTCTCGTCCATGTACTTCTCTGTCTTTCTTATGTCTTCCAGGTCTGCTACTCTAGTCTCTAGAGAACGGACTTGTTCCCTGAGAGCAAAGAGCTCCTTGCACTTAGTGCATACGTAAGACCTCTCACCAACTGGGAGAAAATCATACATGTGACACTCAATGCAAAAGACCGGAAAGCCCCCATCTCGCTGCTGCACTTTTGTCTGCATCTTAGTTTAAAGCTTGTGTTTAGGTCTTTTAAATTCTGTATATAATAAGGACTGATGTAGATGCTTATACTAATAAAAGTGTATCTAACACCCCCAATACACCTTGTTCACCTGAAGCTTAATTAATCTCAGGTCCTCAGTGTATGATTGATTTGGATAAAGAGCTGCACCTGAGAGCAGCCCCTTTCCTTCAAGATGTGTAGATACCTATAAAGCTACAATTACCCCAGGGGTGGGTGGGTGCTGGGGAGGGAGGGAGGGAGGGATATAAGTCCTATTAAAAAGGGCAGTTACAAGGTACCCTGTCCTGAACCTTCAGCAGGGGGGGAGGGGGGTACCACACAAAGCCCAGTTAGTTTAGAGAAGCAAGGTAAGTTATACAGCTGAGAAAGCTGAAGCAGCACACCAATAAACAATAAATAATTAAATAAACAGCTAGAACTCACGGCAAGTTGTCACAGGAGGTAATATCCACCTCTCTATCAGAGCACTGTTAGAGCACTGCTCTTCCCAGAGCTGAGAGAAGCAAACAAAACTGACTATGCACACGTGGTGGAGACAGGAAGAAGGCTACACAATACCTCAGCAGGGGGGAGGGGAGGGGGGTTCACTCAGGTAGGAAAACAAAATTTAAAAACACAGCAGGTTCAGGGGGGAGAGCAGGGAGAAAGATTACATTTAAAATGAACAGCTAACCTGGCTACCACACAAAGCCCAGTTAGTTGAGAGAGGCAAGATAAGTTATACAGCTGAGAAAGCTGAAGCAGCACACCAATAAACAATAAATAATTAAATAAACAGCTAGAACTCACTGCAAGATGTCACAGGAGGTAATATCCACCTCTCTTTCAGAGCACTGTTAGAGCACTGCTCTTCCCAGAGCAGAGAGAAGCATCATCAAAGAATGTGCACAGGGAAAAGAAATGTGTTAGTTTTTGGATTTTTGACCTTTTTTGCAATTTTTAGGCCTTTTTTGGCTAATGTCATACCTTTGTGTTAATAAAACATGTTTAGCATTTTAGACCTTTTTGTTGCACACAAATTTAATTTATGAAGATTAATTTCAGAAGCTAACACACATTACATTGATTTTACACATACCCTGTTTTTTAAAACGCATCCTTGGCTCAGCATGCTAATGGACGGAAGGCAGCCTGTTGCCACCCCTGCTGCCCTCTCCAGGACGTGCAGCCATGACAAGGCCTTTAAACAGCAATACAGCACTTACCCTAACCTCCAGCGCTGTGTGCTCTTCCTGCTTCTGCCCCTTCCGCTACAGACTTCCTGTTTGCATGGAGGTGGAAGTGACTGGACCAGACACTTCTATGCTCATGCAGAAGGAAGTGGAATCAGACAGGTCAGAAGCAGGATTAGTACACAGTGCCGGAGCTTGTGATAAGCACTGTGGTGCCGCTGCAGCCGCTGTGAGTCCCAGAGAGGGGGCAGCAATGGGAGAAAGGGGGCAGCAGGAATGAGGTTCTCCCAGGGGGCATGAGTTGGCAGAAGCGGAGAAGGCAGGAAGAGTAGTGGTGGGAGAAGAGGAGGTGCAGGAGAGAGCAGGAGGAGATTTGAGGACAGGTGATGAGAGGGTGGGTAGAGGAAATGTGACAGAATAAAGGGGTAGGGCCAGGATTTGGGAACAGGAGGAATGGTCAAGCAGATAAGGATGTACTTCAGTTGAACAAGGAAGGGGAAGAGGAGCAGCTAGGATAATGCAGAGGACTGTCTCCAGAAATGAAAAATATGCAGGACATCCATTTCACTGTAGCGGAGAAGGACCTACTTATATGCCGTGGCTGTGAGAAGTGCCATCCACTGCATGGAAAGAAAATATCCTCGGCGCTGAAGGCCAAGATGTGGGAGTGAAGCTGGATGGATTAAGCAGCCTCCGTGTCTACAGCAGCTGCAGCACTGCTGCTTCTGGGATTCCTATTGGGAGGTCAAAGAAAAGATGGCCAAGATTGCCAAAGCCAAACAACAGACCAAAGGAGACCCATCATCTATTGATTTAACACCACTAGATGACCTAGTACAGGCAATGCTTCTGCCTTAAACTGTGTCGGAGGTACCAGTGAGCATCAACACAGCTGAGGTAGGCAAGTACAACGTTTTATATCATATCCCTTCTCCCCTTACTAAACATATACATAGTTATATTCTATATATTAATATTACACTGCCATCCTGTGGCATGCAGTTGTATTAATTGACCCAGATAGTCTTAAGATCTGTAACTTTTGATAGGTCAGTAGTAGTATTTATGGTTAATCCCCCCTCTCCCCACTGGATTCTACTTGTCACTATTTCCAGATATCAATTGTATCCTTTATCTCGGGGCATGTTTTTTAGGGTCTCCATGTCAGACACTGAGCCCAAGAGTACATTGTGGCCAATATTCAAAAGAATTATGGAGGGTATATTGAACGCGGTTAGAGACCTGCCAAACGCATTAATCTCAGTCACTGGGATATTCAGCGGCACTAATGTGGTTAGTGCCACTGAATATCTGCGGGTGCCACTGCTTAATGTCATGATGCTAGCTCGCTGGAGGCAGAGCAGAGGTGGCACCAGGGATAACCAGGCAGCGGTGATATTCAGCTACTGCCCAGTTATCGCTGAGCAGTGAAAGTTAGGCACCTGAAAGGGTGGCCTAATTTTCGCTGCAGAAGCACCCAAATATCCTTCTTTACTTTAATATGGAGCAATACCCAACTCCCACTGACCTGGAGCTCTGTCTCCTAGCTGTGAGTGCCAACAGAAAGAGGAAATAGACACTTTAAAGCACATTGTACAAGTGCAATTGGGGATGTCCAGGCCAAAATTTCTGAAAAAAAGCAGCAGGCACGTGCGAGTTCACACACTATTTCACAAATGTGGACATGCCTGATATGGATGTTTGGAGACATCTATATAGATGTCCCCAGAATAGCATTTCAGAAAAGGGGCATCTAATAGCTTAGTGATTAGTGTAGTGGGTTAAGAGCATGGTGGCCAGGGTTCAGATGCCAGCGCAGGCCATTTTGATCCTAATCAATCAACTCTTTATTTTCTCTGGATGTTTTAAGGTCAAAACAAGCACTTTTCTGGTACCTATTCATGCCTGCAGCAGGTCTAAATGTGGATGTGCCTGCGGCTGTCCCTGAAGCTTCTGAAATCAAACAGGACATTTAAGTCTATTACACATTCTTAGACAAGCCTTTGCCACACCCTCTACCTACTTGGATGTCCCCACATGAATGATATCTTTAAAAGCCATTTGAAAAATGTTTCCAGGGATGTTTTCGTGATGTGGACTTCCATGTGGATGTCTTCAGATGTCCAAATGACAACTAAGACTTTTAAAATGCTTCCCTTTCCCTATAAAATCTCTGTTCTTTATACCCATTGGAGCTACCTAGCTCCTCCTCTAGACTCCATATAGGGAATCCAGCTATAAAATTCATAAGCTTTTATGACTTCATTGTGAAGTAAGGGCACCTGGTACCCTTGAATAATCGGTACTCAAAATACTTGCTTTCTGAATAGGGCACTTAGTGATTCCTGGGTCACACTATCAGCTAAAGCCATGCATGAAACAGAACTCATGAACAAATGATGTCCAAGCGCAATCTGGGTCACCCAAGCCAGAACATCTGGGGGAAAAAAAGCAGCCACAATTTCACAAACGTGGATTTGTCCGCTATGGATGTCCCTGGAACATATTCAAGACCGGGGATATCAGAAAATACCCTAATGGTTAGCATAGAGGGCTAGGGACCAGGGAAGCCATGGTTTGAATACCACTTATGTTATCATTGTGATTGTGGAGAGCACTGTGGATGATGGAGTGCCATCTTCCCTACCACCTCTGAATTTTTTATGCCAAAAACAAGTGCTTTCCAAATGCCTATTCATGCCTGGAATAGGTCTAAACATGGATGGGCAGTGAGGCTCGGATTTTGTTTCTAAGCACTGTGGTATTCAGCACCCATCACCTTTTATTAGTATGGCTATCTGAACTTCAACTGGCTTTTCTTGTAACTGCTATGAAATTTTTCCAGTTGCCACATAACTCACCATTAACCTTCATGCCCTCTGGAGCTGGAATTCTGTTATGAGATGTCGTCATGCTTTAATGTTTCTGTGCTTCTTGTCAAAGGAAAGCATGTACAGTCTTAGGCTGGCCAACTTTGCTATACATGCCTAGTTGTGAAGCCTACCACACTCTCAAAATACTCCATCATAGACACAAAAACATACCACACACAACTGGTGCACAGAAACCATGATTTATTACATCAGAAGGTTAAAGGCGATGACAACAGGAAGTTGGAAAACAGAGAAATATAACACTAGATGCCAATAGATGTCATCAGAGTAACTTAATATCTGTAACATTTTCCTATATTGCCAGTACCCACATGTACCAGAACATCTGGCTTCCCCCCAGCATTCTCTAAATGTCTATCTATGTGACATAAGTGTGACCCTTGTGTGTTTGGAAGGCCGGGCCAGTCCCACAGTCCCACTCCCCCCCCCCCATGTGATGTGAAAGCATGTATCAGAAGGGGACTGGCTCAGACTGGCCTTCCAAACTGCGGAAGTAGCAAAGACCTTGTGCTTTTTCGATTTTTATTAAAGCCAGAAGCCTGCTGCTGCCCCTGCAGATGCAGGAAAAGTAGCAGCAGTGCTAGCATTGACAGGCCTCCAGCTTTAAAAAAACAGATCCTGCTGCTTGGAAGGCCGGGCCAGTCTTGCCCCCTTCTGACACATGCTTTCATGCCGGGGGGGGGGGGGGGCACAGGACTGGCTGACAGGGCCTAATAAATGCATAGGAATCACAACAAATTGCACCACTTTGTTGTTTTGTTAATGCCGACAGCCTGCAATAGATCCAGGAACACAAGTAGGAGCAGCAGGCCAGGGGAGGGGGGCAGAGAGAGTAGAGCTGCACCTTACGCCTGGAACAAATTACCTGAGTCTGTACATCAGGCGCCTTCTGTGATCCTTTTCAAATCCAGGCTGAAAACTCACCTCTTCGCAGCTGCTTTTGGATCTTGACTCACCTGATGTCTTTTGTGTTTCCTTACCATTCCCCCTAACTGTATCCCATATCTACAGCTACTGTGTTGTCTGTCTCGACTAGATTGTATGCTCCAATGAGCAGGGACTGTCTTTTACATGTGTCTGTGTAGTGCTGCATATGCCTTGTAGCACTATACAAATTTTCAGTAGTAGTAGTAGAGGAGAAATGCCAAATGTGTATTGGGGAGAGAAGGGCAGATAGAAGGCATGAAATGGGGAGGGGAGAGCACAGATACTGGATAAGAAGTGAGAAAGAGGAGGAGAGAAGGCAGGTGTAGGACATAAAGTAGGCGGTAGAGGGCATACAAGGAAAGTGCCATACAAGGAAAGGGGTAGAAGCCAGATGCTGAATATAAAGTGGGATATGGGGTGGAGGGCAGATGCTAAACAGAGACAGTGAGGCAGAGGAGAGATGTGGGTACATGCTGGATATAGGGTGGATGGCAAATTGTGGATATGGGGTGGAGAGCAGTTGCTAGACATGGAGATGGACATAAGGGGCTGGAGTAGATAGATATGGGTTGATGGAGTTTAGGTGGAGGGGCAGAGGTCAGATTCTGGACATGGGGTAGGGGGCATACAGGGATGGAGGACAGATACTGAACATAGGATAAGGAGCATGGGGGATGGAGGGAACATGCTAAACATAGGGTGGGGACGGAGGTAAAATATGGACATGAGGAGGAGAGCAGAGGCTGTATATGGGTTGGAGCAGAGGGCAGATGCTGGATACTGCGTAGGGAGGCAGAGGGCAGATGCTAGACATGGGATGAGGGGCATAGGAGGATGGCAGAGGATTGACAAGGGGTAGGAGATGAGGAGTTGGGAGGAAGATGCTAGACCCGGGGTAGCGGAGATAGAGAGAGATGAGATGCTGGACATGGGGTGAGGGGGAATGATGGACTAAGATTAATGGGATAAGAAAAAGAGGGGTACTGGATGGAGAGAAAGAAAGGAAGATATGCTGGACAGGGTAGGAGGGAAGAGAGAGATGCTGAACAAGGGCGGAGAGCAGAGATAAAGGGAAGAGTTAGTTAAAGACTGGGGAATAAGTGGCTGGGGAAGATGAGGACTGAGAAGGCTGTGCTAAAGGTTGTGTTCAGATTTGGAGATCATATCTGGCAAAGGATATGAAAAGACTAGAAACTGTTCAGAGGAAGGTGACCAAAATGATTTGGAGCCTGCATCAGAAGACTTATGAGAAGAGACTTGAAGACCTAATATGTACATTCTGGAGGAGAAGAGGGACATGAGAGATATTTATTTATTTATTTAGACAGTTTTGTATACCACCTTATCCTCCAATCAAAGTGGTCACAACACAATTGGGGGATATGAGACACACACACTAATACTTACAGGAAACATGGGCAATGGGGGGTTAAGTGGCTTGCCCAAGACCACAAGGAGCACCTGTGAGACTAGAAACCCCAGTCCTTCTGGCCCAAGGTTGCTGTCCTACTAGTGGGATTTGAACCCCTGACCTTCCAGCCTGAGGTAACTTGCCCCAACCACTAGGCCAGTCCTCCCTCTGATTCAGACCTCTAAATACTTAAGAGTATTAATGAACAAACAAACCTCTTCCAACGATGGGGAAGCTGTAAAACTAGAGGGCATAACATGAAGCTGCAACGGGGAAAACTGAAAGGCAATGTCAGGAAATACTTTTTCACTGAAAGAGTGGTGGATGCTTGGAATACCCTCACGATGGAAGTGGTGGGGGCAAATACAGTGACAGGATTCAAAATGGCATGGGAAGACACAGTGGATCCCTTTATAGCAACAGGATAAAATCTAAATAAAGATAACTATCTCTTATATGTCAACAAATAGGGGTGACCTACACGGAGCGGTGGGTACACCCTGTGATAAGGAAGCTTATCATAGCTCAGGAAGGAGCTATAGAAAAGGTGAAGTGACTCTGAACAAGAAAGAAAACAGAATTTTCCCATAAAAGACTACCAGTCCCAGAATGCACCAGGTTTCCAACAGCCATTAGAGGAGCTGAAGTGGGGAAACGTGTGTTCAATCAGGAGGGATATGAGGTAATCCCTAAGCACTCATCTCAAAGGGCAGGGCCTGATTCAGCACAGCTGCGCTGTGCTAAGGTGGAGCACTCATCAAAGCAGAATAAAGGTAGAGTTTATTCTACAGAGAATTATCCTCATCCTCAGTTTCATCTGGGAGGTCATCATCCTCAGAATCAGCTTGGATATCCTCAGCTTGGACATCTTCATCATCTGGAGGATCATCAGAAGCAGAAGCCAGAGCGGACGGACAGAGAGGGCAAGAAACCCTTTGGAAGAAAGAAGAGAAAAGCATTTGGGAGATCTAAAGGAGTCCAGAGCAGTACGTATACTGGGAGACATTCAAAAGGCCAGCATACACCATTGGACTGGGGAAAACCAGAGGAGTGGTGCTGCAGAGCTAGGAATCTCCAGACGGTACCTGTGAGGGAGACGGCTGCACTTGGAAGGGACCCTAAGACCCGTGCCAGAAGGTATGTGAAGAGAGATCCAGTGTCCAGGGATCTGGATTGGAAGGCTGGACATAAGAACTGGACTACATACTGGCCAGGCTATTTAGAGAGGAACTCTAACAGCAATGGAAGCTCAGGTATGAACACTGATCTATGCCCTAGCTATAACCTTGAAAGACAGCAGGGAAACAAGTATTCTCCTGAGAGTGCTACATTGAGAAATTCCTCTGTGCCAATCCATGATATTGAACCCATGATTGTTGAAGAAGGGGGAGCGGTCTTAGATACAGGCTGTGAATATATGGATTGCTCTCTGTCTAAACTCCTTTGGTAATTTTCTGTTACAAAGTACAACAACCATCACAAAGAAATACAAACTTGTTCTTTAATCTACTCAGAAAAGCTCCTGAGTAGGATTTTGGGCCACACAGTAGAAAGCAAGCCAGCTAAGGGGTTTCAGCTGGATAACTGCTAGCAATTGAGCCTTACCTAATTGCTTGTGAGCTCTGAGGGAATCACTTCTGAATCTATGTGTGAAGATATAAGAAGTTAACCTGAAAAGAACAGCTTTTCCCTTCTTTGTGGGTTTTGCTTGTTGTTTGAAACACTGCTAAGAAAATATTAGCTAAAGCTTACAGAAAAGACCAGTTTGTTACCAACCAGGTCTTTATTCTTTTGCTTTGATTGCCTGACAAGTTCAACTGTTGTTTTCCTGATTTTGTTTTTCCAAGTTTAACACTGAAAGCAAGTATCCTGTTTTATGTGCTACCAAGCATATCTGTGTTGGGAGAAATAACCCCATAAATAAATATCTTATTGGCTTTACACTCAAGCACAACTAATTATTGTGAGCAGCTGTGTCTGGTGTGAATGGACTGCATTTCCCACAATCCCTTGCAAATCATATTGATATATGCACTTGCCAAGACTGTGAACATTCTCACCCAAGCAGCCGTCTGACAACCCTAAGCAAAGACATGGGGTGACCTGCATGGAGCTGCAAGTGCACCTGCTCTTGCCGCCTTGCTGGGCAGACTAGATGGACCATGCTGGTCTTTATCTGCTATCATATACTATCAGGCTCATTCCGGGATTTGTGCCCTTTCCCTGGTGTCTAACTTCCCTGCTGGTTGTACAGGGAAGTTAGACGGGGTGGGAAAGCGGAGGATCGGGTGCGGCGTTAGAGCGGGCAGTGGATGATTGCTAGCCCTGAATGTACAGGGCCGATTCTAATGTTGGCCCTGTATGTCCGGTGCCGGCGACTTGAACGGGGAAGTTATTCAGCAGGATCGGCAGACCTGGAGCTAGGAAGGCATGGCAGGGTAAAGAGGGCAATCTCTGCAGCCTGACCCTGGCACTGGGAGGCCAGATCGGGGGTCGGGCTCTGGGGAATTAGCTTTAGGAGCCGGCAACTGGGGATCGTGGCTTTTAAATGGCAGTCGGACGCCATGACAATCGGATGCCATGGCGCCATGTTCCTTTTTAAAAAAAATGTTATCTTTATACATTTCACACAAATTCAAGTACAATACTTGAAAGGAAAAAAGGCTTCAAGGTTACAGAATTAAAAAAGAATTGCAAAAAAAGAAAAATGTATTACACCCAAAAGCCTACTAGCCCAACAATCAGGAGATCCAAGACAATAGGAAGACAAAATAGTACAAACGCAAAAGGAAAGCAAAACCAGGCTGTTTAATCCACTTCTAATATTACTGCTGTGTCATATACAAGACCTAACTGGTTCCCTCTGTAGATGGAGGAGGGAGTCATGAGCTAACAAAAGCTGTCAACTGGGTGGGGTCATTAAAAGCATAACTCTGAAACTGCAAATGTACAAGATATTTACATGGAAGTTTAAAAAAAAACCAGACCCCTCTAGTTGGGAAACCCCGGGCTTAAGCACTAAAAAGTCCCTCTGACGCCTCCGAGTCTCATGGGCCAGATCCGGATACATTGCAACCACGAGACCCTTAAAGAGAATAGAATGCTTCTTAAAGAGCTTGTCCCGATCAGACAATAATGCTAAGGAAATTAATAAAGTTGAAGGTATCAGTGATTCGGCATCAGAAGACTCCTAAATATTAGATATATTAAGAATATTAGCATGTTGTAAGTTAGACATTGAGTCAGAGTGAATCCCCGCCACAACCTTCTTTTGAGCTGGAATGTAATACACCTTTGCAAGTGGAGGATGAGACTTAGGTGGGATCCCCAAAACATCTTGCATATACATTTTCAACATATCCCTGGCAGAAACTAAAGATGAACAAGGGAAATTAGCTAAACGTAAATTCATAGAGCGCACTTGGTTGTCCATTTAAAAGCCCTGACTGAGTTAGTTGGGCAAGGCCTGTACACGCAGGCCGGGCTGAATCGCAGTCCCAGCCTGCACATACAGGCCTGATCATGATTCTGATCCCGTGGGGCTAGATGTGCCCCACGGGATCAGAATCGCGATGCCCTCTGTACGTCCATTCAGACTGGGCCTACAGAGAGGGCATGTACATCCAGGACGGATTGGGGTTGTATGTTACTATGTAATATATGGTGTGACACGGTGGATTCCTCCAGTCCTGTAGAAAGAGCCAAAAAGGAGGAATCAAAGGCAGTGCTGGAGTATAAACAAAAGCACATGGCTGGTAGTTACCAAGGAAACCAGACACAGGAGAAAGAAACACGCCCTTGCTGCCAGTTAGCTCAGGAGTCAAGAGCTGATTCAAAGCACCTGGTAGGGGGAGGAGTAAAGCACTACCCTATAGGGCAGATACATAAAGAAGCAGGAAGTGTGGGTTCATTAGAATCTGGAGAAGAAGCTGGAAGGGAAGCTCCATTAGAAGCTGGAAGAGGTTCTCTGTTAGGAGTTCCAGAGAAAGTTCCAGCACGGGCTCAGCTGGGAGTTTACTTACAAGGCCAGCCGAGGGTTCCGGTGAGAGGCCAGCTAACAACTCAGGAGGAGGACCAGGGAAGAGTCCAGGTTCCAAGCCTAGGGTCAGAGCTAACTTCAAAGGTAAAAGGAGAACCGTTTACAAAGCTTTATTCAAGAAAAGGATATGGCAGAAGCAAGCCAGGCTGTCTGCAATATCCTGGGAATTACCAAGAGGAGAGAAAGCCAGGAAGGCAGTTTCAACACTCCTTGCACAAAGTAGGTGGAGAATCCACAGCCGGGTCTAAAGCCCAGAGAAAACCAGTTTCAGCCAGGCACAGAGGTAAGCCCAAAGGCTGGGGTTTTTATAATCAAGGTGATTCTACTTACCCAGAAGGTTGGGGCATTGATTATAATGACTGTAATGAAAATGACTGTTTGAAGCAATATTTGATTCAAGAATATAATACAGAGCTTAAAACAGAGAGGAAGGGCGGAGCCCAAGAACAACGGTACAAACATTTCCTGCCTCTCAGGAGGACTTAATGGAAATAGAGCCAGGTTTTGAAAGTGTCTCTGAAGAAATGATGGACTGTACAATTACAATATCTGATGAAGTATTATCCCTGCGCTGAATGTATGCTTTGCAGAGAAGTATAGAGATATTGAGATTAAAAAGTACAGAGCTGGGAAAACGGAGCTGTTTCATTTTGATTGCTGAGAAGCAAATGTTTGTGCTGAAGCAAGCTATTTATGTTGGAAACTTTACTTTGTCTTTTTACCAGAGGTATCTGGTTTTTGTTACCTTTATTTCCTTGTTGAAAATCTGCCCCGGGAGGGGAAATAAATCCTTGTTGCTTTAATCACTTTTTGAAGTCACACTACTCTTCCTTGGGCAGTGAATGAAACTACATATCCCAAGAGGCTTTGCTTTAGGAACTTGTAGAGTAGCTGTTCAGGAAGAAAACAACCCGCTTAAACCCTACCTGCTCTTGCTGTGGGGCGCTACAGAAGCGGGGTCACAATGGTGACCAGAATTGCACACAATTCTCAAGGTGCAGTCACACCATAGAACGATACAGAAGCATTAGAATATTCTATGTATTATTCTCTATTCCTTTCCTTATGATTCCTAGCATTCTATTTGCTTTATTGGCCCCTGCTGCACACTGGACAGAGGGTTTCAAGGTATTATTCATGATGATGCCTAAATCTTTTTCCTGGATGGTGGTTTCTAAGGTGGTACCTTGCATCGTGTAGCCATAATTTGGGTTGTTCTTTCCTAGGTGTATAACTTTGCACTTGTCCACATTAAATTTCATCTGCCATTTGGATGTCCAGCCTTTCAATTTTTCACAATGTTCAGAAGGGAAATGAGGTACAAAGATTCCAATTAATACCTCAAGATAGTGGAAGAGGGCAAAGCAGCACAATTGGTGTTCGCACACCATGGAACTCTGAGCGGAGTAAAATGGTATGGAGAACACTACAGCACCGAGATCAGCTGCAAGGCCCTAAGGTGTGTCAGGAGGACAATCACAAGACAGCACCCAGACAGACTGAAAGGGCTTAAAACAGCCGGCTCAAAGGAGAAAAGGTGGCAGGAGTGAAGGCCACAGGAGTGGGGTAAATTCAGCTAAACTGTGAATGTAAGTCCTGGCACTGAGGACTTTGGTCCCATCTTAGGATCCTTAAGTAGAGAGGAAAATCTCCCATGATTGGAAGAAGCATTCATGGACTGTTTAGATAACATGCTGATGGATGTATATAAGAATCAGAGGATACATCTTAGTGAAGATCCCAAAAGCAGTGAAAGTGGACCTGCAGCACTGGCTGTGACAGCCCAGCAGAGCTGAGGAAGACCATAAGATGACCTTTCACTATAGGAGCTTATAGTACATTAGCAGTTGCAGAAGACTGACCGACTGTCAACAATTACAGTAATGAAGAATGGTGGATGTGAGGGCTGCAATCTGTCACCCCATGATAGCTAGGGCTGATCTGGCTATCAGGCTGGTTAGGCAGGTGCCCCCTTCCTCCGACAGTGCTCCATACTTGCTCTTCCTTATGGAAATACTGTTCTTTGGTCAGGTTGTACCAGTAACAGTGCTCCTCTGCTAGACCGTCCAAACAGGTACAGTAATGGAAATTTGAGAACATAAGAACATAAGATATGCCATACTGGGTCAGACCAAGGTCCGTCAAGCCCAGTATCCTGTTTCCAACAGTGGCCAATCTAGGTCATACATACCTAGCAGTTTCCCCAAAAGACACAGGTTCCACAATGCTTGTATTGGGTCAAGCATTGATATCCTGGATCCCTTCTTAATAATGGTTTATGGACCTTTCCTCCAGGAACTTGTCCAAACATTTTTAAACCCAGCTACACTAAAAGCCTTTACTACATCCTCCGGTAACAAATTCCAGAGTTTGATTACACGTTGAGTGAAAAAATATTTTCTTTTATTAGTCTTAAATAGTTTACCCTGTAGCTTTATTGCATGTCCCATAGTCTTTCTATATTCTGATGATATAAACAATCGATCTACGTTTACCGGTTCCACTCCTTTCATTAATTTATAGACTTCTATCATATCTCCCATCAGCTGTCTCTTTTCCAGGTTAAAGAGCCCTAACCTTTTTAGCCTTTCTTCATAGGAGCATCCTTCCATGCCCTTTACCATTTTGGTGGCTCTTCTCTGAACCTTTTCTAATAACGCTATATCCTTTTTAAGATATGACGACCAGAATTGCACACAATATTCAAGGTGCGGTCTCACCACGGAACGATATAGAGGCATTATAATATCTTTTGTTTTATTTTCCATTCCTTTCCTTATGATACCTAGCATTCTATTTGCTCTCTTGGCCACCGCTGCACACTGGGCGGAGGGTTTTAACATGTTATCCACAATGACGCCAAAATCTTTTTCTGGGTGGTGTTTCCTAATGTGGAACCTTGCATCTTGTAACCATAGTTTGGGTTGTTCTTCCCTAGGTGCATAACTTTGCACTTGTCCACATTAAATTTCATCTGCCATTTTGATGCCCAGTCTTCCAATATATCAAGATCCTCTTGCAATTTTCCACAATCCTCTTGGGTTTTAACAACTTTAAATAGTTTTGTGTCATCTGCAAATTTGATAACCTCACTCGTTATTCCCTTTTCCAGGTCATTTATGAATATGTCAAAAAGCAGCGGACCCAGCACAGATCCCTGGGGTACACCACTATTCACCTTTCTCCATTGGGAAAATTCGCCATTTAGCCCTACCCTCTGCTTTCTATCTTTTAACCAGTTCCTGATCCACAATAGTACCCTGCCTCCTATCCCATGACTCTTTAGTTCTGCCAAAAGTCTCTGATGAGGGACCTTGTCAAAGGTTTTCTGAAAGTCCAGATACACTATATCAACCGACTCACCTTTGTCCACCTGTTTATTTACACCTTCAAAAAAACATAACAAATTAGTAAGACAAGATCTTCCTTGTCTAGAGCCATGCTGGCTGTCTCCCATTAGGCCATGACTATTTACATGCTGAGTAATTTTGTTCTTTATGATGGTATCATTTTTCCCAGTACTGACATCAGGCTCACCGGTCTGTAGTTTCCCGGATCACCCCTGGAACACTTTTTAAAAATTTGCGTTACATTGGCGATCCTCCAAGCTTCAGGTATTACAGATGATTTTAATGAAAAATTCACAGATTACTAATAGCAGGTCTGCAATCTCATATTTCAGTTCTTTCAACACCCTTGAATGTTTATTTAACAATTGTAATACATCTTCCCGATGTATCGATATTTCCTTCAATTCTTCCGCACCTTTAAATACCACTTCAGTCATGGGTAACATCCCTACATCTTCCTCAGTAAAGACCGAAGCAAAGAATTCATTCAGTCTCTCCGCTATGGCCTTGTCGCCTCTTAGTGCCCCTTTAACCCCTCTATCATCTAATGGACCAACTGACTCTCTCACAGGTTTTTTGCTACGAATGTTCTTGAAAAAGTCTTTATTTCGCGTTTTTGCTTCCGCAGCAAGCTTCTTCTTAAATTCTCCCTTTGCCTGCCTTATCCATGCCTTGCAATTGACTTGCCAGTGCTTGTGCTGTTTCCAGGTTTCATCGTTTGGCTCTTTTTTCCATTTCCTGAAAGATGCTTTTTTTGGCAACAACAGCCTCTCTGACCTCACCTTTAAAACATGCTGACAGTTTTTTGAACTTCCTTCCACTTTTCTTAAATACAGTTAGTCTGGGCTTCCAAGATAGTATTTTTCAACAACACCCAAGCTTGATGTAAGTCTTTAACCTTTGCAACTGCTCCTTTTAGTTTATTCTTAACTATTTGCCTCATTTTATCATAGTCTCCCTTTCAAAATTTAAAAGGTAGTACTGTGGATTTCCTTACTATCCCCTCCTCCACTAATTAAATCAAACACGATCATGCTATGATCACTATTGCCAAGTGGCCCCAACACCCTTATCTCTTGCACAAGATCTGGTATTCCACTAAGCACTAGTTCTAATATGGCTTCCCCTCTGGTCAGTTCATGAACCAGCTGCTCCAAGAAGCAGTCATTTATTTCATCTAGGAACTTTATCTCCCTAGCATGTCCTGCCGTGACACTGACCCAGTCGATACCGGGGTAATTGAAATCACCCATTATTATTACTGCGCTGTAACTTTTGTTAGCTTCCTTCATTTCTTTGAGCATTTCATCATCCATTTGTTCATTCTGGCCAGGCGGTCGATAGTACGCCCCACGGCCATCGTCTTCCCCTTTTTACACGGAATTTCAATCCATAGAGATTATACAGCAAATTTTGTTTACTGCAAAACTTTAATCCTTTCTGACTCAATGCCCTCTCTAACATAGAGCGCAACCCCTCCACCAATTTGATCAGCTCTATCATTACGATATAGTTTGTACCCAGGTATCACAGTGTCCCACTGGTTGTCCTCCTTCCACCATGTCTCTGATATTCCATTCATATCTAACTTCTCATTTAGTGCTATATATTCTAACTCTCCCATCTTATTTTTTAGACTTCTAGCATTTGCATACAAGCATTTTAGAGACTGTATTTTATTCATATTAATCTGGCTATTGGTAGACATGGGTAATTTGGGATCTTTAAGCTCTGTCTGGTCCATACTCGAGGGCATTTGGGCTACTTTACTCTTTTTTGGAACCTCTCTGCTTTTGGTAGTATCCTTCAAGGATACATTCTTCCCAACCATGCGCTCTTGGGCGACTGTCGGCTTTCCACTATTATCTAGTTAAAAAGCTGCTCTATCTCCGTTTTAAAGGTTAATGCCAGCAGCCTGGTTCCATCCCGGTTAAGGTGAAGCCCATCCTTTTAGAAGAGCCCCTCCTTTCCCCAGAATGTTCCCCAGTTCCTAACAAATCCAAAACCCTCATCTCTGCACCATTGTCTCATCCACACTCTCCCCCTATACATTTATGCCACAGAGGTATTTAAACATCTCAACACATCTCAATCATATCACCTCTATCCCGCCTTTCCTCTAAGGTGTACATATTAAAATCCTTAAGTCTGTCCTCATATGCTTTATAATGAAGACCACTCACCATTTTAGTAGCCACCCTCTGTAGTGACTCCATCCTATTTATATCCTTTTGAAGGTGCGGTCTCCAGAATTGCATACTATATACTCGAAATGAGGTCGCACCAAAGACTTATACAGAGGCACTATCACCTCCTTTTTCCGCTAGCCATTCCTCTCCGTATGCACCCGAGCATTCTTCTAGCTTTTCCGTCACCTTTTCTACCTGTTTAGCTACTTTAGGATCATCAGACACAACCACACCTAGGTCCTGCTCTTCTTTAGTGAAGAAAAGTACTTCACCCCCTATACTATATTGCTCCCTTGGATTGCTGCAGCCCAAATGCATGACCTTACATTTTTTAACATTAATTCCCAGTTGCCAAATTCTAGATCATTCTTCAAGCTTAGCTAGATCCCTCCTCATGTTATCTACACCTTCCTGGGTGTCTACTCTATTGCAGATTTTGGTATCATCCGCAAAGAGGCAAACCTTACCCGACAGCCCTTCTGCTATATCACTAACAAGGATGTTAAAAAGAATTCGACCAAGGACAGATCCCTGGGGCACACCACTGGTAACATCCTTCTCCTCAGAGTGAGCTCCATTTACCTGTACTCTTTGTCGCCTCCCACCCAATCAATTTCTAACCCAAGCAGTAACTTTAGGGTCCATCCCTAGGGTGCTCAGTTTGTTTATAAGTCGCCTGTGAGGAACAGTGTCAAAGACTTTACTGAAATCTAAATGCACCACATCTAGGGCTCTCCCTCGGTCCAACTCCCTGGTCACCCAGTCAAAGAAATCAATCAGATTTGTCTGACAACACCTGCCTTTGGTGAATCCATACTGCCTCAGATCCTGTAATCCGTTGGACTCCAGAAACCTCACTATTTTCTCTTTCAGCAGGGTTTCCAATAATTTACTCACCACCGAAGTTAAACTAACCGGCCTGTAGTTTTCAACCACATCCTTACTTCTGCTTTTTTTAAAGCACCACATGAGCCTCTCTCCAGTCCTTTGGCACCACTCCCGACTCCAAAGGCATTGAAAAGGTCAGTGAGTGGAGCTGCTAGAATGTCCCCAAGTTCCTTTAGTATTCTAGGGTGTATCCCATCCGTTCCCATCACTTTGTCTATTTTAAGTTTGGCTAGTATCTCACGAACACAGTCTTCCGAAAATTGTTCAAGATGTCCCTCGCTTCTGTTCCTGTTTGTGGGGGTTTTCTGAGGTCCTGCTCCTGGCTCTTCATCTGTGAACACACAACAGAAATGTTTGTTAAGCAATTCCACTTTATCCTCATCAGCTTCTACATATTCCTCCCCTTCACCCTTGAGTCTGATAATAACACTTTTGCCCTTCCTCTTCTCACTAACATAACTGAAAAATGTCTTATCCCCCCATTTTATTGCATTGGCTACTTCCTCCTCTTTTTGAATCTTTGCTTTCCTGACTACTTTGCTAGCTTCTCTAAGTTTTTCCAAATATAGATGCCTGTCTTCCTCTGTCTGTGATATCTTGTATTTCATGAAGGCCTCCCTCTTTTTCTTCACCTTTTCAGCTACTTCTTTCGAAAGACATAGCAGTCTCCTTTTCCTTTTACCTTTATTTACCATTTTAACAAAAAGGTTGGTTGCCCTTAAAATATCCCCTTTCAGTTTTGCCTACTGTTTTTCTACATCCCCCAGCTGTTCGCATCACGCTAACGACTCCCTGAGGTATTGGCCCATCTTGGCAAAGTTAGTCTTCCTAAAGTCTAAGACCCTCACCTTTGAATGGATTCTAACAGCCCTAGTCCTAATACTGAACCACACCATCTGGTGATCACTGGATGCAAAATGATCTCCCACTATAACATCAGAAACACTTTCACCATTGGTAAGCACCAAGTCCAGTATGGCCCCTTCATATGTGGGGTCTGTTACCAATTGCCTGAATAGTTCTTCCTGTAGAAAATCTAGATGATACTGCAGCAGGAATGTGCCAATCAACAGCTGGCATATTGAAATCCCATATCAGTATCTCTTCCCCTTTCCTAGCAATGCTGTGTATGTCTTCAATTAACTCTCTGTCCACCTCTTCCTCTTGTGCGGGAGGCCTGTATATCACGCCAATGAAAATAGATTTCTCTTTCCCTCTTTCTAGTTTAACCCATAATGCCTCCTCTCTCCCTTTTAAGATCTGTAATTCCAAAGCTTTAATAGTATTTTTTACATATAGCGCCACTCCTCCTCCCCTTCTTCCTAGCCTGTTCTTTCTGAATAAAGTATAGCCAGGTATATTTACATCCCAATCATGGTTTTCTGTGAGCCATGTTTCTGTAACTGCCACTAAATCCAAGTTGGCCACTCCCACCAAAGCTTCAACATCAGGGATCTTATTTCCCATGCTATGGGCATTTATACACACTGCTTTCCATATGTTACCCCTGTTACCCATTTCCATAAAGGTATTTAATGTATCACTTACCTGGGGGCTTTCTTCACCCATCCCCAAAAAATCTAGTTTAAAGCCCTCTTTGGTAGATTAGCCAGTCTACTACTGAAGACACGTCGACCTTTCATGGACAGATGGATGCCATCTCTGCTCTGCAACCCTTGGAACAGCATCCCATGGTCTAGGAAACCAAAACGCTCTCAATGACACCATCCACACAGCCATGCATTCATCTCCAGGATGCGAGCCTCTCTGCCTTGGCCTTTACCCTCAACAGGAAGGATTGAAGAGAACACCACCTGTGCACCTAACTGCTTCACCCTCTGTCCCAGAGCCATGAAGTCACTTTTGATACGCTCAGAGGGATACCTGACAGTATCATTTGTTCTGACATGGATTAGCAACATTGGGTAATAGTCAGTGGGCTTGATGAGTCTCAGCAAACTCTTGGATTTTGGCACCAGGCAGAAGAGAGTCACCAACCACCACTACCCTTTCCTTCCTTGTGGTCACTGATTCTGCAACTTTGGGGTACTTGAGCTCTGGTTCTTCCCTTTCCATGGATGCTTTCACCTCCTCCACTTCCAGGGCTGCATAATGGTTCTTCATTTCAAGGGCTGGAGAAGTTGGATTGGTGATTCTGCAGGCCCTGGTGACTTGTGTCCAACCTTCATCATTCTGTCGGCACCCATCTTCTCCACTACTGGAGAGCTTGGTTGCTGTAAGAAGCATCTCATCAATGTACTTCTCACTGTCTTGAATGCTCCTCAGCCTCGCCACCTCTTTTCTGAGTCCCTCCACTTCTTTCCTCAGAGCTTCAGCATGCAGGCACCCTGCACATGGAACCGGTCCTTCAACTGGTATTGAGACCTCTGTCTGGACAGAGGCAGAGGCTGTAACGGGGGCAACAGCGTTAGCAATACCAATCTTCCCAGCCATTGTTCTGTTCATGGAGCTTAGGTATCTGTTAAAGCAAAAGAGAGTACCAGCCGGTTTCCCAGCTGTCCTGGGGAAACGGACTGCAAATGGGCTGTTGGGGGGGGGGGAGGATAAAGACTGCAAATGTGCTGTGATGGTGGTGGGGGGGGGGGGGGAGAATGGACTGGAAATGGGCTGCGATGGTGGGGGGGGGGGGAAGTTAGGACTGGATGGCAACAAAGGGGCAGAACATGATAGAAATGGCAGGAGAGTCAGACTGGCACCAATAGCAGTGGAGGATTTTTTCAGTTCTTTTCATTTTTTTTCTGTTTAGTTTGGCTCTTGTCTTATGCTTTTTTATTTATTATATTTTTCTTTGAAGTTTTGTCATGTGGGACTGAAAGGTAGCCACTGGAAATGAGCACAGTCCTAGAGACAGCAGTGCAATCTGTCATAAACACAGCTAGTAGACACATTGAAAACAAAGTATGGGCAATAGCCCATCAGTATAGCTCTACACTATGTCATCTTCCCAATCACATGACATGAAGGCAGGGCCGGCCCGTCCATTGAGTGAGAATGTTGTTCGCAAAGGGCCCCGCGTGAACTCCATTCCTGCAGAATGGATGGCTACAGAGGGAGGCGGGGCCTTGCACGTGTTTCCTCAGCAACCTCTGCAGTCCCTTAGACAGCTGTGGGGCTCTTTGGAGGAGGGGGGTCTACGACTGGATGGGCTGTGATCAGGGGGAAACTTATTGGACTGGAAATGGGCTGTGATGGGGGGGGGGAGGAAATGGATTGCAAATGGGCATTTATGGTGGGGGGGACAGACTGCAAATGGGCTGTGATGGGGGGGGGAGAACACGGACTGGAAATGGGCTGTGATGGTGGGGGGGGGGAAACTTGGACTGCAAATGTGCTGTGATGGTGGGCTAGGACTGGAAATGGGCTGATGAAGAGCTGGATTAGGACTGGAAATGGGTTGATGGGGACTAGACTAGGACTGGAAGTGGGCTGACGAGGGGACTAAGATTGGATGGAAATTGGCTGATGGGGGACTGGAATGGAACTGGAAAAGAGCATATGGGGGGCTAGGACTGGAAATGGGCTGATGAGGAGCTGGAATAGGACTGGAAATGGACTGATGGGGGCTGGAATAGGACTGGAAGCGGGCTGATGGGGATTGGAATAGGGCTGGAAATGGGCTGATGGGGGAGCTTGGAGTGGAAATTGGCTGATGGGGGGGCTGGAATGGTACTGGAAAAGAGCATATGGGGGGGCTAGGATTGGAAATGGGCTGATGTGGAGCCTTGGGAGAATGGGACTAAAAGGAGACGGATGCTGGGTGGGTCTAGAACTATAAGGGAGCTGATTTTGGGGGAGGACTAGAAAGGGATGGGGAATGAGAATGGAGAGGGGAAAAGATATTTTGTGTGGGAGGGAAGAAAAGTCTACGATGGGCCGGGTATTGGGAGAGTAAGTTGGGATTGAAAATGGAAGGGTGAAATTTGAGTGGATGATAAAGGAATAAGGAAAGAATTGGGGGAAAGAGCAAAAGGGGAAAGATCAGTATGTTAAAGCAGATATAGAGAAAGAAAATGGAAAAAAAATCTAAAAGAGAAGAAAGGACAAATGGATAGCCTGCAGAAGACACAAAGAAACCAGAAGAAAGTGACTGGAGCAATTGCAACTGAAAAAGAAAATGCACGAACAACAAAAGGTAGAAAAATACTCTTTTATTTTGAATTTATTAACTGGAATATATCAGCTCTGGGAAATGTTCATCATTAACATCTTTTGTGTTTTGTTTAGTACGAGAGGAAATTTATTTGTAGTTTTATTTTTCCAGTGTTGTATATCCCAAGTTTGGCTTTTGGGGTTCCCAGTTTAATTATTGTCTTCCTATTTCTAAATTACCTGTTTAGCTACTTTAAGATCATCAGACACAACCACGCCTAGGTCCCGCTCTTCTTTAGTGGACAAAAGTACTTCACCTCCTATACTGTATTGCTCCCTTGGATTGCTGCAGCCCAAATGCATGACCTTACATTTTTTAACATTAAATCCCAGCCTTGATAGAAACATAGAAGCATGATGACAGAAAAAGACCACATGTCCTATCTAGTCTGTCCTTCCATAACAACAACTACAACAGTCCACTTTTTACCTTTAGAGATCCTCTGTGTTGGTCCCATGCTTTTTTGAATTCAGTTACTGTCCTCATCTCTACCACCTCCACTGGGAGACTATTCCATGGATCCACTACTCTTTCTGTAAATAAATATTTCCGCATATCACTCCTGAATCTATCTCCCTTCACCCTCATCCCATGTCCCCTCGTAGCAGAACTTGCTTTCAATTGAAAGAGGCTCTCTCCCTGAATATTTATGCCACGGAGGTATTTAAACATCTCAATCATATCACCTCTATCCCGCCTTTCCTCTAAGGTGTACATATTAAGATCCTTAAGTCTGTCCTCATATGCTTTATAATGAAGCCCACTAATCATTTTAGTAGCCACCCTCTGCACCGACTCCATCCTGTTCACATCCTTTTGAAGGTGTGGTCTCCAGAATTGCACACCATACTCCAAATGAGGTCGCACCAAAGACTTATACAGAGGCATTATCACCTCCTTTTTTCTGCTAGCCATTCCTCTCGGTATGCACCCAAGCATCCTTCTAGCTTTTGCCGTCGCCTTTTCTACCTGTTTAGCTACTTTAAGATCATCAGACACAACCATGCCTAGGTCCCGCTCTTCTTTAGTGGACAAAAGTACTTCACTTCCTATACTGTATTGCTCCCTTGGATTGCTGCAGCCCAAATGCATGACCTTACATTTTTTAACATTAAATCCCAACTGCCAAATTCTAGACCATTCTTCATGCTTAGCTAGATCCCTCCTCATGTTATCTACACCTTCCTGGGTGTCTACTCTATTGCAGATTTTGGTATCATCTGCAAAGAGGCAAACCTTACCCGACAGCCCTTCTGCTATATCCCTAACAAAGATGTTAAAAAGAATCGGACCAAGGACAGATCCCTGGGGTACACCACTGGTAACATCCTTCTCCTCAGAGTGAGCTCCATTTACTAGTACTCTTTGTCGCCTCCCACCCAACCAATTTCTAACTCAAGCAGTAACTTTAGGGTCCATCCCTAGGGTGCTCAGTTTGTTTATAAGTCGCCTGTGAGGAACAGTGTCAAAGGCTTTGCTGAAATCTAAATACACTACATCTAGAGCTCTCCCTCGGTCCAACTCCCTGGTCACCCAGTCAAAGAAATCAATCAGATTTGTCTGACAAGACCTGCCTCTGGTGAATCCATGCTGCCTCGGATCCTGTAATCCGCTGGACTCCAGAAACCTCACTATTTTCTCTTTCAGCAGCGTTTCCAATAACACAGGTACACTAAAAAAATTTTTTTTAAACTGCCTCTAATGTTTCGATTGATTTTTACATTTTTTGGTGCGCTGAATCCAAATCTGGTAACCAATTTGCTACATCACGTACAGATTTTTTGCTACATTGGGTTAGCAGTTTGAGGTGAACGTTTCAGATTGAGTGCGATCGAGATAAAAGTTTCTTGGATGAATTCTTTATACTAATTGTTTAGTAGTTATTCAAATAAGAATAAAGAAAATTGTAACAAGGCAGCACATAAGAATAGAGTAATGTCAACAAAACACACTGTGATGGTAGCAAAATTGCACTTAAAACAGCCACATACATGTGCACAAACATTGAGCATATAAGAGCGAGGTTAGACACAAAGCAAAGCAAAGAAATGTGCAAAAAATGTTGTACAGGTATGTATGTAAGAATAGAAAACGCAAACCGCACCATTGCAATACATGAAGACAAACACCCGATGGTGTGAAAATAAAATTCTAATAAATGAGATCCGACACTGTGGTAATAACTAGCAAATTTTTATTTCAAAGTTTAGTAAAAACACAATATTTGTCAACACAGTTTAGATTTTAAAGTCATTCTTGGGTCAATCAATCTCCTGGTGGGCCCGTTTCTTCTTCCCCCGAATGCTTCTCTTGGTGCGCTGCTTGGCGTATTTATCATCTGGGGTTTCCCGCAGCAGCAACCAGCAGAAATCAGCCATCATAGTGGTGTTCCATCTTCCTTGGTACCTTCTCTCTGCGTCCTTGATTTCCTGGTGAAACCTTTCACCTTGTTCTTCACTGTACGCCCCCAAGTTTTCGGGAAAGTAGTTCACATGGGAGTGCAAGAAATGGACTTTCAGGCTCATGTTACAGCCTTGTTCTTTGAAGGCATTGAGCATCCTGGCAACAATATCCTTATAGTTCTCATCCCGCCTGTTCCCCAAGAATTTGAGAACAACATCCTTGAAGGAATCCCAGGCTTCTTTTTCCTTCTCAGACATCGTTTCAGTGAATGCTCCATCTGAAATGAGTTTCCTTATATCAGGGCCAACAAACACTCCTTCCTTTAGCTTTGCTTCAGAAAGTCGGGGGAACTTTGAGCAAAGGTACCGAAAGCACTCACCATCTTTTGGAAGGAACTTGATGAATTGCTTAATGAGACCCAACTTAATGTGGAAAGGTGGTAATAGAATTTTATCACGAGGTACCAAGCTCTCATGAAGAACATTTTTCTCACCGGGTCTCAAATACTCCCGAATTGGCCAGTCTTTTTTCCCCCAGTGTAGGTCGCGGGCCCGGCTATCCCACAAGCAAAGGAAGCAGGGATATTTGGTGAAACCGGATTGCTGCCCTAATAGCATGGATAGAATTTTAAAGTCTCCACAAATCATCCACTTATGCTCATCATAACGAATCTTCTGAAGAATCAGGGCCAAATTCTCGTATTTTTCTTGGAGAATAACAGAGTGAGCAATAGGAACTGAAGCGAATGTGTTGCCATTATGAAGAAGAACACCTTTTATGCTGTCTTTTGACGAATCAATGAACAGCCGCCATTCAGCAGGATCATACTTGAGTTTAAACTTTTCCATCACTCCGTATATATCGTTGCAAAATACCAAATCTTCCTCTTTGCTGAAATACTTCAAAAATTGTGTCTCGCGGTTGCGGTACCAATAAAAAGTTGTTCCTGGTGACAATAGATTTTTCTGTTTAAGCCGAGAACCTAGCAGTTGGGCAGCATCTTTTGGGAGTCCTAAATCCTGGACTAAATCATTCAATTCAGCTTGAGAGAAAAGTTAAGGTTTCGGATCTGGTTCAGTTTCAAACTCGGAAGTACTGGGACTCATCGGGAAAAGCCATGTGATGAGTCTCATCATGATCAGAACCGTCCACACAAATATGATCCAAAGATTTTGGTGGTTCAGGCACAGGTACTTCGTTGCTATGAGGCATAGGCCTAATTGCTGAGGGAAGGTTGGGGTAACTTATTACGTTCTTATTTTTTAAGTTGTATCCCTTCACAATGCAAGAGCAAAAATAGCAGTCACTGCTGTGGTCTCTTTGTTCACGCCACATCATAGGTATTCCGAAACGAAATGCTTGTTTTTTACCTTTCATCCATAAGCGTAGATCTTCCTCACATGTCTTGCACACTTTGTGAGGAGCCCACGGTTTGTCTTGATCGCCTAACTTCAAACCGAAATAGGCGAAATATACTTTTTTAATAAATGCAGAAATGTTCCTCTGCCGCTTTTTCACGGTATATTCCCCACAAATAAAACAAAAACTGTCCGGAGAGTTGACGCAACCTCTGGCTCTGTGAGCCATCACAAATACACAGCACTGCAAACTACAACTGTAGTGAACCATTTCGGAATAAAGCTGGATTACGACTGAGCAAACAAAAGGTAATAATGAACTTGCAAGAAACTGAAATTTGACAGGAACGTTCATGTCGCAACCACCGTGTTTGAGCGAGCGAACGAGGCGAGGCGAACAGGAAAGAACATGCGCCAGCGCGAGTACTGGATTTAGCCCCCCGCCTCCCAATTGTCCTGTTTATGTATAAAATGAATACAAAACACTCTAAAATATCATGAGGGAGTGTTTCTAGTTAGTTAACCATTACAACCTCTATTTGGGCCAAGAAAATAAACTGCAGTCGGCTAAAAAGAAATTATGTGAACATTCCTTATATGGGTAAGAAATCTAATTTTGCAAGAAAACGTGACGTGATGGAACACTTTGGCTATTTTTCCTGGATTCAGCACTCCAAAATCTATAGGAATCAGTTGCAAAACTGGAGGCAGTTTTTTGGTAGTGTACCTGTGTAATTTACTCACCACCGAAGTTAAACTAACCGGCCTGTAGTTTTCAACCACATCCTTACTTCCGCTTTTGTGTAAAGGCACCACATGAGCCTCTCTCCAGTCCTTTGGCACCACTCCCGACTCCAACGAGGCATTAAAAAGGTCAGTCAGTGGAGTTGCTAGAACGTCCCCAACTTCCCTCAGTATTCTAGAGCGTATCCCATCCGGTCCCATCGCTTTGTCTACTTTAATTTGAGCTAGTTTCTCACGAACACAGTCTTCTGAAAATTGTTCAAGATGTCCCTCGTTTCTGTTCTTATTTGTGGGTGTTTTCTGAGGTCCTGCTCCTGGTTCTTCATCTGTGAACACAGAACAAAAATATTTGTTAAGCAATTCCGCTTTATCCTTATCAGCTTCTACATATTCCCCCCCTGCACCCTTGAGTCTGACAATACCACTTTTGCCCTTCCTCTTCCCACTAATATATCTGAAAAATATATGTCTTATCCCCCCATTTTATTGCATTGGCTATTTCCTCCTCCTTTTGAATCTTTGCCTTCTTGACTACTTTGCTAGCTTCTCTAAGTTTTTCCAAATACAGATGCCTGTCTTCCTCTCTCTGTGATCTCTTGTATTTCATGAAGGCCTCCCTCTTTTTCTTCACTTTTTCAGCTACTTCCTTCGAAAACCATAGCGGTCTCCTTTTCCTTTTGCCTTTATTTACCATTTTAACAAAAAGGTTGGTTGCCCTTAAAATACCCCCTTTCAGTTTTGCCCACTGTTTTTCTACATCCCCCAGCTGTTCCCATCCCACTAATGACTCCCTGAGGTATTGGCCCATCTTCGCAAAGTTAGTCTTCCTAAAGTCTAAGATCCTCACCTTGGAATGGATTCTAACAGCCCTAGTCCTAATACTGAACCACACCATCTGGTGATCACTGGATGCAAAATGATCTCCCACTACAACATCAGAAACAATTTCACCATTGGTAAGCACCAAGTTCAGTATGGCCCCTTCACGTGTGGGGTCTGTTACCAATTGCCTGAATAGTTCTCCCTGTAGAGAATCCAGGATCTCCTTACTTCTAGATGATACTGCAGCAGGAATGTGCCAATCAACATCTGGCATATTGAAATCTCCTATCAGTAGCACTTCCCCTTTCCTAGCAATGCTGCGTATGTCTTCAATTAACTCTCTGTCCACCTCTTCCTCTTGTGAGGGAGGTCTGTATATCACACCAATGCAAATAGATTTCTCTTTCCCTCTTTCTAGTTTAACCCACAATGCCTCCTCTCTCCCTTTTAAGCTCTGTAATTCCAAAGCTTTAATAGTAGTAGTTTTTACATATAGTGCCACTCCTCCTCCCCTTCTTCCTACCCTGTCCTTTCTGAATAAAGTATAGCCAGGTATAGTTACATCCCAGTCATGGTTTTCTGTGAACCATGTTTCTGTAACTGCTACTAAATCCAAGTCAGCACAAGTACTAATGCAGTTAGCGCATGTTGTGGACACAGCACTAACTCCACCCATTTGTGCCTCTAATGAGGGCTGCACAGTTAGCAGGGGAACCATCCTGCACTAAGTGTCACACCCCTGAGCTGGCTGCCAATGAATGTTCCAGCATGACTTTAGCAGGTACGCTGGTATTATTTATTGCTATGTACACAGCTTTAATGGTTTTCACAATTGTGCTATCTTTATGATCTCTGTCCTTTTTGTTTTTCTTTTGTATTAACTGTAAGTTTTTCAAAAGCACTGTATCAAGATCAATAAATACTAAACATGTGTGGTATGGAAATAGAAACCGAATAACTGGGAGTAATTGTTGTTTTTGCATTCTAACTTCTTTTTAAAATGAATCATTTATATAGAAAATATGTCCTTAAAAGTGAAATGCCCTTGTGACAGGCATTATTTCCATTTAAAGGATTGTATATGGAAATTGAAAGGATATTTTTGAAAGCAGAATGTTCTTGTAATATAGCTTTGTATTCGGAATTACAGTATTCAGAAGGAATCCATCAAGGGGTTCTCTGTTTCAAGTGAGTCATGATGAATGAGTTTGCTAAACCTGGCAGATGGGGAAAAATGTAAAGTTCCTTTTTCCCCAACACCTTTGTGCCCCCTTTCCTGCTTTTTGACGATATGCCCTTCCTCACCCTAGCCTATCGAAACCATTTCCATGTTATTCCAACAGCATCTTTCACTCAACTTAGCCCTCGATCAGACAATAACAAATTGCATTCTGCTCTTTCTACAAATATTCTTCTGTTTCCCAAATACATCCAAGTCTGAAAGTCTCCTTTCATTGAGGCTAATTGCTTTTGTTTTGTTAAAGACTGTAGCATTTTGCAGAGTGCCATCTTTTGCATTCTGCCATTTGTTTGTAGCAGTGGTTGATGTTTGGCACGTTTGTTAGTAGTTTACCATCTGCAGTCTTAATACAGTAACACAAGAGCATCATTGAGAAGGTTTTGACAATTCCGAAAACTTATTTTGCATATGTAAGTGTTTCTCTTATTCTACACATGCTATAATGTGCACCTGCATTGTGCTAAGCATTTTACCACTCACTCCAAAATCAGGAATTTCATTCCTGCCGTTTTGAAGAGGTGGCCTTGATTTGGAGGGTGTGCAACAGTATTAGTATTATAGACCACATAGGTGGACATGGTGGAATTAAATGATTTGATTTCCAAAACAATGTGTTGGACCCTGGCATTTACTAATTTTTTTTTTTTTGTGGTTGGAGATTTTAATCCTCATTTGATGATCCTTTAGTAGTTTATTTTTTCAATTGCTTAGCACTAGGTGGTATAAAGCAAAAACATTTCATCTTAATACACTTTGCAGATCATTTGTTTGACCTACTCTTAGTGTCTTCATTAGCTAATATTAATGATCATTTTGTCTTATAATGTAAAGAATAGTCTAGTCGTTAGGGCAAAATCCTGGGGCCAGAAAGACTAGGGTTCAAATCCCACTGGTACTTCTTATGACCTTGGGCAAATCACTTAACCCTCTTCTACCCTAGGTACAAGCTTAGATTGCAAGTCCTCTGGGGACAGGGAAATGCCTACTGTACATTGAACTTCTACTGGAAAGGTTGAGCTAAATACTAATAAATATATAACCCTAAACAAACTACATAAAAAAGGGATCCACGGTCCTACCAGTGGGCTTTCTCAACCATTAGGCAAATTAGGTGGTCACCTGTGACAGCAATCAAGGTAAGGCATTAGATTCTGACAGCCAGACAAACTCAAAGCCATCAGCACATTCTTTTACCTGCAAGGAGAGCAGGCAAGCACATATTTACAAAGCAAAGATTAATATTTGAAAGTATTATGTCCAAGTGTGCATTTTTATAGACTTGTTTTAGGAGAGCTGCTGTTGTGAAGACCTGGGGAGGGAGGGCGAAAAGCTGAAGGCTTGCCTAGGGTGTCCAATACCTTTGCACAGGCCCTATATTACCATTCTTAAAAGATCAATCACAAAATACAGAAGTCTGGTAATTTGCCACTGGGAACATAGCACGTCATGCAAATCTTAATGTGTATAAATATATAGATAGATAGATAGATAGATATGTGTGTGTGTATTAGAAATGTTAATATGCCTTTATAACCATAGATATGTAAGCATAGAGAAGGTATCTTTTTAGTTATGAAGGCATGGAAGCATACTAACATTTCTAATCATCTAGTCCCAAAAGCTGCAAAATATTTCATATGGAATGTCACTAAAATCCCAAAAATGTGCTTTAATGTCTCAAAAATGAATGTTATAATAAAAGTACAACAGTCACATCAAGGGACATCTTCAAGGCAAATCTCATGTTCATCAAAACTTCAAATGACTGCTCATCTGTGCGACCCTTCCTGGCAGAGTTCTCAAAAAGAATGACGACTCTGGACTTCAAGCCATCAAAACTCCAAACCTCGAAAATGGCAGCCTGACACCAACAAAGATGCCATTTGGTATTTTGGCATAAATCTGTTTGTGTCTGTGGCTTTGTCTCCTTAGAGTGGAGGAGGAATAGTCTAATGTTTAGAGTAGTGGGATAAGAACCACATGTGGCATGAAGGGAGCTGTCAAGGTAGCTGTACACATCCACCTTCATGAATATTGTCACATATGCTGATCTGGATCACCATGCTCCCCAAGTCCCAGTTAGCACATACTGCATCGTCATCCCAAGCATTCTAATGGGGGTAGTGTCATCGTGTACAGCCTCCCACACACCAATACCCATGAAGCCACTACAGTAGAAAAGCTGCTTATGGTATCTGGCATCTACATTGACCATCTGCAAGGAATCCCTTTGCCCATCAGAATGAGCTCTAAGTAAGTAACAGAAAATGTCCCTCACCAGCCTCATTGCAGAGGCTGAGAACAGGACAACCAGCTGGTGATCCACAGTTGTGCCACTACTCCAGCACTAGTTCCATAGTTGCACTGTAACCATTGCCTAGGTTCCAACCATACTATCATAAAACCATGTTACAAAAGTAGCTGCTGCCCTACAGAGCCACTCGTCATTTCCATCCTCCTCCCCCCAGGTCACTGGCCCATCAGGGTCATACCAGCACTACATCCTGATCTTGATATTGCCTTTGAGAAATTGACAAGCATCACCATTGCCCTGGCTGTTGACTTCCAGAAAAATAAAGGGCAGACTTTTCCAGAAACACCAGTCAAGTAGTGCTTTTCCGTTATGCTATAACCTTCTTATTGAACCATATTATTGCCTATATGACTTCTTTCCAACAGCTTCAAGGTTTGCCAGGTCCTCTTTACAGCATCAGGAGGAGGAGGAAGTGAAGGATAAGGAAAAGGACGATGAGGAGGAAGGTGTGGAAGAGGAAGAAGGCATGAAGGAGGAAAAAATGAGCAGGAGAAGACTACAGAAGTGGAGAAAGGTGAATGAGAAGTTGAGGAGGACCAGGATGGATTAAAGGAAAGCGAGGCAGAGGAAGATCAAACTGGGACTGTGGAAGGCGAAGAGGTTGCCCTTCCTCTTGCTTGTGAGCAGAAGGGGACAGGGAAGAGGGGCAAAGTAGCAGGTTGGGAAACCCCTGCATTGCCTGACAACTGAACCTGAACACTCTGACTCCCTAATGGACCAGATGGGTCCTCATCAGGTTGCTGTAGAATTCAGTGACTCAGAAGTTCTGCTGCAAATCATGACACTGCACCATGAAAGGAAGCAGGGCTTCTGGCCCTATTGAGCTCATTGGCCCTGATAGTGATCCATCTGGAGGGAATAAAGGCAAAGCTGCATATGATCCTAGATGCTATTAAGCACCTGAAGGCATGTAGCTGGGTTCCTCCGAGCTGAAAGTGAAGTGTTGTGCCATTTTTTTTATCTGTTAACACATACAGTATCTGTAAATTTATATTTTTATTTATTTATTTATTTATAGTCTCTTATATACTGCACTATTCAGCATCAGCGCGGTTTACATGTAACAAAAATGCTCAGTACAGTTGAACGCGTATGAGTTTTACAGGTAACAGGACATAAAAACTTGGATAACAGGGGAAAACTATTTACAAAATTTATTACATGGAGTCATAATGACAGTAGTTTCACGGAAACATAACCACCACTAAGTGTTTGAGTATCATACTTGGTGTGTTGTTGATATACCATAATTTGTATGGAAGTGGTATCGCCAGGAGACTTTGGGCTCTAGGGATTGTCGTTAGGCTCTATAAGGTATTTGTTGAAGAGGTGGCATTTGAGGGCTTTCCTAAACTGTGGTAGGTTCTTAATAGCCCGGATCTCAGGAGGTAATGCGTTCCAGCATCTTGGGGCACTGAGACTAAAGGCTCTGTTGGCTGTCGAATTGGTGCAAACAGTTACTGCCTTCGGGACTTTTAGGGAGTTTATAGCCGTGGATCTTCTTGCTCTATTTGGGGAAGTGATATGGATGAGTGAGGTTAAGGATGCAGGTGAGAGATTGTTAATAGCTTTAAAGGTGATTATCAAGGTCTTGAAAACTATTCTGGCCTGGATGGGTAGCCAATGTAACTGTATCAGCAGAGGCGTTATGTGGTCGCTCCTGGAGGCTCCATGAAGGACTCTTGCTGCAGCGTTCATGGCTAGTTGCAGCGGGTTCAATGTAGATTGGGGAAGACCTTGAAGGATGGCATTGGCATAGTCAAAATGGGGTATGATCAATGCCTGGAAAATTGTCCGGAAATCAGTTGGTTCAAGCATGGAACATAGATGCCTAAGTGTGCGGATCTTGTAGTATACTGATTTGACTATGTTTCCTATATGGGCCTTCAAATCCAAATGCTGATCTAAAGTGACTCCCAGGTAACGTATTGAGGATTTAGATTGCAGCTCAGCTTCTTTTACCTTAAGATATTGTGGTGGGGTAAAGTTGGGGTTCCTCGTAATGAAGAGTACTTCCGTTTTCTTATGTTGTATTCTGAGGTTTTGAGAAAGAAGCCATTCAGATATTGCGTTGAAACAGTTCGTCAGTGGAGAGAGGTCCATATGCTCAGTAGAGAAGGGAATGTAAAGCAGGACGTCATCTGCGTATAACATGCAATCGACATTGAAGGACCGGATGATATTACAAATTGGTTGCATGTAAATATTGAACAAGAGCGCAGAAAGGGAGGAACCCTGTGGGACTCCCTGGCTTTGGTGGAATGATTCAGAATTTTTTCCTCCGGAACGAATATGCTGCCATCTTTCGGTCAGGTAGGATCTGCACCATTCAAGCGCTCTTCCATTTATGCCTTTGTCAATCAGTCGTCTTAATAGAAGCTCGTGGTTTACTGAATCAAACGCTGCAGCGATGTCTAGAAAGATAAGTGCAAATCCTTGACGAATGTCGTCAATGCTGGTGATTATCTTGCAGAAGAGAGTGGTAAGAAGGGTCTCCACTCCATGGAATTCCCTAAAGCCATGTTGGCAAGAATCTAACGGTGCGGCGGAGTCGATATGATCTTGCAATTGACGTTGAGCCTCCTTTTCTATGATCTTCGCGAGTAGTGGGATGCTGGATATAGGTCTGTAGGATTCTACCTGTTGGGGGTCGAGCTTGCAGTTCTTTAGCAGAGGTCTGATAGAAGTATGTTTAAGGGCTGAAGGGAAAGAGCCAGTTGAGAAGGAGAGGTTCATTATTTTGGATAGTACTGGGCTGAAGTGACTGCGAAGCTCCTTGATCCAGAAGGCTGGGCATGGATCCGACTGGGCAGTGGTGATATTAAGGGCCGCAATAGTGTCTTCAATCCCTCTCTTGGTGGGGGTAGAGAACATGGTTAGGGCTGTTTGGTAGACTTGCTCTGTGGCGTTAGTTGTAATAGAGGTTTTGTTGGTCTGGCATATCTTGGATTGGATGTAGGTTGCATAATCTTGTGGGTGTATCTCGAATGGGGGTCCAGAGGATGGTTCCTTCGATAAGGTTTTTACTAGGTCGAAGAGGTCATGTGGTTTGTTAAGCGATCTCTTTAAGGTATCAGCATAGTACTGTTTCATCGAATCGGTGATTGCGTTGCGGTGTGCAGCAAGATGAAGGTTGTATGTTGTCTGGTCATTTAAAGAATGAGATCGGCGCCAGCGTTTCTCTAGTTTCCAAAGTTGGCTAAGCGATGCTCTGAGATCAGCTGAGTACCATGGGGCACTCGCTCTCTTCCCTGGAGGCTTATTGGCTGGTGTGCGTAGTGCGATTGAGCTAAGGCAATTGTTCCAGTGGGAAATTAGGTCGTCAAGGTACTGGGTGGCTTCACAGATGAGTTGTTGTGTTTCAGCAAGGATAAGCTCTCTGTTGTAAGGCTTGAAACATCGAGAGGGTGGTCTTGTTGAGTTGGTTTGTATTTTGTTGATTTTTGTATAGGCTTTGTGAGAAGGAATCTGGATAATGATCAGTTTGTGATCTGACCAGGGAACAGAAGTTATGGAAGTTATGGGGTCCTGGGCAGGGTTAAGAGATGTTTGCGGGGCGAATACTAGGTCCAGGATATTTCCCTTAATATGAGTAGGGTCTTTAACCAATTGCTTGAAGCCAAGATTTTCAAGGGCATCAAGGAAGGCTGATACTTGATTATCTTGTAGTGTAGGCAGGTTAAAGTCGCCTAGGATCCAATTTGGGATGCTTGGGTTATGGGTGTTGGATGCAAGATCGATGATAGCAGCAAGATCATCAGGGGAAGCTGAAGGTGCTCTGTAAAGCAGGTTGATTGAGCAGCGTTTGTTGGAAATGGTAATGGTCTCCATGTGATTTGTACTGGTGGAGTCTATCGTTCGAAAATGGAGGTCTGTCCTGGTGAGGATGAGCACGCCACCTCCTCTTTTGTCTTGTCTATGGCTTGAATGTGCGGTGAAATTCTTGGGGAGGAGCTGATTGAGTATGACGTTATCTTCGGCGGATAGCCACGTCTCAGTGATCATGAGTATGTCAAGGTCATGGCTGGCAATGATGTCAGTGACGGCTGGCCATTTCTTCCGGATAGAACGTGCGTTGATTAGGGCACATTTTAGGCTATGAGGGTAGAGGTTTTCAACTTGTTTGGGTTTCATATTGTGTTGAAGTGCAATGTGTAACAGATGGGGGTGGTGTGGGCGGGTGTCCCAATTTATGTTATTATGGGATGCACTGGTCCACCTCCTCCCATGGCTCCGTAATATAGGAATCTGATTGGATGCTGGGGTTAAGGCGAGAGAGTTGGAGAACCAACTTGAGAGGATGATATAGCATCCTACTATGGTGGTAATGGGGGAACCCATCTTGGCAGAGCACTGTGTGATTGTGGTCAATTAGGGTAGACTACCAGAAAGTTATTAACAAACCCTTAATATTTAGTGCAGTAGGTTGGGTCACAACAGACAATATGATCATAGACAGTGGTTAATGTTAGAATACTAGCAACATTACACTTATGAGACTACTGACAACAGTAAAGTAGATTGTTTGCAATGGTAGATTACTGGAAGTGGTGCAATGGTGACTGGTACTAATAAGGCTACTGAGTACAGAATATTGGTTGATTGTCCATGGAAGACTACTGGCAACAGTAAAATGGTGACTGATACTATTAAAGGTTACAGACAACAGTATAGTAATTAAATAGTAATGATAAGCAATGGGTACTGGCAACAGTACAGTAGTGACTGGTATTACTAACAGCTACTGATAACAGTATGATAAATAAAGAACAGTAGTAATGATATGTGGTGACTATACTAGTGAAACTATACTTGCAATTGACAGCATGGGAGAGGAGAGTCTGAGGCTTGAGATTAATCCAGGTTCTGTCGCGTGGTATCTGCTTTGCTGGCTATGGGCGATGCGAGGACGTATAGTGCTGTGGGCTGTGGCTTCAGTAAACGTGCTCAGCCTCTGGGGAGCTCTGGTTGCTGGAAAGTCGTGTGCTGGTTCTGTATGTGGTGGCTGTTGATCTTTGTGGGCCAGCTGCCTAAGGGCCACGCCAAAGGGCCCTCTGGCGAGGCCCTCAGGCGCAGGCCCGCCAGGCGCGGGCGCGCCCGATGGCGCTTCTTTAAATTGAAGATGTTGGCTGCCCCGATTGGGCAGCTGCAGCAGGGGGTGGGCCCTGTATCCCCGGCGGCTCGATCCCGGCCGGGAGAGCTGTTGCTGAGCCGGGGTGCAGGAGGGCAGAGGCCTTCGCGTCCGACGGCGCTTCTTTAAATTGAAGATGTTGGCTGCCCCGATTGGGCAGCTGCAGCAGGGGGTGGGCCCTGTATCCCCGGCGGCTCGATCCTGGCCGGGAGAGCTGTTGCTGAGCCGGGGTGCAGGAGGGCAGAGGCCTTCGTGCCCGACGGCGCTTCTTTAAATTGAAGATGTTGGCTGCCCCGATTGGGCAGCTGCAGCAGGGGGTGGGCCCTGTATCCCCGGCGGCTCGATCCCGGCCGGGAGAGCTGTTGCTGAGCCAGGGTGCAGGAGGGCAGAGGCCTTCGCGCCCGACGGTGCTTCTTTAAATTGAAGATGTTGGCTGCCCCGATTGGGCAGCTGCAGCAGGGGGTGGGCCCTGTATCCCCGGCGGCTCGATCCCGGCCGGGAGAGCTGTTGCTGAGCCGGGGTGCAGGAGGGCAGAGGCCTTTGCGCCCGACGGCGCTTCTTTAAATTGAAGATGTTGGCTGCCCCGATTGGGCAGCTGCAGCAGGGGGTGGGCCCTGTATCCCCGGCGGCTCGATCCCAGCCGGGAGAGCTGTTGCTGAGCCGGGGTGCAAGACGGCAGAGGGCATATATCAGTATTTGTTTTTTTATGGAAGCCTGTTGCCTTTTTGTTCAATAAAATAATGCTACATATCTTCGTCTCACGTGATAGGTAGAGGAGACCACGATGGTTGGACCTGGAAGCTACTGGGCCTATATTTGCTATAGCTTTATCAGCCGTAGCTTTCACTAGTTAACTTGTACAAAAGGGATAGGTATGCTAACATTTCCTTGAATCCAACATGGAGATGAGTCAATACACTCTCCCTAGGTATGCCTACATTTTTCAGTGCGCACACAGGCATAGTTTTAATCAGGGACTCTGCAACATAGCAATGAAGTAACTAGCATAGGCGCAGGATCCACACGCAGAGTCCAAACTTGCATGAATGACAGTGATCCGTGCCCTCTGAGTACAATCTGGCTTTGCAGTGCAAGTGAGTAGCAGTGTGGACAAGCTTCTTTGGGAGCTATGTTTTCTCATGACACAGGAATGTAGCACTTCAGACCCTCTATATTACATTGTCCTATACAAATCTTGCAATTTTATTCTCAGCCCTTTCCATTGCACACCTACAGTACATCAGCTGTACCAAACTGGTCATCACCAAAAGCTCCTCTGTCTCACCACACCATCATTACCCAACTAGGCCTGACTCAGCAGTAGAGAATCCTTTTGTCATGTGTTGCATGTTGCATATACCAAGATATCAGGAACCCCATGGTTACAAAGAGGAGGGCCAGGAAGGCACATCAGAACATGGAAATGATGGCAAGTGATTGAAATGTGTATGTCCTGAGTAGAGGACTTAATACAAGCGCAACCTGCATAGATGGCAGCCATATTTATCTGTTTATTTAACATTTTTTCTATACCGCTTTGAGATTATCAAAACAGTTTACAGGGAACTCAATGCTTGGGATTACATTGAACAAGTAAGGAGTCCAAGAACACACACACACACAACTTACATACAGTAACTTGTGTACATAATTCTAATCATGGTGAGGGGTGTACATTATATTTTGGGAGTTTGAGTGGAGAATATAGGGTAATACATAATATTACATAGCAGTTCCAAAAAATTCTTGGAATAGATGGGTTTTCAGGCTCTTCTGGAAGCTCTTAGGGAGCTTGGTGGGGGTAGTTCCATAGTGCTGGTCCATAGACTGAGAATGATCTCTGGCATGCTGTTTGAGAACTGTTTGCCTTATAGGGTGGAATGCTGCTGAGAAGATTCTGATTTTTGTCTCCTTGCTCTGGTGTTTGCATAAGCATTCTGCGGCTTTATTAGGCATGGTTTATGGTTTATTCAATTTGATTGACAGCCCTTCGATAAAAACACAACAAAGCTGTTTACAATTTAAGAACAAGGTAAAAACAGAAATTAGAAAGGAATTAGAATGGTTGGATAGGACAGGTGCTTATTCATACTCACAAAAAAGGGATAGATGCAGGCAGAAAGTAGTGAAAGCAGTCAGGGGGACTATGTATCAGGGGACCGGTGTATTGTATGCCTGATTGAAATGTGAGTTTTTAACGTAGACTTAAAATTTGCAAATGAAGTTCCAATCGTAAGGCCTGAGGTAACATGTTCCATGAGGTAGGAGTGAGAAAATAAAAAGCAGCAGAGTGGGTGGATTTAAGATGAGCCTGGTTAGTGGATGGGAGGTGGAGTCTATTTGCAGGAATTTCCCAGAGCTGGCAGTGAGTAGAATAGGGAAGCAACAGGTCAGATAAGTATTGGGGAGCACCCAAATGTAATGCATGGAAAACTAAGATCAAGAGTTTAAAACATAAATGGGATGCCATGAGAAGTCAATGGTAAGAGATCGGGAGAGGGGTAACATAGTCAAACCGGGATGTGTGTGATAAGATACCGACTGCTGTATTTTGCATGAGTTGTAAGTGGCAAAGTTGGGATTGGGGAAGACTGAGAAGTTATATTGCAATAGTCTAATTTAGATATTACAAGAGAAAGAAGCAGAGTACAGTCGTCCCTCTCCCCTTCGTGCTTCACTTTCGCGGCTTCACTCTATCGCGTTTTTTTCAAATACGAGTGTAATGGTGACTAAAGGGGTGTTATAGGTCATAAACAGGTTTTCTATGCTCTAACTACGAAAATATTTGATTTATAAATAAAGAATCCTACTTTGCGGAAATTCACTTATCACGGTAGAGTCTGGAACTGATTAACCGCGATAAACGAGGGACAACTGTAGTCGGGGATGAAGAAGAGAGAAAGGGGCGAACAGCGTGGATCTGACAAAGTGCATAAGAGGAGCGGCCATTCCTTTCTTCTTTGAAGCAGAGGATGAGCCAGAGATGGAGGATTTAGAGATCCTCCAGTATCCCTTAGCCCCAAAGGAAGCCATCACAGTGGCAGTGCACTGCATTTTATAGCGGTTCCTACTCCACATGTAGGAAACCCACATGTTGGTTCTGGCCATCAGTCGCTGACTCGACTTGATGTACCGGGTTCAAGAAGCCCCAACTGCCGCATCAATCATTGGTAGTGGAATCTGCCGAGCAAAGAGCTCCAAGACCCATTTGTTGGTGCCTCCTAGCAAAAAACAGAGGATCTTCAATGGCTTTGGGAGGCATTGCTTTGGCCTAAGCACACCGGTACTACTACAGCCCACAGGGAGCTCAGCCCAAGCACAGACCCAGCATCAGCCATGGTGGACCAAACCACAGAAAGCACAGCCCATTCCTTAGCCACAGTCAGGGGTGGGCTTTTGACACCTTCTTCCAGAGCATAGCCAGTCGCTTGCTTGCCAACGGGATGCCCCCTCAGGTGGGTGGTCAGTTTGTCCACTTCACACACAGGTGGTCAATTATCACCTAAGACACCTGGGTGCTTCAGATAGTTTGAGACACGTGCATGCATTTTGCTTAGGTCCCACCCCTGTTCTTTTTGGAGAGTGCCCTCTAGACCCACACCATCATGGTCTCCTCCAGGCGGAAGTCACCACCCTGCTGGTCAAACTGGCCATCAAGCCTGTGCTCCTGGCTCAGATAGGGTGAGGTTTATACTATTTCCTCATTCCCAAGAAGATGGGGGTGGGGGGGATGGAGGGTGTTCCAGCCCATCCTGGACCTCTGGGACCTGAACCGCTTTCTGGTTCAAGAAAAGTCTCCCTAGGGACCTTGCTCCCATATCTCCTCAAGGGTGATTGACTATGCTTCTTGGATCTGAAAGATGCATAAATGCACATCCTGATTCATTTTTTCCACAAGAAATACCTGCAGTTTATGCTGGGTGACCAGCATTTTCAATACTGGGTACTACCCTTCGGACTGGCGTTGGCTCTCAGGGTCTTTACAAAGTGCCTAGCAGTTGTTGCCATTTACCTCTGGACCCTGAGGGTCTTCATCTTCTTCTACTTAGGTGACTGGCTGTTGAAGGTCTCCATGTTGGACGGCATGCGACACTCTGCTTATCTGACCATTCAGGTACTTGAGCGATTTAGGTTTGTGGTCAATTACCCCAAGTGTCATCTGCAGCCATCACAGCAGTTACAGTTCATCAGGGTCCTTTTGGACACCAGGCAGGCCAGGGGCATTTCTTCCAGAGGACCACTTACAGCGACCCATGAAGGTGGCCTCTGCTGTCCATCAAAGGTGGCATACACCGGTGCAGGGGATGCTGTGCCTGGTGGGCCATATGGCATCCACAGTGCACGTGACCTCATTGACCTGGCTCAGAATGTTCCAGGCTCAGTGGACACTGAGTACTCAGTGGCAACAAGCAATAGGCCATGGGCCATCTCAGAGACAAAGTGGCAGTTGCCACACCCCTCATGGAATCCCTCCAGTGGTGTCTGGGACCACAGCAGTTGCTCCGGAGTCTCCCTTTTCAGTTGACGCCATCCCACAAGACACCCACCACCAATGCCTCAAAGGTGTGCTGGGGTGCACATTTAGACAGCCTTCGGATGCAGGGCCTATGGTCAGCGCAGGAGAAACCTGCACCAGATCAACTTCCTGGAGCTATGGGCGATCGCAAGCACCCTCAGGTCCTTTTGGACTCTCCTGACCAACCAGTTTGTCCTGATTCAGACAGACAATCAAGTGCCAATGTTCTATGTCAACAAATAGGGGGGCATGGGCTCATCCTTCCTGTGTTGGGAGGCGGTGTGCCTCTAGAAGTTTGCAGTCACCCATGGCATGGAGCTGATGGTGACATACCCGACCAGGGAACTCAACACTCTGGTGGATGACTTCAGCTGAGTCTTTCAGCCCCACGAACGGACCATCTGCAGGGGGTAGTGGACTGCATCTTTCAAGAGTGGAGGCTCTCAGACAGTAGACCTCTTTGCCATGCCATACAGTACTGTTGTGGATCACTTTTGTTCTTGCCTGGCCTCGAGGGACAGGTTGGCCACGGACGCATTTTTCCTGGATTGGGGTGTGGGCCTTCTGTAGCCATATTCTCTGGTTCCATTGGTAGTGAAGACGCTATTCATGCTCTGGGCAGACAAGGGGACCATGATTCTCATCGCCCCATATTGGCCCATACAGCCGTGGTTCCTGCTGTTGCTTCAGCTGTCCCCTCAAGAGCCTCTTCAGTTCAGTTGTGATCCCAACCTCATTGCTCAGGAGGGCAGAACCCTACCCCATCCCAATGTCAGGTCCCTGGCCCTCACAGTTTGGATGCTGAGAAAGTAGTCCTGTTGGAGCTCAACTTGTTAAGGGAGGTGATGGATGTTCTCCTGGCCCCCCACAGGAACTCTATGCTTCACTCCTACTCCTTCAAGTGGCACAGGTTCTTACTTTGGTGCACGGACGAGGTGCTAGATCTTTTTCTTGCTTGATGGAGAACTTGTTGGAATACCTTCTGCATCTCTCGAACTCGGGCTTGAAGTTGAACTCTGTCCAAGTCCATCTGAGTGTGATCGGTGCCTAAAATCATGGCCTGGAGGGGAAGCCCATCTCCTCCCAGCCATTGGTAACCTGCTTCATGCGGGGCCTGCTCCAGTCAAAGCCTTCAATTAGACCCCTGTCTGAATGTAGTGTTGGGGCAGCTCCTGGCGGTGCCTTTTGAGCTGCTGGCTACCTGTTCCCTGAAAGTTCTGACCTGGAAGATTGTTTTTCTTGTAGCTCTCATCTTGGCTCACCAAGTCAGTGAGCTTCGGGCTCTGGTGGCACACACTCTTTACATGAGGTTCCACCATAACTGGACTGTGCTGCACACCTATCCGCGGTTCTTGCCCAAGGTGGTTTCATCTTTCCATGTCAACCAGTTAGTGGTGCTGCCCACATTCTTTCCTAGACCTCATTGTAACAGAGCAAAGGCTCAGCTCCAGATGCTGGATTGTAAGCGAGCACGTGCCTTCTACCTTGAGCAGATGACTCCGCATCATCACTGTATGCAGCTTTTTGTCTCCTGTGACCCCAGCAAACTGGGCATGGCTGTCTTCAAGCTCACGCTGTCCATCTGGGTGGCAGATTGCATATCTTTTGCCTATGTTTAGGCAGATCTGAGCCTTGAGGGCCATATCACGGCCCACAATATCAGGGCCATGACTGCGGCTGTGGCCAGTCTGTGCTCGGTATCCACAGAGGAGATTTGCAGGGCTGCCATGTAGTCCTCTGTCCACACCTTCACAGCCCACTATTGCTTGGATGGGGATTCCCGGCATGACAGTAACTTCAATCAAGCTGTACTCCTGCAACTGCTTGGGACTTAGGCTAGTGGGAAAGATTTGAACCTTTCTGTCTGTCCAGGTTACCAAAAGAGTCATCCTGATGTGTGCAGTGGACGTGGAATCTGTTGAGTTCTAAGGTGGGACAACATGTGTTGTTTCTCTTGGTTCTTGCCCCGGTTGACCTGTTTTTCATATCAGTAGCCTGTCACTTGGGAGTCCCATACGTGAGGACTTCCTGTTTGTTCATGGAGAAAGTGTAGTTACTCACCTGTAGGTGTTCTCTGTGAACAGCAGGAATAAGTCCTCACAACCCTCTCACCTCCCCGTGGAGTTGTTTTTGGCTACTAGCTTTTGTATTCTACTAGAGATAAGATGGCACCATGGTGGGCGGGAAGGCAAGCACGCGTGCATGATGGAGACTCCCAAAAGCTTCCAGTGGGAGCTGAGGAGAATTTCTGCATGGGGCTCCATCAAGGGACGTCACCCATATGTTAGGACTTATTCCTGCTGTTTACCGAGAACATCTGCTACATGTGAGTAACTATGCTTTCTCCCCTGTTGTAACAGCAGCTGTGGGGGGTGAGAAGGAAGAGTTCATTATGGTATCTATCTATTGCATTCCATTTATTGACACCAGAGCTTAATCCAGGTCAGGCAGATGATATGGGGCCAATATCTGATGCAACACGCTTGGGGTGATGGTACTCCAGGGCTGCAGAAGCCTACTAGGTGATGCATGGTGCTAAAAGGCAGGCAGTCCCTGTCTCCAAGAGCTAGGAATCCAGTTCAATCTGAGCATTAGCTGTAAAGACACATTTTCCCTCTCTCCAATCCATTGAAGAATGGGAGCAAAGAGGCAAGGTAACTGGGCACTCCAGAGCCTATGCCATGCCAGACAAGTGATCCTAGGGCAGATATCTTATGCAGCACATGTATGGTGATGGTATTCCAGGACAGCAGACTTAAAGGGGGTGGTGCAGTGTGTTAAAAAATAGGCAGGTCCCCATCTTTAAGAGCTGAAAATCAAGTCCAAGGATATCTTAATGTTTGGAAAGAATATGTTTGGAAAATTAAATGGTTGTAGAAGGAAAGAAGGGAGGGAAGGTGAGAGCAGAACTGGCACAAGTACAAAGAGATGGGTCGTTCTGAGGTTATGTTTATGGGTGGCTCTATTCTGTCAAGGCAGCTAGAGAGATATCAGTACAAGGAGAGTAGAGAGAACTGCAGCTTTTGGTGCATCTTTCATCTCCACAGAGGGGCAAAGGGAGGCTGACACGGTGCAGGGTTGGGGGACACAAGACAAAGCAACTGAGCAAAGCAGCAGGTGCACTATTTTTCCTCCTGAAAAGTGTGTGGAGATGGTCTTTGTGGATACAGAATGCGAGGAATCCAAATGGGTAAGATTTCCATCAGAATCATTACATACTGAAAGTTTATTGGCCGAAGAGGGTATTGAAGAGGTGGTGGTTGGTATGCATTTCACCACTGATATCTGGACACCTTTTCTTGAAAGCACACTGGTGGCAGCTGGATGAGGTAAGGACAGGCTATAAGCCTAACAGGGAAACAACAATAGGAGGCTACTGGTGTGCTCTGCCACAGTCAAGTGATCAATGATAGCCAAACTTGGACCTATATCGTGGCCGAAATAAAAAAAAAAAGGATAATGCTACCTGGCTGGTAGATGGGGTATCAACAGAGCTCTGTGCTCCCAGGTCTCTTTGTAATAGTTGGTAGGATGAATATGGCTAAGGCAGTAAAGGAGGGGGATCTGAGGCAGCATGGATCTACCTGAGTCAGGTCTTGTCAGACTGAGTGAACAGGGAGTTGGACCGAGGGAAAGCCCTAGATGTGGTGTATTTAGATTTCAGTAAAGCCTTTGATACCATTCCACACAGGTGACTTATAAACAAATTGAGCATCCTGGTGATGGATCCTAAAGTGGGAGACAACAAAAGGTACAGGTAAATGGAGCTCACTCTGAGAAGAATGTTACCAGTGGTGTGCTCAGGAATCTGTCCTTGGTCTGATTCTATTTAACATCTTTGTTAGTGATATTGTGGAAAGGCTATCTGGGAAGGTTTTCCTCTGTGGATGATACCAAAATCTGCAATAGAGTAGACACCTAGGAAGGTGTAGATAACATGAGGAGGGATCTAATTAAGCTTGAAGAATGGTCAAGAATTTGGCAGATGAGATTTAATGCTAAAAAATGTAGGGTCATGCATTTGGGCTGCAAAAATTCAAGGGAGCAGTACAGTGTAGGGGGCAAAGTACTTCTGTCCAGAAAAGAAGAGTGGGACCTGGTTGTGATTGTTTCTAATGATCTTAAATTGGCTAAATAGGTAGAAAAGGTGACGGTGAAAGCCGGAAGAATACTTAGGTACATAGGGAGAGGAATGGCCAGCAGAAACAAGGAGGTGATAGTGCCTCTGTATGTGTCTCTGGTGCGACCTCATTTGAAGTTTTGTGTGCAGTTCTGGAGATCACACCTTCAAAAGGATATAGAAACATGATGACAGAAAAAGACCACATGGCCTAACTAGTCTGTCCTTCCATATCAACCACTACAACAGTCCCCTTTTTATTTTAGAGATCCTCTGTGTTTGTCCTATGCTTCTTTGAATACAGATACTGTTCTCATCTCTATGACCTCCACTGGGAAACTATTCCACGGATCCACCACTCTTTCGTAAATAAATATGAGGATGGAGTCGGTGCAGAGGGTGGCTACTAAAATGGTTAGTGGCCTTCATTATAAAGCATAAGGGATAGATTTAAAGGCCTTAATATGTATATGTTAGAGGAAAGGCAGGATAGAGAAGGTATGATAGAGACATTTAAATACCTCTGTGGCATAAATGCATAAGAGGAAAGCTTCTTTCGATTGAAAATAAGCTCTGCTATGAGGGGACATAGGGCGATGGTGAAAGGAGATAGACTTAGGAGTAATATGCAAAAATATTTCTTACCGGAAAAAGTGGTAGATGCGTGAAATAGTCTCCCAGTGGAGGTAGTAGAGACGAGGACAGCATCGGAATTCAAGAAAGCATGGGAGAAATACAGAAGATCTCTAAAAGAAAAATGGGGACTATTGTAGTTGATATGGGAGGACAGACTAGAATAGACCAGGTATCTTTTTCTGCCGTCATGTTTCTGTGTTTCGAAGTTTCTATATTACATGGTATCGGATGCTTTGCACACTTGTTGCTTCTCATTGTCAGAGACTCCCTAGGTCTGATGACTAAGGAAAACAGCCAAAGAGTAGCAGAAGAGAACCTTGACTGGCTGTAAGGCTTTAAAACACTCCAAGAGGACCAGCACAGCACCAAGATTGACTGTAAGGCCCTAAACATCTCAAAAGGATCAACCCAACACCTCAATCAGCTGCAAAGATCTAAAACACCAGAAGACAGTCAAAACGGTAATAGAAGAGGTGGCAGGAGCCCATGCCTTAGGAGCGGATTCAGTTTAGCTCAGCTGTGTTTTAGGGCCTTGTCTTTGGTTTTGCTGCTTTTCTGTTCCTCTGGGTATTTTAGCGCCTTGCATTTAATCTTCCTGCTCTGTTGGTTCTCTTTAGATGTTGTGACTTCTAGCTTGTCTTGCTGCTGTGTTGGAACTTTAAAGTGTTTTAGGATGTTTCAAATCTTGATGCTTCTTGCTCTCTTCTGCTGTCTTAGGGCCTTCTATTCTGTCTTTATCTTTATCTTTATTAGCATTCTTGATATACCACTTGTTACATGAGCAATAGAGCAGTTACAATAGAAAACTTGCTTGCCCCAATAGATACTGGGCTTGATAGACCTTTGTCTGACCCAGTATGACATATCTTATGTTCTTATGAACATAAATGACTGGATATCTTTGGTGTGCACGTGCCTAATATACAACACCTGTTTGAGAAGTGGATCTACTTTTCAAAGAACTTGATACTATGGGAGAACGCTGCAAAATAGCTCCATTAAACAGTTGGGCATAAAGAGAGCATTGGCCACATGGAAAATGGCCATATTCTCTACCATCACCTTCAGCTGCATTGCATCCTGAAACATAGATTTTACTAAATAATCCTAGATATTCTTTCAATGTGTGGTATTGTTGATGTTGTTAAGTGCCGTCGAGTTGGATTCCACTCATTGCGACCCTCTGGATAGTTCTAAATTGTGTTCGGTCTTCAGTCAGGCGGCTCATTGTTGACTGACTGGTACCTATAGCTGCTGTTATTGTATCGATCCATCTCATTGCCGGCCTTCCTCTTTGCCAAGCATGATGTCTTTCTCTAATGATCTCTCTCTTCGCATGATATGTCCAAAGTATGAAAGTTGAAGTCATCTGAGCTTCTAAAGGAAGCTTAGATTTGATCTCCTCTGGTACTGACTGGTTTGTTCTTCGGGCAGTCCATGGTATACATAGTATTTGTCGCCAGAACCATAAGTCAAAGGCATCAATTTTCTTCTTGTCTATCTTTTTCACTGTCCAACTTTTGCATCCATATGACGTTATTAAAAATACCATGGCTTGAATAAGTCTAATCTTTGTATGGAGAGAGACATCTTTGCTCTTGAGAAACTTGTCTTGGTTCCTCACAGCCATTCTGCCAAGAGCAATGCATCATCTGATTTCTTGACTGCCTATTGCTTCTTTATTGATAGTTAAGAACATAAGAACATAAGATATGCCATACTGGGTCAGACCAAGGTCCATCAAGCCCAGTATCCTGTTTCCAACAGTGGCCAATCTAGGTCATACATACCTAGCAGTTTCCCCAAAAGACACAGGTTACGCAATGCTTGTACTGGGTCAAGCATTGATATCCTGGGTCCCTTCTTAATAATGGTTTATGGACCTTTCCTCCAGGAACTTGTCCAAACCTTTTTTAAACCCAGCTACACTAACGGCCTTTACTACATCCTCCGGTAACAAATTCCAGGGTTTGATTACACGTTGAGTGAAAAAATATTTTCTTTTATTAGTCTTAAATAGTTTACCCTGTAGCTTCATTGCATGTCCCCTAGTCTTCCTATATTCTGATAACGTAAACAGTCGATCTACGTTTACCCGTTCCACTCCGTTCATTAATTTATAGACTTCTATCATATCTCCCCTCAGCCGTCTCTTTTCCAGGTTAAAGAGCCCTAACCTTTTTAGCCTTTCTTCATAGGAGTATCCTTCCATCCCCTTTACCATTTTGGTGGCTCTTCTCTGAACCTTTTCTAATAAAGCTATATCCTTTTTAAGATATGGCGACCAGAATTGCACACAATATTCAAGGTGCGGTCTCACCATGGAACGGTATAGAGGCATTATAATATCTTTTGTTTTATTTTCCATTCCTTTCCTTATGATACCTAGCATTCTGTTTGCTCTCTTGGCTGCCGCTGCACACTGGGCGGAGGGTTTTAACATGTTGTCCACAATGACGCCTAAATCTTTTTCCTGGGTGGTGGTTCCTAATGTGGAACCTTGCATCGTGTAACCATAGTTTGGGTTGTTCTTCCCTAGGTGCATAACTTTGCACTTGTCCACATTAAATTTCATCTGCCATTTTGATGCCCAGTCTTCCAATTTATCAAGATCCTCTTGCAATTTTCCACAATCCTCTTGGGTTTTAACAACTTTAAATAGTTTTGTGTCATCTGCAAATTTGATAACCTCACTCGTTATTCCACTTTCCAGGTCATTTATGAATATGTCAAAAAGCAGGGGACCCAGCACAGATCCCTGGGGTACACCACTATTCACCTTTCTCCATTGGGAAAATTGGCCATTTAGCCCAACCCTCTGCTTTCTATCTTGTAACCAGTTCCTGATCCACAGTAGTACACTGCCTCCTATCCCATGACTCTTTAGTTTTGCCAAAAGTCTCTGATGAGGGACCTTGTCAAAGGCTTTCTGAAAGTCCAGGTACACTATATCAACCGACTCACCTTTGTCCACCTGTTTATTCACACTTTCAAAAAAACATAACAGATTAGTAAGACAAGATCTTCTTTGTCTAAAGCCATGTTGGCTGTCTCCCATTAGGCCATGACTATCTACATGCTGAGTAATTTTATTCTTTATGATGGTTCCTACCACTTTTCCCGGTACTGACATGAGGCTAACCAGTCTGTAGTTTCCCGGATCACCCCTCGAACCCTTCTTAAAAATTGGTGTTACATTGGTGATCCGCCAGTCTTCAGGTATTAGAGATGATTTTAATGATAGTTCACAGATTACCAATAGCAGGTCTGCAATGTCATATTTCAGTTCTTTCAACACCTTTGGATGTATACCATCCAGCCCAGGTGATTTGCTACTCTTCAGTTTATCTAATAGTTGTAATACATCTTCCCGATGTATCGATATTTCCTTCAATTCTTCCGCACCTTTAAATACCACTTCAGTCATGGGTAACATCCCTACATCTTCCTCAGTAAAGACCGAAGCAAAGAATTCATTCAGTCTCTCCGCTATCGTCTTGTCACCTCTTAGTGCCCCTTTAACTCCTCTATCATCTAATGGTCCAACTGACTCTCTCACAGGTTTTTTGCTACGAATGTACTTGAAAAAATCTTTATTTCGCGTTTTTGCTTCCGCAGCAAGCTTCTTCTCAAATTCTCTCTTTGCCTTCTTTATCAATGCCTTGCATTTGACCTGCCAGTGCTTGTGCTGTTTCCAGGTTTCATCGTATGGCTCTTTTTTCCATTTCCTGAAAGATGCTTTCTTGGCAACAACAGCCTCTCTGACCTCACCTTTAAACCATGCTGGCAGTTTTTTGGACTTCCTTCCACTTTTCTTAAAGCGTGGAATACAGCTGGTCTGGGCTGCCAAGATAGTATTTTGCAACAACACCCAAGCTTGATGTAAGCCTTTAACCTTTGCAACAGCTCCTTTTAGTTTTTTCTTAACTATTTTCCGCATTTTATCATAGTCTCCCTTTCGAAAGTTAAAAGGTAGTACTCTGGATTTCCTTACTATCCCTCCTCCACTAATTAAATCAAAGGCGATCATGCTATCATCACTATTGCCAAGTGGCCCCAACACCCTTATCTCTTGCACTAGATCTGGTGTTCCACTAAGGACTAGGTCTAATATGGCTTCCCCTCTCGTCGGTTCATGGACCAGCTGCTCCAAAAAGCAGTCATTTATGTCATCTAGGAACTTTATCTCCCTAGCATGTACTTCCGTGACACTGACCCAGTCGATACCGGGGTAATTGAAATCACCCATTATTATTACCGCACTGTAACTTTTGTTAACTTCCTTGATTTCTTTGAGCATTTCATCATCTATTTGCTCATTCTGGCCAGGCGGTCGATAGTACACCCCCACCGCCATCGCCTTCCCCTTTTTACATGGAAATTCAATCCATAGAGATTCTACAGCAAATTTTGTTTCCTGCAAAACTTTAATCCTTTCTGACTCAATGTCCTCTCTAACATAGAGCACAACCCCTCCACCAAGTTGATCAGCTCTATCATTACGATATAGTTTGTACCCAGGTATCACAGTGTCCCACTGGTTGTCCTCCTTCCACCATGTCTCTGATATTCCAATCACATCTAACCTCTCATTTAGTGCTATATATTCTAACTCTCCCATCTTATTTTTTAGACTTCTAGCATTTGCATACAAGCATTTTAGAGACTGTATTTTATTCATTTTAATTTGGCTATTGGTAGACATGGGTAATTTGGGATCTTTAAGCTCTGTCTGCTCCATACTTGAGGGCATTTGGGCTACTTTACTCTTTTTTGGAACCTCTCTGCTTTTGGTAGTATCCTTCAAGGATACATTCTTCCGAACCATCTGCTCTTGGGCGACTGTCAGCTTTCCCCTATTATCTAGTTTAAAAGCTGCTCTATCTCCTTTTTAAAGGTTAATGCCAGCAGCCTGGTTCCATCCCGGTTAAGGTGAAGCCCATCCCTTCGGAAGAGCCCCTCCTTTCCCAAGAATGTACCCCAGTTCCTAACAAATCCAAACCCCTCATCTCTGCACCATCGTCTCATCCACGCATTGAGACTCCGGAGCTCTGCCTGCCTTTTGGGTCCTGCACGAGGAACGGGAAGCATTTCGGAGAACGCTACCCTGGAAGCTCTGGATTTCAACTTCCTACCTAAAAGCCTAAATTTAGCCTCCAGAACCTCCCTACCACATTTTCCTATGTCATTGGTACCGACATGTACCACGACAGCAGACTCCTCCCCAGCACTATCTAAGACCTTATCTAGGTGGCGCGTGATGTCCGCTACCTTCGCACCAGGCAGGCATGTTACCAGGTGATCCTCACGTCCACCAGCCACCCAGCTATCTACATGCCTAATGATCGAATCACCAACTATAATGGCTGTCCTAACCCTTCCCTCATGGGCACATGGCCCTGGAGAAACTTTCTCGGTGCGAGAGGGTTTTACATCACCTGGAGGACAGGTCCTAGTTACAGGATCACTTTCTGCCACACCAGGGTGATGCTCTCCTGTCACGTGACCTCTCTCCTCCATGCAGGGCCGGATTTACCTATACGCCACCTACGCCGTGGCGTAGGGCCCACAGCTGACAAGGGCCCACAAAAATAGCCGCCTTAATATTAAATTTAAAAAAAAAATGCTGGCTGCCACCGCGGCAGCATGGACTGTTCCTGCGGGGCCCCCTCTGCTGCCGCGGCAGCATGGACCGACCCGCGGGGCCCCCTCTGCCCGGCTGAATCGTCCGTCCGTCCCTCCCTCCCTCCATGCCGGCTTTGAGAGGCGCGAAGGGAGAGTGTCTCCCTCGCGTCTCTGTTAAGCCCGCAGGGGCTGAAGGGAAATTTCCCATCAGCCCCTGCGGGCTTAACAGAGACGCGAGGGAGACACTCTCCCTTCGCGCCTCTCAAAGCCGGCACGGAGGGAGGGAGGGACGGACGGACGATTCAGCCGGGCAGAGGGGGCCCCGCGGGTCGGTCCATGCTGCTGCGGCGGCAGCGGTAGCAGCCCGCATTTTGTTTTAAATTACATGTTACTTTAGGCCGATGGGCGGGGGGGGGGGTAGGACTGGTAATGGGCTATGGGGGGGAGCTGGGACTGGAAAAGGGCTGGGGGGTTAAGGCTGGAGGTGGGCTGATGGGGTTAGGACTGGTAATGGGCTGTGGGCTGTTGGGGGGGGTTAGAACTGGTAATGGGCTATGGGCTGTGGGCTGATGGGGGCTGTCTGGTAATGGGCTATGGGGGGGGCTAGTACGGGAAATGGGATGGGTGGGTTAAGACTGGAGGTGGGCTGCTGGGGTCAGGACTCGTACTCGGCTGTGGGCTTTTGGGGGGGTTTAAACTGGTAATGGGCTATGGGAGGTGTTAAGACTGGTAATGGGCTGTGGGCTGATAGGGGCTGTCTGGTAATGGGCTATGGGGGGGCTAGGACTGGAAATGGGCTGGGGGGTTAAGACTGGAGGTGGGCTGAAGGGGTTAGGACTGGTAATGGGCTGTGGGCTGTTGGGAGGGGGTTAGGACTGGTAATGGGCTATGGGGGGGCTAGGACTATAAATGCGCTGATGGGGCGGGCTAACACTGGCGGTGGGCTGATGGGGTTAGGACTGGTAATGGGCTGTGGGCTGGTGGGGGTTAGGACTGGTAATGGGCTATGGGGGGGTTAGGACTGATAATGGGCTATGGGGGGGCTAGGACTGGAAGTGGGCTGATGGGGAGGGGTTAGGACTTGAGGTGGGCTTATGGGGTTAGGACTGGTAATGGGCTGTGGGCTGATGGGGGGGGGTTAGGACTGGCAATGGGCTATGGGGGGCTGACTGGAAATGGGTTGATGGGGTTAGGACTGGAAGTGGGCTGATGGGGGGGTTAGGACTGGTAATGGGTTATAGGGGGGGCTTAAACTGAAAATGGGGTGATGGGGGGTTAGGACTGGAAGTGGGTTGATGGGGGGGCTAGGACTGGTATTGGGTTGGGGGGTTGCTAGGACTGGAAATGGGCTGATGGGTGGCTAGGACTGGAAATGGGCTGATGCAGGGACTAGAAGGGAATGGATGCTGGGTGAGGCTGGAACTAGAAGGGAGCTGATGTTGGGGGAGGATTAGAATGGGATGGGGCTGGAAGAGTAAAATGGAGAAGGGAAAAATATTTTGTGTGGGAGGGATAAAAAATCTACAATTGGCCGGGTATTGGGAGAGTAAGTGGGGATTGAGGATGGAGGGGTAAAATTTGAGTGGATGAAATAGTAATGAGGAAAGAGCAAAAGGAGAAAGATTAGTATGTTAAAGGAGATGTAGAGAGAGAATGGAAAAAAACTAGAAGAGAGAAGAAAGGACAAATGGACAGCAGACGATGGAGAGTTAGCAGAAGACACGAAGAAACCAGAAGAAAGTGGCTGGAGCAATTGCAGCTGAAAAAAATGCACAAAAGGTAGAAAAATATCTCTTTATTTTGAATTTATTAATTGGAATATGTCAGCTCTGGTAAATGTGCATCATTAACGTCTGCGCTTTATTTAGTACAAGAGCAAATTAATGTATAGTTTTATTTCTACAGTGTTGTACATTCCAAGTTTGGCTTTTGGGATTCCCAGTTTAATTATTGTCTTCCTGTTTCTAAATTGTGATTACTTGTTTGGTGATGGTCTATGTTCTGCATGTGTAACTGAGCTGAGGTGTTCTGTTTATATAATTCCTATTTGACATTGCCACTTGTTCTCTTTCCCCAGTAGGCCATGTATTGTTGTTCTCTGAAATGTATTGGTTTAATATTTGCAGTGTTGCCTTTTGATTGGTAGAGTATGGTGCTTTGTGAGTCCTGGTAGTGCTGTTAGGATACGGCGGGTTTGCTATAGGTTCTAAATGGGCAGTGTTTGTAGTAGTTCCTAATGTGTCTGGTAGTTGGCACTAGATTATAGTAATGTAGAAATCTTTTAGTCTTTCTTTATCCATACACTCATTAAGAGGCACGTTTACTAAAAGTTAGTATATGGTAACATTATGCAAATATTTATGCAAATGAGGCCTCTTATGCAAATGAGGCCCAGCACCCCCCTTGGGCCGCCCCTGCTGGGGGCCCACAATTTTTGTTGGCGTAGGGCCTCACTCAAGGTAAATCCGGCCCTGCCTCCATGGCAACAGGGATGCTGTCAGACTGCAGGTGGGACTTCAGGACTATATCCCTGTAGGTCTCGTCTATGTACCTCTCTGTCTTTTTTATGTTTTCCAAGTCTGCTACTCTAGCCTCTAGAGAATGGACTCGTTCCCTGAGAGCAAAGAGCTCCTTGCACCTAGTGCACACGTAAGACCTCTCACCAACTGGGAGAAAATCATACATGTGACACTCAATGCAAAAGACTGGAAAGCCCCATCCCGCTGCTGGACTGCTGTCTGCATCTTAGTTTTAAGTTTTTGTTTAGATCTTTAAGTTCTTTACTTACCTAGGGTTGCTATGGATATTTATACCAATAACACTGTACCTAATACGTTTAATATACCTTGTTCACCTGAAGCTTAATTAATCTCAGGTCCTTAGCGTATGTCTGATTTGGGTAACAAGCTTCACCTGAGAGCACCTCCTGTCTTTTAAGATGTGTAAATACCTATAAAGCTACGATTATCCCAGGGATGGGTGGGTGTGGGGAGGGAGGGAGGGAAATAACACTTATTAAAAGAGGGCCGCTACACAGTACCCTGTCCTGTGCTGCTGAGGTAAGCTATATTCTTATTTGATTTAAATTATAGCTCTTTGCTGCTGCTAGGCTCTAACTTATTATGAAATTTAAACTACAAGCTCTGTGCTGGGTTCTAAATTTAACCAGAAAACTCTCTTCTGTGTTTTAAATTTAAACTAAAAGTACTTTGCTGATGCTAGACCCTGAGTGACTATTAAATTTAAACTACAGCTCTCTGCTTGGTTCCAAATTTAACCAGAAAGCTCTCTTCTGTGTTTTAAATTTAAACTAAAAATATTTTGCTGATACTAGGCTCTGAATGACTATTAAATTAAAACTATAAGCTCTCTGCTGGGTATGATATGTAACCAGAAAGTTCTCTTCTGTGTTTTAAATTTAAACTTAAACTGCTGCTACTAGGCCCTGACTGATTTAACAAAAAATAGTGGTTTCACAGATGAAATAGCTTTAATAGAAAGAATTCCTTTCAGAAAGTTCCCAGAACTATATACTCACAATTGCAGATCTCTCTCCAGAAGTAACAGTCCCCTTTTCTAGTCCTTCAAGTCCTTCTAGTTGATCCAAGTAGGTTAAAGTTGTCCACTATTTAAATTTCTTCTCCATCAATAATGAACTTATTGATTTTGCCAATTGTCAGGATCTTTATCTTTATATTAAGGTGTTGGCCCATTTTAAGACTATGGTCCTTGATCTTGAGAAGCAAATGTTTCAGATCATCTTCACTTCCAGCCAGTAATGTGGTATCATCAGCATAGCAAAGGTTGTTGATGAGTCTCCCACCAATCTTCGCACCTCTGTTGTCTTCATACAGTTCTGCATCTCTGATGATTTGTTTTGTATATAAATTAAACAGGTAGGAGGAAAGTATGCAGCCTGGTTGTATACCTTTGCTGATTTTAAACCATTCTGTTTCTCCTTGTTCCGTTCGAACTGCTGCTTCTTAATCAATGTAAAGGTTCTGCAAGAGAACAATCAGGTTTTCTGGTATACCCATGCTTCTTAATGTGGCACAGTTTCTCATGATTTACACAGTCAAAAGCCTTGCTGTAGTCAATAAAACACATATAGATATTCTTTTGGTATTCTTTAGTGTTTTCAAGGATCCATCTCACATCTGCAATGATGTCTCTCATTCCTCGCCCTTTCCTGAATTCTACTTGCACTTCAGGTAGTTCTCGTTCTAGGTATGATTATAATCTCTGCTGAATAATCTTCAATAGAATCTTGCTGGCATGTGGGATCAGATTGATTGTGTGATAATTTCCACATTCAGTTGGATCACTTTTCTTTAGTATTGGTATAAACACGGATCTTTTCCAGTCAGTTGGCCATGATGATGTTTTCCAAATTTCCTGGCAGAGCCTTGTAAGTATAGTAACAGCTGCATCAGATTGCTGCAATACTTCTGTGGGAATGTCATCAATGCCTGGTGCTTTGTTCTTTGATAAGGCTTTCAATGCTGTTTCGACTTCTTCTTTCATACCAATGATTCTGGATCATAAGATACAGGTTGAAACGGCTGTTGGTCCACTTTATCTTTATTTATTATTTATTTATTTATTACATTCTCTTATATACCGCGCTATTCTGCATCAGTGCAGTTTACATTGAACAAACTGAAATTACATTGAACAGGGCATTATAACTTGGAGATAACTATTTTACAGGGAACATGGGCTATGGAGGGTTAAGTGGCTTGCCCAAGACCACAAGGAGCACCTGTGGGACTAGAAACCCCAGTCCTTCTGGCCCAAGGTTGCTGTCCTCTAGTGGGATTTGAACCCCCGACCTTCCAGCCCCAAACACTAGGCCACTCCTCCACTCCATATAATTATCATATAATAACACTTTGTATTCTTTCCACCTTTCCTTGATCTCAACAGAATTCAACATGGATCCTTGAGTATCTTGTAACATTCCAATTGAGGCTGGAATTTTTCTTTAACTCTTGTAGCTTTAGGAAAGCCAGTCTTGTTTTTCCTCTAATAGTTTCTACTTCTGTTTTCTTGCATGTGTCATTGTAGTACTTCTCCTTGTCTTGTCTTGCTGCACGTTGGAAATATCTGTTGAGTTCTGCAATTGCCTCTTTCTCCTCTGGCTTTTGCTTCTCTGCGTTTCTGAGCAATTTTCAGAGTTTCTTTTTAATCATCCATTTTGGCCATTTTTGCTTTTTCACCTTTTGGAGAGATTTCTCACTTTCTTCCAACACAACCTTGATGCCATCCCATAACTCTTCTGGAGCTCTGTCATTTGTATCTAAAGCAGCAAATCGATTTTGCAGGCAGTCCTGTGATATATTCTCAAGATCATATTTTGCTACATTCATGAGTGGCTTGCTGTTTTTCAACTTTAGCTTGAGTTTACATACTAATAGTTGGTGATCTGTACCACAGTCAGCTCCAGGTTTTGTCTTTGTTGATCTTATAAAGCTTTTCCATTGTTGACTTTCACAGAAGTAGTCAATTTGATTTATGTACCATCCATTGGGTGAAGTCCACGTGTACAGTCACTGCTTGTGTTGCTGGAAGAAGGTGTTTGAGATGAATAGATCGTTGGTCTTGCAGAATTCTATCAGTCCTTTTTCAGTTTCATTTCTGTTGCCCAAGTCCATATTTTCCAATCATTTTGCTGCCTTCTTTTTTGCCAACTTTTGCTTTCCAGTCACCCATGATTATCGGGATATCCTGTTTGCATGTTCTGTCAATTTCAGCATGTATTTGCTCATAGAACTCATCAATTTCATCCTCTTTTGCAGCTGCTGTTGGCGTTTATATAGTTGAATAATAGTTGTTTTGATTAGCATTCCTTGTAGACAAATAGAAATTAAGTGTTCACTGATTGGCAAGGACTGTAATGAAATATAATGCAATTTCTTCTTAATTATAAATGCAATACCATTTCTTCTTTGTCTTTCATTTCCAGCATAGTAGCATGTGATCATCAGATGCAGAATGCCTGATGTCAGTCCATTTCAATTCGCTGACACCCAACAGATTGAGTTGTACACATTCCATCCATTTCATTCTTGACCACCTCCAAATTCCCTTGGTTCATGCTTCTTACATTCTATGTCCCAATATGTAAGATATCTTTGCAGCTTCTGACTCTCATTTCATGCTCAGATACATCAGCAGTCAGACATCCCGAGGGCTTTGATCCAACCACATCATAAATGCTGGCTTTACTCTGAAAAGTCTTCAACTCCTCCCCAGTAGCCATTTGAGTGCCTTCTGACCTGGGGGTCTCATCTTCCAGCACTATAGTTGAATTTGTTTTGTTGTGACTATCCATTGGGTTTTCATGGCAAGATAAAGAAGTAGATTGCCAGGCCTTTCTTCTGCGCAGTTTGTTTAGTGTTGTTGCTGTTGTCACAGAAATGTGATCCTCCGCCGCCAACACTGTCCCATTCTGCTGCTGCCCAGATGGGTAGTTTGTCTTGGTCTGGCACCTCAGCTGAGACCTGTCCATCTTGTGAGATTCTGCCAGCAGTTAAGCTACTGATAGCTTAGCCCTCAGCACCACTGATGCACACAAGCCCTCAATGTGTAAAAGCCACTAAAGGTGATTGAACAAACATTTTATGTAAATTTAAAATGTGCCTGTGCTACAGAAATTAGATTTCACATAACATAGTAAAGGCAAGTATGGCAATGCACATCATACCACTCTCAGAATTAACTCCTTCACTAAAAGCAACAATAAAGGTTTTCTATGTGCCCACCAAGCCTGTGTATAGGCATAGAATAACGACAGCCAGAGAAAGGATTAATTGTTATCTTTGCTTAACTCTTAAACTCCTGTTCCATGGCTATTCCCTTTATCTGTTGATAATATTCCTCCTTAAATATGAAAAAAATTGTCAAAACCGATGCTAAATCACATGAGAAGGATGTAGGAATCCTTTCAAGAACCACCTGTTCTAAAATCTCATAGATCACTTAAACTGCTGTGTTCTGGGGTATGGTGGCAGAAACAGTCTCGCTGTCAGCAGTCAGCAGAAGTACTGTATGTGACCAAGAGCTCCTGGATATTGTTCCACTAAGTCATAATATCTAATATAAGTTGGTAAAGAAACTACAAATGGCCTTAAACTATAAATAAAATAGATAAGAATTCATGTAAATCTTTTGATGGTATTATTCCTCACTCCTGCAGATTCACCAAACTCTTGTGAATCTTGAGCAATATTTAAATGCAGTAGCGTTTCCATCTCCCTTGGCCCCTGGGGTGGGTGCCCTCCCTTGCGGATGGGGCCCCACCACACGGCAGTGGCACTTTTAGCCACTGCCCAGTTAGCTTCAGTGGTGAAAGTTAGGTCAGTTTTTACTGCTACAAACTTTTGCCATTTAGCAATAACTGGGCAGCTGTTCAATATCGCCCCTGCCTTATTATCTCTGGGTGCCACTTCCGCTCTGCCCTCAGATGAAGGTCTAGTTTTTTTTTTTTTTTTAATATTTATTTGCATTTAACAAATATATCCAGGTATATACATGAATGAAAGAATAAACACGGTATCCAATTACCCACTCTGAAAAATAATACAAGAACAACAATAATTCCACAAATCCGACAAACACCATGCCCACCGCAGAACACACCCCAACATTGATTGAATACAACCAGACCTGTAAAGAATCTCACCAAACCTGTAAGGACTTCTCTATACCAACAACACAGCAGATAGAAAACATTGTGGGCACCCTTAACACGACAACCACACCAGCAGATCCATGCCCAGTAGAATGGATCAAGGCTTCCAAGAACCAACCTACACAAAATCATGCAGGAGTCCCTCCAACAAGGGCACCTCCCACAGATTGTAAAGCAAGCAACCATACGACCAATCCTTAAAGGCAACTTGCTAAACACCTCTGATCCGAAGTCTTACCGTCCGATCTCAAGCTTGCCATTTATCTAAAAAATCATCGAGAAAGTAGTACAAAGACAACTGCAGGATCACGTGGACCTTCATGCTCCGCTAGACAAACCACATCACAACGTGGAAACTCTACTCACCTCCCTCTTTGACAACCTACTGAGAGGGATAGACAACATAAAGAATGGTTTCTTACTAGTTTTCATCGACATCTCAGCTGCCTTTGACATGGTATCACACTCCATACTCCTACAGCGCCTCCAAGAAATTGGACTACGCAAAAACACTTTGAAATGGTTCATCTCCTACCTAAGCAACCGCACACAGCAAGTAAAATGTGGAAAAAAACAATCAATCCCATTTCCCACCATGCAAGGAATACCACAGGGATCGGCCCTGTCATCAATACTTTTCAACATCTATATCCAGCCCATATGCAGTATCATCAGACAACACAACATACAATATCACCTGTACGCAGATAATATCATGGTATACATGCCAATCGACCTGAGCACCCCTGACATAACCTCAATGACCGAGTGCCTCGAACATATGAACAACTGGCTTGCCAACAACAACCTCAAGGTAAACTTTGATAAGGCTGAAGCAATGTTCACTTCCAGGAGCACAACATTCAACCCACCCCAAGAACTCAACATACTACACAGGACAATTACAACAAAGGACGAAGTAAAATATCTCAGTGTCACCATAGACAAGAACCTGAATCTCCAATCACACATAACCAAGACAGCAGCAAAAGATAAAGGTCATCAGAGGACTCAAGCCAATCCTCAGCCAAGAACATTTCCGCACTGTATGCCAGGCAGTCATCACCCCCATATTGGACTACGGAAATTCATTATATCAGGGATTACCCAAGCAGTCTGTCCACCCACTTCAATTGGTTCAAAACACTGCAGCGTGCATAAGCACAGGCACGGCCAAATACGAACACATAACACCAGTACTCCAACAGCTGCACTGGCTACCTATAGTGGCATGGGCAAAATTCAAGGCAACACTAATCATTTTCAAGACCATATACCACTGCTCAGCAGAAATTTTACAGACCACAATAACCAAAGACACAAGCAGCAGACCCAGGCAAACCCAAGGCAGCAATAGACTCCGCACCCTAACCAGATACCACAAAACGAAGCAAGCAACTTCCAGAAGAGCGATTTTATTCTCGGCGCCGGACCTATGGAACTCTCTCCCTGAGGAACTAAGAGAACAAAAAGACCTCAAGGACTTCCACAAATCCTTCAAAATCCACCTGTTCATGGACTCATTTGAACAAGTACCATAACTCCCAATCTCTGCAGCCTTGCCGATACAGCCACCAAATACCAACAACTCAGACCTGGGACTCAACCCCCAGAAATATATGTACGTCTTGTCACCCGCTGTTGAATGTAGACCCCTTGTTATGTCCCTAACCACTTTGATTGAAGGATAATGCAGGGACATTCTGATCCTCTATACAAAACTGGCTAAATAAATAAATAAAATAAATAATCATTATCATTTAGTCCACAAGAAATGGGAAAAGCTTAGAGGGGCTCCAGGAAATACAATAAAAATAAAAGAAAAAACCTCCTTACTTAAACTGAAACAAATCCTAACTAGGCAGAATGGAGACTTTTGCATCAGCTGCATGGGAAACCACTGCTGCAACTACTACTACTCTAGCCACCAAAAATTCCAGTAGCTGTCACGGCTCAAAAAAACAAGTAATTATTATCTTTAAAAGTAACATGACTTTGGGAAGGAAATTTAAACAAAACAAAACAAAAAAAAGCCAAGGGAGAGAACCCTGGGTTTATAATCCGGAAACTCTCGCCTCCTAGTCATGGTGGCACAAGCTAAATCTGAAAAAATACACACATGAGAGACCATAAACTGCACACCAAAATGTTTAAAATAAGATCTAAGAATGAAAGATTTATCATATTCCAGAGCCAGTGTAATTAGGAGAGTAGAGCAGCTCCTGATCACCTCCAAAGAGTTCTCGAGGAACCCCGTAAGGTCTCTGGCTTCAATAGGGTTCCCAGGAGCAGCTACCTTGGTGCTGGAGCCCAGAGACAGGTACTGAGTCCTCATCAGGGGGCACAGATCCACTCCAGAGATTTGTAAAACCACCTGGAAGTATCTATGGACCATCTCAATAGGAGATCTAGGAAAGTTCAACAGCCTTAAATTATTTTTATGAGTTTGATTCTCTAAACATTCAATCTACTTGGAGGTCAAAGTCCTGACCTTAATCCTGGCCTCCTGCAATCAACAGAACTGCTGAGGTTCTTCTGCAAAACAGCCTAACTTTTTCTCCTGTTCCTCTTGTGCTCAGGAAACTCTTTGAAGTTGATTTTAAAGGGAAAGAAGTTCTGTACTCAGCTCCAACAAGTTGTAACAGCGTCCCACAGCTCATCCAAAGTTATCGTTAAAGGTTTCACCAAACTCCCTGCTCCTGAGGTCCCCCCACCTCCAGAAACTACTATCAGCGACTCCAGTCCACAAAGTGATGGTCCCGCCAATCCTCCAACCCCCACAGGCAGTTTAAGACAGGAGTGAATGCTCGACTGGTGAGCCCTCTTCACTTCCCTGCAACGGTTTACACGATGCCTGACCAGAGGGAAGCACACCATTGGTCCAAGCTATACCTCAGGTCACAGTGGGAGGGTCCACAACTCAGGGGACAACCAAACCTCTGAAACACTCAGGTCAGCCGATGAATCTCTCAGGCGACCCGCCGAAGATGCCACACCAGATCCTGGCGAAACAAAGCCACAAGCCTCCAAGGTCTTCTGATCTGCAGCAGTGTCCCGGCAATACCCGAGGGTAGGTATGCCTGCTTGCATTTCCTCCACCCCATTATCACCAAGACGGCAAGACGGGGATGGAGTTATAGCAGTGAGAGCTTGTACCACCAGAACGTACTCTGCCACCATCTTGCCCCCTTTTGATGAAGGTCTAGCTTAATGGGGCAGACAGTATAAAATTGCACTTTGTTTCAAATGCTTTCACAGCTGCTTAGAATGTATGAATACAAGTTTTATTTCATGTGCTGTTGCATGTGCTTTGCATGTTTGTGCGACTGCATAACTCCTATGTTTCTGTGTTGGATGTGCATGTATTTTTCATAGTAAAACTTTTCTCTTTTTGCTATACAGTGGTGAATGATTGATTACAAAGTAATTGTTGACAGCTTTTTCAAGAAATGCAGGGACGTTCTGATCCTCTGCTGAAGGAATGGGGTTAAGGTAAAGACTAAAGAGGTGAATGCAATCAAAGATACGTAAGGAGGAAATAAAACCCACAGATATTAACCACCAGAAGAAGTTTAATAGCCGGAGGCAGATAGGGCACAAAGTGCTCATAGAGGCCCTTTCCTGAGAAAACATTGCTCGGTAAGCTAAAAAGAGTTTGCTTCCTGGGAATTCCGTTACTGCTGCATATTCCAGTCAGTTGTATTAACTTAGAATCGAGCACATTATTCTACTTAGCTTGCAAAATTAATTGCAGTTCACTAGTGCATAGTTTGTTAAAACATCACGCTTTCCAGTTTTAAAATACATTGACTTTAGAGCTTGGTTCTTGGTCATCTGTGCAAAGCCACAGCTGGTCAAATAACTAAGGTTACCAGATATTTTGCAGGCAAATCTGGGACACTTATTCGAAGTATGATTGGGGGTGGGGGGAGGAAGGGATACCTTATTCCGGGTTAGAGCAACAAGGCATAGAGAAGGAAAGCAGAGTCATTGCCTTGCTGGCCCGCGCCCCACCCCCACCGAATCTATCCCATGATAGCAGTAATATCACTTTCAAGCAGACAAACCAACAGAGAAATAGAAACAGTGATGCATTTCCCTGGTATTGTGCAAAATATAAAGATCATAGATGTAAATTCAAAAAACTGACATATTCGATATTTTTTTTTCTACCCTTTGTTGCCTTTGCTGGAATCGAGGACAGGAGGCCGCCAAAACAGGTGGACGCTGCTCTAATATCAGGGACGTCCAGTAACTTTATGAAGTAACAAATGTTCTTTTGGTTCCTAACATTCCCTGAACAGTTACCTTTTCCTTCCAGGGATATATAGTGCTATACACAGAGCTTTATGTCCTTTCAGTCTTTTAATTGGTTTGATTGAAATGCTTGTGTAGTGCCTAGGCGATGCTAGCTGCTGCCACAGCTTTCAAGTCTCTGGGGTGACTTGAAAGCTGTACCTTGTGGTATTTTCCATTATTTTTCCAAGTTTGTTTTTCTTCTTTTGATTCTGTAATAGTGAGCATTTACCCTCCTCATATGATAATGCAAAGGCTTTTTATTTCAACAATACTATTTTATTCTAATGTCTTCTTTTTCTGGTGATTTTGTTAAAGTTCTATTGAATTCAGACATTACAGCAAAGGCCATTTTATTTATATATAATTTGAAAACCTATATCCTTGAATTTTCATACTTTATGTTCTGTTTTTAATGATCTTCGACACTTCCACCATGACCAAATTGTCCCCAACAAAAACGCAAATAAACGTTGCCTTTTATTTATTTTATTTATTTATTTATTTATTTAGTATACATTTGTATACCGCTGCTTCCTACAATCAACAGAGGTTTACTTTATCAATCAGGATGAACTGTGCAGTCTAGTATTTTGCAAGAAATACATTTTGATTGGTTAAAGATTCGTACACAACACAGCAAACGGGTCATCAGAATTTACATTGGATTGAGTGGGTGCGGGCGTGCTTAGATATATACATATACAATTGATTGGGTGCGGGTGGGTGTGTTTACATATATACATATACACAATATAACAGATCAATTAAGGTTGCCCCTGTCATAGTGTTGGAGCCATTTTGGGGCAAAGATGGGAGACGAGGTCTCAGGTTAGGTCAGGTTATAATGTGACTGAAAGACGTGTGTTTTGAGGTTCTTTCTAAAGTCCTTCAAGTCACTTATTGATCGAAGCTCATGAGGCAATTGGTTCCAGAGCAGTGGTGCTGCGTATGAGAATGATCTGCGGCTTGTTTCTGCTTTGACAGTTCTTATGGTGCTTGGGACGCAGAGAGAGTTTTGGGTTATTGTTCTTCTGCATCTATTGTGTGGCTGGATGGTGATTAGCTTGGAGAGATACGATGGCGCTATGTTGTGAATGAGCTTGAACGTGGTCACTAGTGTTTTGAATATGGTGCGGGCAGTAATGGGGAGCCAATGCAGCTCAATTAGTACTGGAGTGATGTGCTCAGTGACGCCTTTTTTCATAATGACTCTGGCAGCAACGTTTTGAGCCATTTGCAAGATATTTAGGGTGCTCTTTGGAAGGCCTTGTAGGATGGCATTGCAGTAGTCCAGGTGGGGAGAGATAAGGGCTTGCGCCACCGTTCTGAAATCGGATTGATCGATGATGTTACGGAGTGGTTGAAGAAATTTTAATTTATGGAATATGGCACGGTTAGTTGTTCGGAGGTGTTTATCCATCCTCAGGTTGCTATCGAGTAGTACCCCTAGATATTTTATTTCAGGCTTGGTGTGGTAGACGTTGTTGTTGAGGGTGACAGTGGTGGGCGGGATGAAGTCCTTATTCTTGGAGATAAACATCACGTCTGTTTTTTTGTGGTTTATTGACATATTGTTTTGTTGCAGCCAGATCTGGATCATGTTGAGACATTCCTCCAGTTGGGTGTAGCTTGGTTGGCTTATGTCAAGTTGGGTATACAGCATTAGATCATCTGCATAAATGTGATAACTGATCTTGTGCTTCTGAATGATTTCGCAAACCGGTTTTATGTATAAATTGAAAAGGAGGGAAGATAGTGCTGATCCTTGAGGAATGCCTTGGGTTTGGGGGAAGGCATCCGCTTTTTCACCGTTGAATTGGACCTGTTGCATTCTATTTGATATGTATGATGAGAACCATTTTAGCGGATTCCCTGTTATCCCTATGGAGGTGAGTCGGTTTATGAGAGTTCTGTGGTGAACTGTATCGAATGCAGCAGATATGTCGATAAATATGAGTATGAACATCTTGCTTCTGATTTCTAGGCCTTTGAGGAGGTTGTCAAAGAGTGCTATAAGTAGGGTTTCCACTCCATGATGCTGACGGAACCCATATTGATGCATATCCAGTGCATTTCTGTCGTCTATGTGGTCCTGCAACTGTTGCTGGACTGCTTTTTCGATGATCTTGGCAAGGAAGGATATGCTTGAGATTGGACGATATGATGTTGGATCGTTCTTGTCGAGTGTTTTGTTTTTCAGGATGGGTCTTATTAGGGATCTTTTGAGATGCGTTGGCATGGATCCTTGCTGGAGGGATTGGTTTACAATGTGGGAGATTGGGTGGGCAATTTTGGTCTTCGTCACCTTGAGCCAGGCCGCTGGGCATGGGTCAAGTGGGGATGTTGTGGTGTTTAAGTTGGTGATAATGTTTATGATTTGCTGGTCATCAATATGATGGAAAGCATTCCATTCTGTGTTTGGCTCTTCGCTAGTGGATTTGTATTCTTTCTGTGGTGTGGTGTCCATATCATGGTCTTTGATGGTATGGGTGGGTACCCGTGGGTTCAGCTTCTTGGCATAATGGTCTGCTAGCGTTTGGACCTTAATTGCGCCAGTAAAGTCAATGTCTTGTGATGTTTTGGTGAGGGATTTAACAAGTTCGAAAAGTTCTCTTGGTCTATCGAGCACTTTATTGAGTATGTTCGTGTGGTAAACTAAAGTTACCAGATGTTTATTTATTTATTTGCAGTCTCTTTTATACCGCGCTATTCGACATCAGTGCGGTTTACAATGAACATAAGAGTTGCACATCTCAATTTCGTGATTTGTTCCCAATTTGAATGTTCCCAATTTTCGGGAATTGTCCCTGATTTTAGAGCTGCACCCCCAATTTCTACCTGCTTGGCAGTCTCCTGTCCCTGATTCCAGCAATGGGAACAGAGGGGGTGGAAAAATATGATTTGAATTGGACATTTTTGGAATTTCCATCCATTATCCTTATTTTTGCACAGTACAGGAGAAAAGCAGCACTGTTGCTACATTATTTCTCTGCCGATGTGTCTGCTTGGAAGTGACTCTGTTGCTGTCATGGGATGGACAAGGGGCAACTCTTCTGCCTTCTTCACGTCCTGTTGCTCAAAATCTGGAACTAAATGTGTCCCTTCCTCAACCCCCCTCGCCCCCTCTCTCACCACACACTTTGGATAAGTGTCCCAGATTTGTCTGCAAAAACTCTGGTAACCTTATTTTAAGACCAGTAACACCCACCTCAAGGAGCTCTTCTTAAATATGATCTCACTTCCTGTCTGGCCATGACTACACTCTTTGGAGCTTCCTCTAGAGGCAAACTTCCCAAGTTCCGGAAAGTAATACTTAACTCTTCTATACCATCTGTTCCAAGATAAATGATGTCTCAGTCATGACTTTAAAATATGATTCTTTTTGCTGTGGCTGTATTTAAAGCTCTCAGCCCAATGACCCCTTTATCCTTATTGCATTTCCTCTGTCAGAGACCCTTTTACTGCTTGTTCTTTTTTCCCCCTTAGTTCAGAGCTTTTTCCCCCCAGGTTGCAAAGGAGAACCCCTCCTTTATTAGTCGCAGCTATCTAAGTGAGCTATCGAGTTTGTATCAGTCCTAAACAATTTCTGTATATGCATAGTTTATTAAAAATTTATTTCTGCCCACACAAGCTGTCTTTTAAATGCATGCTGACTTTTTATAAGAAAAGTCTAAGACCTTGAAAAGAAATTCAGCTATATGAATGATGCTCAGAGGTGGAGCTAACTCAGGTGTGAAGGTTGATTCATTCATTTTTCAACTTAATGGCAACTTTGCTAAGAGCTGTGATCAATACAGATTCTGTGGTGCAATCTAATCAGTTATGTAGCCAGGAGACCAACATTCTTTTTTTTTTAATAGAGATGCTGCTTTCATTCCAGGAGTGTGACATCTAAGAATCTTCTTGACAAATTCATAAATGCTATAATGGAATTCTCAAGTAAAAGGATGGGGCTTCATCATGCTACAACACCGCTAGTGTAGTTAAAATAATGCATACTAATGATGCTTAGTACATTAAAAACCTCCTATATTGGCAAGAATTAGGCATGTGCACGCCAAGATTATCCTGCTTATTTTTGTTCATTAGAATATACTGGATGGATTGATACAATAACAGCAGCTACGGGTACCAGTCTGTCAACAATGAGCCGCCTGACTGAAGACCGAACACAATTTAGGATAGCTATCCAGAGGGTCGCCATGAGTCGACTCCAACTCGACGGCACTTAACAACAACAACAGAATATACTTGTCTGGTAGGTCATTAGGAACTGAAGCATTTGTGCATATGTCCCATTCGTTCCCTATTAGTCTATAAACAAACAATGGAACGGTCAGGCTTGCCATCTATTTTTAATCAAACCTGCTTGAAACTTGTTTGCATTTATCTGTAACAGCACTACAAGCTCTCAAGTGAGACAAATACCTCAGGAGCACCAGAAGAAGGGCAAAGAGTATGTATAATGGCAGGGTTAGTACCAAAAGCTACCATCAGAAGATCAAAATGGTACAAAGAGCAGAATGAAACCTCAGATTGTAGAAGAAGGCAAAGCAACATCACAGTTGAAAGTACACCAAGGCACTTTGAGAGGAGTAAAATAGCAAGGAGAATAACACAGCATCCAGGTTATCTGCAAACCCCTAAATCACCAGAGGAGAGCCAACATAGCAGTAAAATAGGTGGCAAAAGCCCAAGTTGCAAGAATGGAGCGAGTCAGCTAAGCTGTGTGCCAGTGAGTTAGAGTCCTAGCACTGAGGACTTTGGTACCAGAATAGGAAACTTAAGTATGGTGGAAGATCTCCCCAGGGTGGAGATTGAAGGACTACTCAGAAGAACTGCTAGAAATGGAATTAGATCTGCACTTGTACAGTAAGTATTTATCTTCTGGAATATACTCTAAATCTTGGGGGGGGGGGGGGGGAAGAGTAATCTTTGGGTTAAAGCAGATAAATGTGTTTTTTAGAATTCAGTGTGTTTGCTGAGCCAGTCAGAACTTAGTATCACCAGAGGGCTTTTCATTTAAATCAAATCAGAGTATTGCTTAGCAGAGAAAGTAAAATAGAGTAAATAGTTACTGAATTAACTTTGTTTTTAGAGAGCTTTTTTTATTTCCTGGGTGATTCACACAGCCCTTGGTTTGATAGAGGGGATCTTTCAAATTGCCCCTTTGATCTGCCACTTGCCTTTAACACCTATTTAAGACAACTTCATAGATCTTTTGCCTCCTAACTGGAAGGCTTCTTTGTAAAGATCACTGGAAACAAGTTTAGTTCTTTGAACTCAATTTATTCTACTTTTATACTAAGCTTTACTCAGATTTGATTTAAATAAAAAAAGCTCTCTAGCTTTATCTTAAAAGCACAGGTCAGGGCACTGTATAGCAAGCCAGCTTTTAGATGGTCTTTCCCTCCCTTCCTTCCACCACAACTCCCACCCACCCCAGGGAAAATCTTAGCTTAATATGCTCTTAACCTATTAAAGGCGGGAGGTGTCTATAATCACTTTCAGGTGCTGCTGGATGGAGGCTTTCCAGTTTTCTTGCACTGAGTGTCACATGTATGATTTTCTCCCAGTTGGTGAGGGATCTAACATGTGCACTAGGTGCAAGGAGCTTTTTGCTCTCAGGGAATGAGTGCGATCTCTGGAGGCTACAGTAGCAGACTTGGAGGACATAAGGCTGACAGAGGTATATAGAAGAGACCTACAAGGACATAGTACTGAAGTCCCACCTTCAGTCTGGCAGCCTCCCTGTTGCCATGGAGGAAAGAGGTCATGTGACAGGAAAGCATCACCCTTGTGTGGCTGGAAGTGATCCTGCAGCTAGGACCTGTCCTCCAGGTGATGTAAAACCCTCTCACACCAAGGCGGTTTATCCAAGGCTATATGCCCATGAAGGGAGGGTTAGGATGGCCGTTATAGTTGGCGATTTGATCATTAGGCATCTAGATAGCTGGGTGGCTGGTGGATGTGAGGATCACCTGGCAAAATGCCTACCTGGTGCAAAGGTAGTGGACCTCACGTACCATCTAGACATATTGGTATCAATGACATAGGAAAGTGTGGTAGGGAGGTTCTGGAGGCCAAATTTATGCTTTTAGGTAGGAAGTTGAAATTCAGAACTTCCAGGGTAGCATTCTCAGAAATGTTTCCTGCTTCATGTGCAGGACTCAAAAGGCAGACAGTGCTCCAGAGTCTCAATGCGCGGATGAGAAGATGATACAAAGAAGAGGGTTTTGGATTTGTTAGAGACTGAGGAACATTTTGAGGAAAGGAGGGGCTTTTCCGAAGGGATGGGCTCCACCTTAACAGGGATGGAACCAGGCTGCTGCCATTAACCTTTAAAAAGGAGATAGAGAAGCTTTTAAACTAGATGAAAGGGGAAAGCTGACAGTCATCCAAGAGTATGATGTATTCATGAAGGAGACTAGCAAAAGATTGAAGTTAACTCATATCAACAAAGAGGTTCTAATATGGACAAAAGCCCTTAAGTACAGAGCAGACAGAGCTTAAAGATTCCAAATTACCCCTGCCTACCAATAACCAGATTAATATGAATAAAATATGACCTCTGAAATGCTTGTATGCAAATGCTAGAAGTCTAAAAAATAAGAAGAGTTAGAATATATAGCACTAAATGATAGGTTAGATATGATTGGTATCTCAGAGACCTGTTGGAAGGAGGACAACCAATGGGACACTGTGATACCTGGGTACAAATTATATCTCAGTGACTGAGTAGATCAAATTGGTGGAGGGGTTGTGATCTATATATTAAAGAGAGCATTGAGTCACACAGGATTAAAGTGTTGCAGGAAACAAAATATATGGTTAAATCTCTATGGATTGAAATTCCATGTAAAAAGGGGAAGGCAATGATAAGGGGGGTGTACTATTGTAGCAGCTGATAAGCATGCAATAAATAATACCAGGAGTCAGTTCAAAGATAACATAAGAACATAAGATATGCCATACTGGGTCAGACCAAGGTCCATCAAGCCCAGTATTCTGTTTACAACAGTGGCCAATCTAGGTCATATGTACCCAGCAGTTTCCCCAAGAGACACAAGTTCCACAATGCTTGTACTGGGTCAAGCATTGATATCTTCGGTCACTTCTTAATAACGGTTTATGGACCTTTCCTCCAGGAACTTGTCCAAAGCTTTTTTAAACCCAGCTACACTAACAGCCTTTACTACATCCGCCGGTAACAAATTCTAGAGTTTGATTACACGTTGAGTGAAAAAATATTTTCTTTTATTAGTCTTAAATAGTTTACCCTGTAGCTTCATTATATGTCCCCTAGTCTTTCTATATTCTGATAACGTAAACAATCGATCTATGTTTACCCGTTCCACTCCGTTCATTACTTTATAGACTTCTATCATATCTCCCCTCAGCCGTCTCTTTTCCAGGTAAAAGAGCCCTAACCTTTTTAGCCTTTCTTCATAGGAGTATCCTTCCATCCCCTTTACCATTTTGGTGGCTCTTCTCTGAACCTTTTCTAAAATCGCTATATCCTTTTTAAGATACGGCGACCAGAATTGCACACAATATTCAAGGTGCGGTCTCACCATGGAACGATATAGAGGCATTATAATATCTTTTGTTTTATTTTCCATTCCTTTCCTTATCATACCTAGCATTCTATTTGCTCTCTTGGCCGCCACTGCACACTGGGCCGAGGGTTTTAACATGGTATCCACAATGACGCCTAAATCTTTTTCCTGGGTGGTGGTTCCTAATGTGGAACCTTGCATCGTGTAACCATAGTTTGGGTTGTTCTTCCCTAGGTGCATAACCTTGCACTTGTCCACATTAAATTTCATCTGCCATTTTGATGCCCAGTCTTCCAATTTATCAAGATCCTCTTGCAATTTTTCACAATCCTCTTGGGTTTTAACAACTTTAAATAGTTTTGTGTCATCTGCAAATTTGATAACCTCACTCGTTATTCCACTTTCCAGGTCATTTATGAATATGTCAAAAAGCAGCGGACCCAGCACAGATCCCTGGGGTACACCACTATTCACCTTTCTCCATTGGGAAAATTGGCCATTTAGCCCTACCCTCTGCTTTCTATCTTTTAACCAGTTCCTGATCCACAATAGTACACTGCCTCCTATCCCATGACTCTTTAGTTTTGCCAAAAGTCTCTGATGAGGGACCTTGTCAAAGGCTTTCTGAAAGTCCAGATACACAATATCAACTGACTCACCTTTGTCCACCTGATTATTCACTCCTTCAAAAAAACATAACAGATTAGTAAGACAAGATCTTTCTTGTCTAAAGCCATGTTGGCTGTCTCCCATTAGGTTGTGACTATCTACATGCTCAGTAATTTTATTCTTTATGATGGTTTCTACCATTTTTCCTGGTACTGACGTCAGGCTCACCGGTCTGTAGTTTCCCGGATCACCCCTGGAACCCTTTTTAAAAATTGGTGTTACATTGGCGATCCTCCAATCTTCAGGTATTAGAGATGATTTTAATGATAGTTCACAGATTACTGATAGCAGGTCTGCAATCTCATATTTCAGTTCTTTCAACACCCTTGGATGTATACCATCCGGCCCAGGTGTTTTGCTACTCTTCAGTTTATCTAATAGTTGTAAGACATCTTCCCGATGTATCGATATTTCCTTCAATTCTTCCGCACCTTTAAATACCACTTCAGTCATGGGTAACATCCCTACATCTTCCTCAGTAAAGACCGAAGCAAAGAATTCATTCAGTCTCTCCGCTATCGCCTTGTCGCCTCTTAGTGCTCCTTTAACCGCTTTATCATCTAATGGACCAACTGACTCTCTCACAGGTTTTTTGCTACGAATGTACTTGAAAAGGTCTTTATTTCGCATTTTTGCTTCCGCAGCAAGCTTCTTCTCAAATTCTCCCTTTGCCTGCCTTATCAATGCCTTGCATTTGACTTGCCAGTGCTTGTGCTGTTTCCAGGTTTCATCGTTTGGCTCTTTTTTCCATTTCCTGAAAGATGCTTTTTTGGCAACAACAGCCTCTCTGACCTCACTTTTAAACCATGCTGGTCTGGGCTTCCAAGATAGTATTTTTCAACAACACCCAAGGTTGATGTACGTCTTTAACCTTTGCAACTGCTCCTTTTAGTTTTTTCTTAACTCTTTTCCTCATTTTATCATAGTCTCCCTTTCGAAAGTTAAAAGGTAGTACTGTGGATTTCCTCACTAGCCCTCCTCCACTAATTAAATCAAAGGCGATCATGCTATGATCACTATTGCCAAGTGGCCCCAACAACCTTATCTCTTGCACTAGATCTGGTGTTCCACTAAGGATTAGGTCTAATATGGCTTCCCCTCTGGTTGGTTCATGAACCAGCTGCTCCAAGAAGCAGTCATTTATTTCATCTAGGAACTTTATCTCCCTAGCATGTCCTGACGTGACACTGACCCAGTCGATACCGGGGTAATTGAAATCACCCATTATTATTACTGTGCTGTAACTTTTGTTAGCTTCCTTGATTACTTTGAGCATTTCATCATCCATTTGGTCATTCTGGCCAGGTGCTCGATAGTACACCCCACTGCCATTGCCTTCCCCCTTTTATATGGAATTTCAATCCATATAGATTCTACAGCAGATTTTGTTTCCTGCAAAACTTTAATCCTTTCTGAGTCAATGCCCTCTCTAACATAGAGCGCAACCCCTCCACCAATTTGATCAGCTCTATCATTACGATATAGTTTGTACCCAGGTATCACAGTGTCCCACTGGTTGTCCTCCTTCCACCATGTCTCTGATATTCCAATCATATCTAACCTTTCATTTAGTGCTATATATTCTAACTCTCCCATCTTATTCTTTAGACTTCTAGCATTTGCATACTAGCATTTTAGAGAATGTATTTTATTCATGTTAATTTGGCTATTGTTAGACATGGGTAAATTGGGATCTTTAAGCTCTGTCTGCTTCATACTTGAGGGCATTTAGGCTACTTTACTCTTTTGTGGAACCTCTCTGCTTTTGGTAGTATCCTTCAAGGATACATTCTTCCGAACCATCCGCTCTTGGGCGACTGTCGGCTTTCCCCTAATATCTAGTTTAAAAGCTGCTCTATCTCCTTTTTAAAGGTTAATGCCAGCAGCCTGGTTCCATCCCAGTTAAGGTGAAGCCCATCCCTTCGGAAGAGCCCCTCCTTTCCCCAGAATGTTCCCCTGTTCCTAACAAATCCAAAACCCTCATCTCTGCACCATTGTCTCATCCACACATTGAGACTCTGGAGCTCTGCCTGCCTTTTGGGTCCTGCGCGTGGAACAGGAAGCATTTCGGAGAATGCTATCATGGAAGTTCTGGATTTCAACTTCCTACCTAAAAGCCTAAATTTTGCCTCCAGAACCTCCCTACCACATTTTCCTATGTCATTGGTACCGACATGTACCAAGACAGCAGACTCCTCCCCAGCACTATCTAAGACCTTATCTAGGTGGCGCGTGAGGTCCGCTACCTTCGCACCAGGCAGGCATGTTACCAGGCGATCCTCACGTCCACCAGCCACCCAGCTATCTACATGCCTAATGATCGAATCACCAACTATAACGGCTGTCCTAACCCTTCTCTCATGGGCACATGGCCCTGGAGAAACTTCCTCGGTGCAAGAGGGTTTTACATCACCTGGAGGACAGGTCCTAGTTACAGGATCACTTCCTGTCACACCAGGGTGATGCTCTCCTGTCACGTGACCTCTCTCCTTCATGGCAACAGGGGTGCTGTCAGACTGGAGGTGGGACTTCAGGACTATATCCCTGTAGGTCTCGTCTATGTACCTCTCTGTCTGTCTTATGTTTTCCATGTCTGCTACTTTAGCCTCTAGAGAACGGACTTGTTCCCTGAGAGCAAAGAGCTCCTTGCACCTAGTGCACACGTAAGACCTCTCACCAACTGGGAGAAAATCATACATGTGACACTCAATGCAAAAGACTGGAAAGCCCCCATCCCTCTGCTGGACTGCTGTCTGCATCTTAGTTTTAAGTTTGTGTCTAGGTCTTTAAGTTCTTACTTACTAGGGGTTGCTATGGGTATTTATACCAATAAAACTGTACCTAATACGTTTAATATACCTTGTTCACCTGAAGCTTAATTAATCTCAGGTCCTTAGTGTATGACTGATTTGGGTAATGAGCTTCACCTGAAAGCACCTCCTGTCTTTTAAGATGTGTAAGTACCTATAAAGCTATGATTATCCCAGGGGTGGGTGGGTGTGGGGAGGGAGGGAGGGAAATAACACTTATTAAGAGAGGGCTGCTACACAGTACCCTGTCTTGTGCTGCTCAGGTAAGCTAAATTCTGATTTGATTTAAATTATAGCTCTTAGCTGCTGCTAGGCTCTAACTTCTAATTTATTGTGCACAAGGCTCAGACAGTCAAGCATCAAAAAGGACTGAGCAAAGTTCTTACAGAAACATATTCATTTTATAAATTTCTTTTCAGTTTGATACATGCAGACTTTGTATTGGTCCCAACGCCCGCTGCACCCATCCAATCAGGGATCCTCTCTGGGCCTAGCACCCTGTTCCCCCTTCCCAGGCTATTCTAACAATGGTACAGTTTCTAGACATGGATACATCTCTACTGCAAGGTCATTTCTAGCTCAGAGAATGTGAGAATGCAGAACACTGGAACTTATCTATCATCAGCATTTTAATGAAGGATTCATACAAACTTATCAAAAGCAGTTTAAAGCGGATTCTCAAACTTCTACTGACTTTGGTCTTTCTCAGCACTATTAATCTCTGGTGGGGGTGGGGACTCAGGCCTAGCTTACAGGCCTCTCATATGTTTTCAGGCTATTATAGGCCATAGCCTACCACATTCCCCCCTTTGATTATTCTCACCCGCAAGTTTAAAAGGGTGGGAATTAAATCACACATTATACTTGCATCACATCATCATGTTGGGATATAGGGTAATATTGCCACATAGCTAAAACGTTCGTAGCTGCCTTCCGTTCTACAGTGCTATCAATGGCTGCTAGCTTTACTCGACTGTGATGAATCCAGGGTTCGAGTTTATTTATTTATTTAAACCATTTTTATATACCATCTTTCTACAAATCAAGACGGTTTACATAAAACATTTTGTGGCAGTATTTATTGGCAACTGGGGCAACAGATGGACCAACAAGAGACTATACTGTGCTGATGGACTACATCTCTCTGTCGCAGGGAATAGAAACCTAAGTGAAAAATTCAGGCAGTATGTGGATATGCATTTAAACTAGGAAAAGGGGGTGACGGATGTGGAAGGTCAACATCTGCATGCCACCCCCTGCAAAAGCAGAACAACATCAGAAACAGCCACACTCTTAAACCACACATCAAAAACAAGTGGGAAGAAGTGGGCAGAATAAAATCAATGCAAAATACACACAAGTCAGATAAATGCTGGAAAGCAATGAGCACAAATGCTCGAAGCTTAGCCAAAAAAATTCCAGACCTGGAAGCCCTAATGGTGGAAACGGATTTGGACATCGTGGCCATTACAGAAACATGGTTTAATGAATCGCATGATTGGGATATAGCCATAGCTGGCTATAATCTATTCAAAAGGAGGAGGAGTAGCCTTGTATGTCAAAAGCAGTATTAAAGCTACTGAAATGCAGGGAACATGGGGAAAAGAAGAAGCGCTCTGGATTGCATTGGAAAGAGGAGATGGCACTGTCATCCATATTGCCGTAGTCTACAGACCTCCGACTCAAATTGAAGAGAGAGATAACAAATTGATTATAGATATTGCCAAGATAGCAACAAAGGGGGAAGCAATCATATTGGGTGACTTTAATCTACCTGATGTGGATTGGATTACTCCTTCTGCACATCTGGAAAGAAGCAAAAAACTTGTGGATGCTCTCCAAGATGCATTACTTAGACAAATGGTGATGGAACCAACCAGGGAAAGCTCAACGCTGGATGTAGTGCTCACCAACAGTGATAACGTGTCGAATGTCTACATGAGTGCCCCTGTGAGCAACAGCGGCCATCACACGGTGTGGTTTGAGATAAAAGCCATGGTACAGGCCAATCATAGCAAGCTCAAAGTCCTAAACTTCAAAAACACTGACTTCAATAAAATGGCCGAGTACTTAAAGGAGGAGATGACGGGGTGGAAGGAGATAAGGGAAGTGGAATTGCAATGGACTAAACTAAAGGCGGCAATAAAAGGGGCAACAGATAAATATGTAAGAAAAATAAATAAAAACAAGAGGAGAAGGAAACCTATTTGGTTTTCCAAAGAGATGGCTGCTCAAATAAAGGCAAAAAATACAGCTTTCGCAAAATTCAAAAGCTTGCAAACAGAAGAACACAGAAATGAATACAGGATCAAGCTCAAAGAGTCAAAAAGAGAAATAAGGATAGCAAAATCAAAGGCAGAGGAAAAGATGGCTAAAGATGTTAAAGGTGGCGACAAAACTTTCTTCAGGTATATTCAGGAAAGGAAGAAGATCAGAGTTGGAATTGCAGGACTCAGAAGTGCTGGGAAAGGACTCGTGGAAAGTGACACTGAAAAAGCAAAATTGCTAAACAAATACTTCTGCTCTGTTTTTACTAAAGAAGATCCTGGAGATGGACCAGCTGTGACTCCCAAATATAAAAATAGGAATGAAGTAGATACCACACCATTCACAGAAGATGAGGTGTTAGAACAACTTGCTAAACTGAAAGTGGACAAAGCCATGGGACCAGATGGGATACATCCCAGGATACTGAAAGAGATCAGAGAGGTTCTTGCAGGGCCGTTAAAGGATGTCTTCAACATATCCTTGGAAACAGGAGTCGTTCCTCAGGACTGGAGAATGGCTAATGTTGTACCTCTACACAAAAGTGGTGACAGGGAAGAAGTGTCAAATTACAGGCCGGTGAGCCTTACCTCGGTGGCAGGAAAAGTAATGGAGGCGCTCCTGAAAGAGCGAATAGTGAACTTTCTCAAAACCAACAGGTTGCAAGATCCAAGGTAATATGGTTTTACCGAAGGACGGTCTTGCCAAACAAATCTGAGTTCTTTGATTGGGTGACCAAGGAACTAGATCTGGGGCATGCAATGGATGTCATCTATCTGGATTTCAGCAAAGCCTTTGATACTGTTCCTCATAGGAGGCTTGTCAATAAACTCAGTAGCTTGGGGATGGGTCCCAAGATAGTAAACTGGATTAGAAATTGGTTGACTGACAGACAACAGAAGGTGATGGTACATGGAGCTCACTCGGATGAGAGGAAGGTGATTAGTGGGGTGCCTCAGGGTTCGGTCCTGGGCCCGGCACTGTTCAATATATTTGTGAGTGATATTGCTGAAGGACTGAATGGAAAAGTCTGTCTTTTTGCAGATGACACAAAAATTTGCAACAGAGTGGACTCCCCCGAGGGAGTGGTTAACATGAGGAAAGATCTACAAAAGCTGGAAGACTGGTCTAATGCTTGGCAACTACGATTTAATGTGAAAAAGTACAGTGTCATGCACTTGGGTAGCAGAAATCCAAGGGAAAAGTACACGATAGGGGGTGAGAGGTTGGTATGCACGGTTCAGGAGAAAGACCTTGGTGTGATTATCTCTGATGATCTCAAGGTGGCAAAACAGTGCGACAAGGCGGTGGCAAAAGCCAGGAGGATGTTGGGCTGCATACAAAAGGGATTACCAGCAGAAAGGAAGAGGTACTTATGCCACTGTACAAGTCACTGGTGAGGCCTCACTTGGAATATTGTGTTCAGTTTTGGAGACCATATCTTGCAAAAGATGTAAAAAGACTGGAAACTGTTCAGAGAAAGGCGACCAAAATGATTTGGAGCCTGTGTCAGAAGCCTTATGAGAAGAGACTTGAAGACCTAAATATGTACACTTTGGAGGAGAGGAGGGACAGGGGAGATATGATTCAGACCTTTAAATACTTAAAGAGAAATGATGAACAAACAAAGCTCTTCCAAAGACGGGGAAGCTGTAAAACTAGAGGGCATAACATGAAGCTGCAAGGTGGTAAATTGAAAGGCAATGTCAGGAAATATTTCTTCACTGAAAGGGTGGTGGATGCTTGGAATGCCCTCCCGATGGAAGTGGTGGGGGCAAACACGGTGATGGAATTCAAAACGGCATGGGACAAACACAGTGGATCCCTTTACAGCAACAGGATAAAAGCAAAATAAACGGTACCATCTAACTTCTGAACTATCTAGCGTCTCAACAAATAAGGGTGTCCTACATGGAGTGGTGGGTTCACCCCTAAACAAAAACAAAAACATGGGTAGGGGTGGCCTGCACAGAGCGACAGGTGCACCTACTCTTGCCATCTTGCTGGGCAGACTAGATGGACCATGCTGGTCTTTATCTGCCGTCACTTACTATGTTACTATGTAAGTAGTACTATTAGTAATATGTAAACTATCATTAAAATCATCTGTAGTAACTGAAGATTGGAGAATGGCCAATATAATGACAATTTTAAAAAGGATTCCAGGGGTGATCCGGGAAACTATAGACCGGTGAGCCTGATGTCAATAAAGGGCAAAATGGTAGAAACTATTATAAAGAATATAATTACTGAACATGTAGATAGTCATGGTTTAATGGGAGAAAGCCAACATGGATTTAGCCACGGAAAGTTTTGTCTTACTAATCTGCTATATTTGTTTGAAGGCATGAATATACAGGTAGATCAAGGTGAATTGGTGGATATAGTGTATCTGGATTTTCAGAAGGACTTTGACAAGGTCCCTCATGAGACAAACTCTTGGCCAAATTAAAAAGTCCTGAGATAGGAGGCAGTGTATTATTGTGGATCAGGATCTGGTTAAAAGATAGAAAGCAGAGGGTAGGGCTAAATGGCCAATTTTCCCAATGGAGAAAGGTGAATAGTGGTGTACCCCATGGATCTGTGCTGGGTCCATTGCTTTTTAACATATTCATAAATGACCTGGAAATAGGAATAACGAGTGAGGTGATCAAATTTGCAGATGACACAAAATTATTCAAAGTTGTTAAAACACAAGAGGATTGTGAAAAATTCCAAGAGGGCCTTGAATAAATTGGAAGATTGGACATCCAAATGGCAAATGAACTTTAATGTGGACAAGTGTAAAGTTATGCACCTAGCAAAGAACAACCCAAACTACAGTTACACTATGCAAGGTTCCATATTAGGAACCACCACGCAGGAAACAGATTTAGTTGTCATCATGGATAATACGTTGAAACCCTCCGCCCAGTGTGTAGCGGCAGCCAAGAAAGCAAATAGAATGCTAGGAATCATAAGGAAAGGAAAGGAATGGCAAATAAAACCAAGGATATTATAATGCCTCTGTATCATTCCGGGGTGTGACCGCACCTTGAATATTGTGTGAGATTTAGGCGTGACGTGGGGGGACGATGACTGAGACCAAATACTACAGCAGCTCGTTAAGTTATCCATAGTGACCACCATAGTAAAAAAACGGCTATAAACTACTTATAGGGGTCTGACCATCAGTTGATTGCTGGCGCAACTGTGGGGGACATGGGACGCTATATCATATGTGGTGGGAATTTAGGGAAGTACAACACTACTAGGAGCTAGTGTTAGCGACAGTGCAGGAAATGTTGAAGGTGACAATTCTTAGAAGCCCAGTGGCTATACTACTTTCACTGGTCAACACAATTACTGTCACAGGCCCGCGCTGACCTGTTTCATATGTAATTTTTCCCATTGTTTACAAATATGGTATCAGAATTTTTCTATCACCCATACTTCAGGAGATATCATCTAGTAAAGTGTGTACATTACTGTAAATTAGCCGTTACAGTTTTGTTTCAGTAAATAAAGGTTGAATACGAAAATTTCCATCATAATTATTATTGTATGTTGTCAGCCACAACCAAAAATGCTGAGTCATGTAGTTATAATATAATTAATTAACCAGGCCCCTTGCCCTACTGGTCCGGCTGATACAAGCAGAAAACGCTGAGTCATGTATTGGTATGCTTTCTGCCGCTGTCAGCAATTGTGGTTTGTATTGTTTGAAAAAAACAGAATCTGACTGGATGTGAGTTTGCATTAATCTATTTCATAAACAGCCGTTGGTTAATAAATATTACGGTTATCGCTTGTAGTTGTTTAACAATGCCTCGAAAGTGTGTTAATCGTCCAGATTCATTTTGCTACATTTGTGGTGAGGTTACTTTTAAGAAGCAGAGAAGATGTTTTACTCCGCTTGTTAAGACATGTTATAAGCTGTACTTTGGATGTCAAGTCAAGGACCAGGACAAAAATTGGGCACCTCGCATCTGCTATATTACCTGTGTCAGATTCCTAACAGGTTGGGTAAAGGGAGTTCGACACATGAATTTTGCTGTTCAATGATCTGGAGGGAACCAAGAGATCACTTGACAAATTGCTACTTTTGCCTTACAAACATTGCAGGCATTACTTCAAAATCAAAACACACTGTAAATTACCCAACTTTACCATCTGCCATGAGGCCTGAGCCTCACTGTCAAGAATTGCTGGTACCAAAACCTCCAGAAAATCTTACAGTGAATGAGGATGAAGAAGAAGAACCAATGAATGCTGATGATGTTGACAATGATGGTGATGCTGTAATGCAGGATCCAAGCTTTGAGGCATCTGGTTCCTCTTCTGAACCACATTTACTGGACCAAGGCGATTTGAATGATCTCATCAGAGATTTGAATCTTTCAAAGCTGCAAGCAGAACTGTTAGGGCCATGATTGAAAGGCTGTAATCTTCTTCAGAAAGAAACCAAAGTATGCACTTTTAGAAATAGGCATACCGAGTTTGTGGATTACTTTGCCTTTGAAGATAGAATTGCTTTTTGTTGTGAAGTTAAATCCCTGATGGAAACACTTTGTCTGGATTATAGAACAGAGGATTGGCGACTATTTATTGATTCTTCTAAATATAGCCTAAAAGCTGTGCTTATCCACAACGGAAATATTTTACCATCAGTTCCAGTAGCTCATGCCGCCAATATGAAAGAAACTTACATCAGTATGCATCTCCTGCTAACAAATATCAAGTATGAAGAACACAAGTAGAATATTAGTGGCGATTTAAAAGTAATTGCCCTCTTGCTTGGATAACAGCTTGGTTGGACAAAGTATTGTTGCTTTCTGTGTGAGTGGGACAGCAGGGACAGGAAAAATCATTACATCCGGAAACAGTGGCTAAAGAGAACATCACTAGTCCCAGGCCAGAAAAATGTTGCATATGACCCACTTGTGGAGCCGAATAAAGTATATCTACCTCCACTCCATATAAAGTTGGGTCTTATGAAGAACTTTGTAAAAGCCATGGATAGAAGTGGACTTGGATTTGCATATCTAAGAAAGACATTTCCACGCATCAGTGAGGCGAAAATCAAAGAAGGTTCTTTGCAGGACCTGATATTAGAAAACTGATGAAAGATGAAAACATTGACGGTCAGTTGAATGAAACAGAAAGAACTGCATGGGAGTCCTTTAACCCTGGAATTACCGATATTTTTTGCACACACTGAATACCGTTGGGGTCATAAATGACCCCACAACAAATTTTAATTGTTAACCATGAAAATTTTAAACTAAACAGACAAAATATTATTCCGAATTAATTACACAGGTACACTAAAAAAATTTTTTTTTAACTGCCTCTAATGTTTCAATTGATTTTTACGTTTTTTGGTGCGCTGAATCCAAATCTGGTAACCAATTTGCTCCATCACGTACAGATTTTTTGCTACATTGGGTTAGCAGTTTGAGGTGAACGTTTCAGATTGAGTGCGATCGAGATAAAAGTTTCTTGGATGAATTCTTTATACTAATTGTTTAGTAGTTATTCAAATAAGAATAAAGAAAATTGTAACAAGGCAGCACATAAGAATAGAGTAATGTCAACAAAACACACTGTGATGGTAGCAAAATTGTCTGCACTTAAAACAGCCACATACATGTGCACAAACATTGAGCATATAAGAGCGAGGTTAGACACAAAGCAAAGCAAAGAAATGTGCAAAAAATGTTGTACAGGTATGTATGTAAGAATAGAAAACGCAAACCGCACCATTGCAATACATGAAGACAAACACCCGATGGTGTGAAAATAAAATTCTAATAAATGAGATCCGACACTGTGGTAATAACTAGCAAATTTTTATTTCAAAGTTTAGTAAAAACACGATATTTGTCAACACAGTTTAGATTTTAAAGTCATTCTTGGGTCAATCAATCTCCTGGTGGGCCCGTTTCTTCTTCCCCCGAATGCTTCTCTTGGTGCGCTGCTTGGCGTATTTTTCATCTGGGGTTTCCCGCAGCAGCAACCAGCAGAAATCAGCCATCATAGTGGTGTTCCATCTTCCTTGGTACCTTCTCTCTGCGTCCTTGATGTCCTGGTGAAACCTTTCACCTTGTTCTTCACTGTACGCCCCCAAGTTTTCGGGAAAGTAGTTCACATGGGAGTGCAAGAAATGGACTTTCAGGCTCATGAAGGCATTGAGCATCCTGGAAACAATATCCTTATAGTTCTCATCCCGCCTGTTCCCCAAGAATTTGAGAACAACATCCTTGAAGGAATCCCAGGCTTCTTTTTCCTTCTCAGACATCGTTTCAGCGAATGCTCCATCTGAAATGAGTTTCCTTATATGAGGGCCAACAAACACTCCTTCCTTTAGCTTTGCTTCAGACAGTCGGAGGAACTTTGAGCAAAGGTACCGAAAGCACTCATCTTTTGGAAGGGACTTGATGAATTGCTTAATGAGACCCAACTTAATGTGGAGAGGTGGTAATAGAATTTTATCACGAAGTACCAAGCTCTCATGAAGAACATTTTTCTCACCGGGTCTCAAATACTCCCGAATTGGCCAGTCTTTTTTCCCCCAGTGTAGGTCGCGGGCCCGGCTATCCCACAAGCAAAGGAAGCAGGGATATTTGGTGAAACCGGATTGCTGCCCTAATAGCATGGATAGAATTTTAAAGTCTCCACAAATCATCCACTTATGCTCATCATAACGAATCTTCTGAAGAATCAGGGCCAAATTCTCGTATTTTTCTTGGAGAATAACAGAGTGAGCAATAGGAACTGAAGCGAATGTGTTGCCATTATGAAGAAGAACACCTTTTATGCTGTCTTTTGATGAATCAATGAACAGCCGCCATTCAGCAGGATCATACTTGAGTTTAAACTTTTCCATCACTCCGTATATATCGTTGCAAAATACCAAAATCTTCCTCTTTGCTGAAATACTTCAAAAATTGTGTCTCGCGGTTGCGGTACCAATAAAAAGTTGTTCCTGGTGACAATAGATTTTTCTGTTTAAGCCGAGAACCTAGCAGTTGGGCAGCATCTTTTGGGAGTCCTAAATCCCGGACTAAATCATTCAATTCAGCTTGAGAGAAAAGTTCAGGTTTCGGATCTGGTTCAGTTTCAAACTCGGAAGTACTGGACTCTTCGGGAAAAGCCATCTGATGAGTCTCATCATGATCAGAACCGTCCACACAAATATGATCCAAAGATTTTGGTGGTTCAGGCACAGGTACTTCGTTGCTATGAGGCATAGGCCTAATTGCTGAGGGAAGGTTGGGGTATCTTATTACGTTCTTATTTTTTAAGTTGTATCCCTTCACAATGCAAGAGCAAAAATAGCAGTCACTGCTGTGGTCTCTTTGTTCACGCCACATCATAGGTATTCCGAAACGAAATGCTTGTTTTTTACCTTTCATCCATAAGCGTAGATCTTCCTCACATGTCTTGCACACTTTGTGAGGAGCCCACGGTTTGTCTTGATCGCCTAACTTCAAACCGAAATAGGCGAAATATACTTTTTTAATAAATGCAGAAATGTTCCTCTGCAGCTTTTTCACGGTATATTCCCCACAAATAAAACAAAAACTGTCCGGAGAGTTGACGCAACCTCTGGCTCTGTGAGCCATCACAAATACACAGCACTGCAAACTACAACTGTAGTGAACCACTTCGGAATAAAGCTGGATTACGACTGAGCAAACAAAAGGTAATAATGAACTTGCAAGAAACTGAAATTTGACAGGAACGTTCATGTCGCAACCACCGTGTTTGAGCGAGCGAACGAGGCGAGGCGAACAGGAAAGAACATGCGCCAGCGCGAGTACTGGATTTAGCCCCCTGCCTCCCAATTGTCCTGTTAATGTATAAAATGAATACAAAACACTCTAAAATATCATGAGGGAGTGTTTCTAGTTAGTTAACCATTACAACCTCTATTTTGGGCCAAGAAAATAAACTGCAGTCGGCTAAAAAGAAATTATGTGAACATTCCTTATATGGCTTTAGACAAGGAAGATCTTGTCTTACTAATCTGTTATGTTTTTTTGAAGGAGTGAATAAACAGGTGGACAAAGGTGAGTCGGTTGATATTGTGTATCTGGACTTTCAGAAAGCCTTTGACAAGGTCCCTCATGAGAGACTTTTGGCAAAACTAAAGAGTCATGGGATAGGAGGCAGTGTACTACTGTGGATCAGGAACTGGTTAAAAGATAGAAAGCAGAGGGTAGGGCTAAATGGCCAATTTTCCCAATGGAGAAAGGTGAATAGTGGTGTACCCCAGGGATCTGTGCTGGGTCCGCTGCTTTTTGACATATTCATAAATGACCTGGAAAGTGGAATAACGAGTGAGGTTATCAAATTTGCTGATGACACAAAACTATTTAAAGTTGTTAAAACCCAGGAGGATTGTGGAAAATTGCAAGAGGATCTTGATAAATTGGAAGACTGGGCATCAAAATGGCAGATGAAATTTAATGTGGAGAAGTGCAAGGTTATGCACCTAGGGAAGAACAACCCAAACTATGGTTACACGATGCAAGGTTCCACATTAGGAACCACCACCCAAGAAAAAGATTTAGGCGTCCTTGTGGATACCATGTTAAAACCCTCGGCCCAGTGTGCAGCGGCGGCCAAGAGAGCAAATAGAATGCTAGGTATGATAAGGAAAGGAATGGAAAATAAAACAAAAGATATTATAATGCCTCTATATCGTTCCATGGTGAGACCGCACCTTGAATATTGTGTGCAATTCTGGTCGCCATATCTTAAAAAGGATATAGCAATTTTAGAAAAGGTTCAGAGAAGAGCCACCAAAATGGTAAAGGGGATGGAAGGCTACTCCTATGAAGAAAGGCTAAAAAGGTTGGGGCTCTTTAACCTGGAAAAGAGACGGCTGAGGGGAGATATGATAGAAGTCTATAAATTAATGAACGGAGTGGAACGGGTAAACGTAGATCGATTGTTTACCTTATCAGAATATAGAAAGACTAGGGGACATGCAATGAAGCTACAGGGTAAACTATTTAAGACTAATAAAAGAAAATATTTTTTCACTCAACGTGTAATCAAACTATGGAATTTGTTACCGGAGGATGTAGTAAAGGCTGTTAGTGTAGCTGGGTTTAAAAAAGGTTTGGACAAGTTCCTGGAGGAAAGGTCCATAAACCATTATTAAGAAGGGACCCAGGATATCAATGCTTGAACCAATACAAGCATTGTGGAACCTGTGTCCCTTGGGGAAACTGCTAGGTACGTATGACCTAGATTGGCCACTGTTGGAAACAGAATACTGGGCTTGATGGACCTTGGTCTGACCCAGTATGGCATATCTTATGTTCTTATGTTCTTATGGGTAAGAAATCTAATTTTGCAAGAAAACGTGACGTGATGGAACATTTTGGCTATTTTTCCTGGATTCAGCACCCCAAAATCTATAGGAATCAGTTGCAAAACTGGAGGCAGTTTTTTGGTAGTGTACCTGTATTATTTATTATATGAAGGTTAAATGTTTTGAAATTTAATGCTTTATCATAAAATTACATGAAGAAGAGTTGCCATGAAAGCAGTTTTTTCATGCACTTGATGAACACAGTAAAGTACTACAGTCATTTGCATGAGACACAGACAATTTCTGAATGTTCTTTGCAAACATTGCGCTTGCAGGAGGTGCAAACTATGTTGCTTTTCTTGTCTTTTTCTCTGGAACAGCAGTGACACCTTGCCCTTTTCTTTGGGATCCCGACATTGCAAACAGCATCAGTGGCTTCTTCAATGCTGGAAGAAGTCTCGCTGCAATTACTCTGAAGCAGCTTCCAAGAGGAATAGACGACATCTGTGCTTTGATTTGGACTGCCATTATTTATTTATTTAGTATACATTTGTATACCACTACTTCCAGCGATCAGCAGCGGTTTGATTACAGATTGGAAATTGTCAAATCATGACAGGAAATTTTTGAGGTATAAACACATTGATTAGACAGGAAAGCACAGCACACAGAGAACTATTTTACAGGGAACATGGGTTATGGAGGGTTAAGTGGCTTGCCCAAGACCACAAGGAGCACCTGTGGGACTAGAAACCCCAGTCCTTCCGGCCCAACCCCTGACCTTCCGGCCCGAAGTACCTTGCCCCAACCACTAGGCTACTCCTACACTCCACTATGGATTTAGTGACATCCAAACAATGAAGGCGTTCAAAGCACTGATGTCCAACATGTTGTAGAAGATTGTCACTGGCCAGCGTCTTGTCATTCATTTTGTGGTATACGTACGCAACATTTGATCTGCCGTATCTACTCCACATTTACTAGAATTATAGTCCAAGATCATGCGTGTTTTTTTGTCTGGACATGTGTTATCTACTTCTTCTTGATCATGCAAACTGCTCAGAAGAACAACCACTTTTCCTTTCTTCGGGCAATAGGAAACCAGAGTGGCGTCATCATGAAAGGCAAACAGTGAAGTGAATACCTCTCGGCCCTTTGCTGTTACAAATTCTGGAGGTATTTTTTTTCTGTTCTTTCGAATTGTCCCCAAAAGTGTCATTTGTTTTTCTAGCAATTTCCATGACAGGGATAAACTGCAGAAGAAATTATCAACAGCAACATTTCTGCCAGATCGCGTCAATCCTTCAGTGAGTTGCAGCACAACCCTTTCACCCTGATTCTGTTCCCTGTTTTGTCTGAGTTCCCTTCCTGTATATACTTGAAGACGCAGAACATATGACGTTGCACTGTCACACAACATCCATAGCTTTATGCCATATTTCCCAGGTTTGCTGGGAATATATTGTCTGAATGGAACACGGCCATGAAATGTAAGCGGTTGCTTATCCATGGTAACATTTTCACCAGGAACAAAGGCGTCACTTAAAGTTGCTTCCCAGGTATCAAAAACGTGTCTGATTGGAGTAAACTTATTCACGCCTCATTGTTCACATCTGTTGGTTGCATCATCAAATCTGAGAGCACAAGAAATTTGCTGAAAACTGTTACGGGCCATATTTTTGCCGAAAACAGAACGACCATCTTCAAGGTTCCACAATTGAACAATGCATTCATTTCGTGACTTGTACAAGCCTGAGAGGATCAGAAGTCCAAGAAAACGTTGAAATTCTCCATCTGTCAAATCTTTCCAGGTGTCGTCATAAATGTGTCTTCCTTGTTTGCTCGTCCACATCATGATTTCATTCAATAAGTTCTTCCTCATTAACAAGTGGAATGCTGCGAGACGGCCATCAACATTTCGTACAGCATACCTTGTAGGACCTTGTTGTACGGGCATGACATTAGCACTGGCGTATCTTCCAGCAGCTTGTTTTATAGGTTTCCTGTTCCATGATGTGGCATCCTTAGATACATAGGCTTCAATGGCAACAATTGTGCTTATAGTTGATGACCTCTTAGCTTCTCTACGACCACAACTAAGATTCCTTACAGATGATACTGACACCAAGGACTCCTGCCTTCTTCCCCGTCCAGCACAGCCTCGACCTTTGCCTCGACCTGTAACTTGACTCTTTGCTGCAGGCGATGTTACCGGCTCAACATCAGTCTCACATTCACTTGGCGACCAACTGCTGTTGCCATCTGAATCATGACTGTCATCATCAGATTTATCGCCCGAACTTGGCTGATATGCTTCTTCGCTTGCTGAATATGCTGCATCATCAGACGACTCAGAACCGTCACTGTCAGCATCTCGTTGCAATATTTCTCTTACTTGGGCAGCTGAATACTTTCGTTTTGACATCATAAATAATAACCTAAAATAAATAAACAAAGATAAAGTTGAATAAAACGCAAAGCAGTTTTACTATAGGTGTACAATAATCATGATGAAAGAGCTGAAAGCCTTTAGATTTCATCAGAAATAATGAAAGAACATATGATATCAATTACAGAAAATGTGTAATTAACCGAGGCAAGCGTACCCGGTGCTCCGGGCCCTGCCACCAATTCTCCCCCACCTTCCCCACCAAACCCCCACTTCCAAGAAAACACCACACCATTATTATGGGAAAACAACTGGTCGCAGCTTTATTAAGTAATAACTATTAACAATATTCAACCACAGAAAACATAACTAGGCCCCCTAGCGGAGTAGTGCCACACCAGCCATGCCTTAGCAAAGTGCCTACCACCGCTATGGCCCGACACTTGCCCCCCGGCAAGTTTTCCCACCCTTCTCCCGACTTCGCCATGCCCATAGCAAAAGCCGGCCAGGGTATATCCGGGTCAGGGGCACCCCAACCCCCGCCCAAGTTTACCTTGAGGCACCGGACCCCGGACCTCCTGGATCCCGCCACCGGCACACGACAATCTGTCGATGCGCCGCCCCCCACAAGCCTAAAGCTGCGACCAGCGTCTGTCCCGCAAAACAACATACTCTAAGGCCTCCTGCCAGTTGTTAAGGAGCAGGTCCATGCCAACTGGGGACAAATGGACGCCATCACTCCTATAAAGACCAGCGCAACCGACCTCCACCCACGTGTGCATGATCTGATAGCCCCCATTAACACAAACCCACCGGCCGATTTGCCGGTTTATCTTAGTCAGCCCCCTCGACCAGCGCCGCTGGCCCCAGCATGCTGGCCAAGGGATAATGTCCGACCACAACAAAATTGTCCCAGGGAGCATTTGCAAAACCACTGCCAAGTCGTCCTGTACCGCTCTAATCAGCTGACGACAGGACCACGAGACAAGGTCATTGCCCCCCAAATGCAGTAGCAGCACCGCCGGCTTCCGCGACGTCCTCATGTGGTGACGGAGCAAAGGAAGCAGCTGCAGCCATCGTAGTCCTCTCTGTCCCAGCCATGAGACCGACACCCCTGCAGGATCCATTCGCAAGTTCAGTCCCCCAGGTCGAATGGCAGCGCGCTGACCGGCCCAGTGGACAAAGGAATGCCCCACCACCCATGCAATACCAGGCTCGATGTCCCTATCTGAAAAACAAATAAACAATCAGTATACCCCCACCCCCAACCAAGACAAGCCCTTATAACCGTATGTAACCCTGGAACGCCCGAGACCGCCAACGACCTATGCACCGCACGTCATCGTCCGACATTCCGGTCCCCACCGCACTGGTGGCCGCACCTATACGAAACGAGTGAGAGGCAAAGCAGGCTGGGTCCTCACCCAAGGCACCTAGAGCCAACCTCAGCACAGCCACTACTTGGAAACGAGTCAACACCCGATCATTCTCATGACGAAAGAGAACCCCGGCCCGCTCCAGGCGCACCCGCAAGTACCTCCACACCGCCTGCACCGGGCAAGTAACGAGACCTGCAACCTCCCGCAATACAATCCACAAACCCCGACCTCGCTGATCTGTCTTGGACTTTTCCAACAGGATCCGCATCTGGCCGTCCTCCAAAAACATGTGGCGCCTGTGCAAACCTCCCCCAGCCCCCAACCTACTCGAATTGGCCACCAGCTCGCCCATGCGAAAAGCCCCAAAAAAAGCGAGACAAAAAACGGCCCAGAATAGCACCACCTCAAAAGCTGACGAGGCCACCCGGGGCAATACCTCTAAGAGGCGCACTAGCAATCCATGCGTAATGGGCTTGCGGCGATCCGCGGGTGACGGCCGAAGCCGCTCCCACCCACGAAGCAGGCGACGCGCCAAAACCCCCCCAGCAGCCCCACCCCAGCCCACGGCGCCGGCAAAAAAGTTAAAACCCGCCAGCTGCGAACGCACCAACGTGCGGGACAGCCCGCGACCCTTAGCCTCTGCTATATAACTACCAATGAGGGCATCAGGCACCCTACCCGCCAACCAACCCCTCTCCCTTAGAAACTCCGCCACCTCGTCGCAGCCACACCGGCAATGTTCCCTCTAATTTTCTGTAGGCTGTGTGCGCATAAAATATCAGCTGTGCAGCTTTTGAAGGAAGGTTAAATTTTTGTGCGCCACATAACGACACTCGGAGTTATATACTTTAAAATTTAACTACACGTCAGAATACAGTATGTACACCACATTGATTTTAATCAAATTAAATGAAAATAGACGATTACTAATTGAAGCGGGAAATTTCTAGCAATTACAATCACAACTTTTAAATTTTAAGACATCTGTGTTTTTTTCTATCAGAATCAGAACCGTAATTTTTGTGCGCTCTGTTGTAAAGTATGTGCGCTCGCTCGGTGAGGTGTGTGCGCGCGCACACGCGCACAGCTTAGAGGGAACAGTGCACACCGGTACACCGACCACGTCCCGGGCGTTACCGAACTGCGCAGTAAGCTCAGCATCTCTCCAGGCCAATGCTCCACAAGGAATCGGGGACCATGGCTCCCTCCAGGTCCACCTCCGGGGCCAGTTCGCGAAAACGATCCCACTGTAAACGAGAAAGCGCATCAGCTATATGATTCTTGCAACCAGGGAGGTGCCTGGCACGAACAGATACATTCAAGGACAAGCAGGCTAACACCACTTCGCACATCAAGCGAGTCACCCGCAAGCATTTTGGCGAGAAACGATTAACCACGCTGACCACGGCCTCATTGTCACACCACCACACCACCCGCCGGTCCCGCAACCGCTCAGGCCACAACTTCTGCACTACCAAAAACGGAAACAATTCCAGGAAGGTGATGTTAGAGGTCAAACCTGACTCGTGCCAGTGCTGGGGCCACCGCTGCGTGCACCAAGCCCCCCCCGAAGTAAACCCCGAATCCGATGCTCCCAGCCGCATCCGTAAAGAGCTCCAACTGCGCACTAGACACCTCTGCGCCCAACAAAACGGAAGTTCCATTAAACTCCTCCAAAAATTGGCTCCAAACCCGAAGATCCGCCCGCATCGGGACGGTAAGTCTGATCCGGTGGTGCGGCTTCAGCACCCCGGCCGTCGAAGCAGCAAGTCGCCGGGAAAAAACTCTGCCCATGGGGATCACCCGACACGCAAAATTCAGAGAGCCCAACAAGGCTTGCATCTCCCGCAAGGTGATCTTAGCAGACGCAAGGACGTTAGCGACCAACGCGCGTAAACCAGCCACCTTTTCCGGGGGCAAGCGCGCGATAAGCTCCACCGAGTCGAGCTCCACGCCTAGGAATGTGAGCCTGGTCGTAGGCCCTTCCGTCTTCTCCACCGCCAATGGTACACCCAACTCCTGCGATAACTCCTGGAACCCCGCTAACAACGCCTGACACTCATCGGAATGGGCCGAAGCTATGAACAGGAAACCATCCAAGTAGTGGACCACATTCCGCAACCCAGTCTTCTGACTCAAGGCCCACTGCAAAAACGTACTAAACTTCTCAAATAAAGAACAAGAAACAGAGCAGCCCATCGGCAAACACTTATCAAAATAATAACTCCCCAGAAAATGAAAACCCAACAACGGAAAAGAAGAAGGATGAACCGGCAGCAAGCGGAAGGCGGACTCAATATCCACCTTCACCATCCAAGCGGACTGCCCAGCCATCCGTACCATCTCAGACGCCCTGTCAAAAGACGCATACCGCACAGTGCAGAGCTCCCGCGGGATATGATCATTCACAGACGCACCCATTAGACAGGACAGATTATGAATGAGCCGAAACTTTCCCGGCGCCTTCTTCGGCACAATCCCCAGAGGAGAGACCACCATACCCGGAAAAGGCAGCTCCAGAAAAGGCCCCGCGATCCAGCCCAAGCGCAACTCAGCCGCCAGTTTGCTCCGCACCACGTCTACAAACCGCCGAACCGAAGGGGAATTCCTTGACCGCTTAGCCTGCACTACCCCCCGAACCGGGATAACGAAACCAAACTGGAAACCGGATCCCAACAGCTCCCGATCCCGCCTCCGCGGGTATTGCTGCAGCCAAAACCGTAAGGATTCCGCCCGAACCGGAGTCGGGGCCACTTCAGCCCACTCACTGGGCCTTTGGCCCTGGCCCGGCGACGCCCTCGGGCCCACTTCTACCACACTTAACGGCGGAGTGACCCCCGCCGCAGACGGAACAGAGGTGCTTGAATTTACAATCAGGAAAGGGGCAGGTGGTCCTATTGAAGCGCCAGCACACGTCTCTGCCACCCCCTGACCCGACTTTCTGCTGCACTCCACCCCCCGCCGATCGAAAGGAACGGCCCCCACCCGAAGGTCCTGCCGCGCCCCCTCTCCCCCCGGAGGCCACACCCGACCGAGCAGACATTTGAGTCAACCATAGGTTGATGTCCTGCGTGCCCCATGACAAGAGTCTATTCTCCTCCATCCTATCCCGAAACTTCTCGTCATAATTTAGCCACGCCCAACCCTCGTGCATCTGCGAGGCTTCCAAAATAGAATCGGCATACGCCAGCAACATCCCATAATGCTCTGGCGACGAATGCCCCCACACACTGGCCAGGCGCAAAAACGCCCGTGTCCAGTTGACCACGTTGCGCGCCACCTTCCGAAGCTGACCCGCCTTCTCGTCCTCCTTCCGCTTCTTCCAGCTCTCGCCGGACCTCTTTCTGCCCTCCAACAACCTAAAGATATCTATGTACCAGCGCTTCCGAATCTTCCTCCGCAATTTCTTCGGAACCCCTTTCCACAACTCCGGAAAAGCTACCACCGACGGGGCCCCCCCACCCGACCGAGACCCCGCCTCCTCAACCTCTGCCTCGCGACCTGAGGAAGACGAAGACGAATCCGCTGAAGAAGAAGAAGAGGAATCAGAACTACGACGCTTACGACAAGCTCGCCGCCGCTTCCTCCGTGACCTGCGCTCCGCACTGTCTAGGGCCAACCGCCGCGACCCATCCCCACCCTGGTCCCCCGACAACTCACCTGCGGCTTGTCCATCCACCCCCGACGGCAAAGTCGCAGCTTGGTCCCTCCGGCGACATCTTCCTCGGGTTGCTGCGACCTGGACTCCAGCCTCCAACACCTCCGAGGCACCGCTCAGCCCCGCCGCACTGCCATCCGCCGCCGGAACCAGATCTGGGCTCGCAGCGCCGAGCTGCGCCATCCCCTGCACCTGCGAAGACAAAAAAGAAAAAACAGGGGGGGCACCCGCCGCAGGCCACATAGGGGACCAAGGCGCTCGCCAATCAGCTGAAGAAGTGCCCTGCCCCCCACTCACCCAATGGTCCCAAGGCGAAGTACCCCTCGCTGGAATACAGCCCCCCAGAACAGATGGCCACACTGCAGCAGGAGGCGCCCCAGGAAAACCAGGGGCCCCGCCTACCGGCAACGCACCGCCCTGCCCCTGCACCGCTTGGCCAAAAGCATCAGCCCCCCAGCGCCACCATCCCCCCCCTCCACTATACTCCCCCCAGCACCCGCCCACAGAGCCTCCCCCCTCCCCAGCATAACAGCGCTAGCCCGCTGCCCCTCCGTTGCGCGCTCACCTTTCCCCTCGCTTTTCCCCTCTGAGCCCCCCCAACAGATGCCCTCTGCTCCACCCGAGAGCTCCCACGCCCTCGAGCCAACCCACGACCCCTCGAGACCCCCCTCCCCACAGGCACCCCCCCACGCAACCCCCCTTCCCCAGCTGTATTCCCCACCACCCCTTCAACCCCCCCTACACCCCCCCCAGCCCTAGAAGGCACAGGCCACCGACATGAAGACCTGCTCAGCCCCCTCTCCCTGCCCCCTCGTCCCCCACGTGGTGGCATACTTAAACCACAACTGCAATTTGCTGTATATATCCCACGTATGGGCCGTTTATCACCAGCCCCTGCCAAGAAGGGCTAACCCCCACCCTCTTAGGAGCACCACCACGAGAGGCACTAGGCCCGCACCAGTCCCGCGCTAGCCCCACACCCACCACCAAAAACCCCCGCAGGCCCGCACACCCCCAGCTCACCGAGCAAAGAGCACCTGCCTGCCAGCAACCACCGAACGACGATCAGCCGCCACAGAAACAGCAGGCCCCGGGTAAGCAGAACAGCAAAAAGCCGGCACTCTGCAGGTTTCCAGCGACGACTGAGCACGCGGAGACCTGCAGCAGCCCCTCAACCCGCCGCACTCCCCACCAGCCGCTCCCCCATTGGCTCCCGAGCGATCGCATTCGCCGGGAGCCAATGGTTTCAAATGATAACCTCCCCCCCCTCCCCCGGCCCCAGGAAGCGGCCGCGCGCAGGGTCCCCGCACCGGGCCGGGTGCCCGGTTAATGCCGGCCGTCGGGACCCTGCCCGCGGCCTTGCTCATTTCATAAAATAAGAGTACAAAAAATAAATGATACATAATTAATGATAAATACCTTTGTCAGATCAAAAAATTCACAAAACTGCAAACTGCATCACGATCCAAACTGGACGTAAGCAACTGGGGTCAAAAATGACCCCACTGGTACTCTGTGCTGCAATTCATCACTAGCGTCACCTAGCGGATGAAAATTATTCCTCTCATGGTGCAATATAAAGAGAATATTGACATGTGAAAAGTCATAAAAAGATTGCATTCTTGAACAACTAGTTTCCGAGATACGCATAGTGAAACTTGCAATGGGGTCACTTTTGACCCCATCGGTACTCCCAGGGTTAAGACTGTTTGCCGCGACTTCTTGGGAAATAACAAGGCAGACAACTACGCAGAATCAGTGGATGCTCTACTGAAATCTTACCAGAAATTGGAATGTAATATATTGTCGTGAGGGCATCCCCTGGTGACCATTCGAAGTATGGGCATGCTCCACGATAGAAATTATTTAGGGAGCGTGATGAAATGTAAGGTCCACAAATGGCGAAATGGTCTTACTTATTTCCAGCTTCCTATGAGAGCTCAATAATCAAACCAAGTGTAGGGAAAACAAGGCTTTATTCCCCGTCGGTGCAAGAGTTCAAATAAGACATTGAGAAATCAAAAGAATGTCCTTTGTTTCAAAAGGTACCAGTATTAACAAGCTAAACTCCACAATTAGTGCAAGGGTTAATCAGAGGAATTCACTTCATTCCAACACAATAAGAATTAAACAAACTTCTTCTCAGTTATACAGTGGCTACAGATTCTAGGCTCGTGGCCATGCACAAACCACAATCCATTTCTTCTGGTGGAGGAATGGGAACAGCATTTATATATTCAATTTCCATGGATTCTGCTCCACTACATTCATCATCAGAGTAGTCACTGTCCCTGTCTGCTACAGGTCTACGTGAAGTGTCTCTAGGCTCTTGCTTCCAATAAAACTGTGTTTTAAGTTCTCTGGGAATTTTCTGAAACCTCCCTGGTTTCTTCTTCCTTGCAAACTGAGTATTTGTTTTAGCAGTGCCTCTAGGAGTTAAGCATTCAGTATCATGAATAAAGTTTTCATACCTGGAGCCTCTGTGGTTTGAATCCGTGGAGCTTTCTCTCCCAGAAACGTTTCTCCTGCAACAGGTTCTCTGCCGACAAGCTTTAGGCAGGGCTGTGCTTTCTGGCAGCTTGGTAAAACCTGGTGTGGATTCAATTTTGTACTTCGGTAAGAACTTAGCTTTGTCAGAAACTGCTTTTCCTTTGGTGCCTGGTAAAACTTGACTAGTATTTTCCAGAGACTGCAGGCTTTCCTCCAAACCTATCTCTCTGGTTCTCTGGATACGTCTCTTTGCCTTTGAATCAGGAACGTTGTGGGAACAGGGAGTGGCACACTCTCTTGCCTTAGTGCTTTCTCCAGCAGACTCCCTTTGAACAGCTGCTTGCTTAGCCTGGCTCTTCTGAACTCCACCTTTGTGAACTCTGTTCCTTTGGGCTTGCTCAGGTAGGATTCTTTCTCCAAGTCCTTCTCCTTCTCTTAGAGCTGCTCCTTCCCTCAGAGCCATTCCTTCTCTCTGTCCTCTCCTTTGAGGTGTTCCTCTCAGTAGAGATGTTCCTCCTTTCTGGATCCGGTTCCAGTTCTGCCCTTCCTCTGGAGCTGTTCCTCTCAATAGAGGTGTTGCTCCCAATAAAGGCGTTCCTTCTTTGCTAGCATTCAGCTTCTGCTTATAAAGGAATCTTTCCTTTGAAACTCCCGGGCTCATTCCCAGGTGCAAATCATTAGCTCTCTTGGGCTCATTAGCTCCTGTATGATCACTCCTGCCCCCTCTAGCTGTGCCTTGAGGTAACTGCACATCTAGATTTCTCTGAGAAACAGGGTTTCTTTTCAAGTTTGCATCTTTATTGATACCCACTTCATGACACATCCCCCCTCTTAAAATATTACGGGCTGAATGTTCACCCTTATTACAGCACATAATCCTAGACATCTTCTGTGCTGATGTAAACAAGGTTAACCTCTCGTGCCAGAGTTGAAGAACATTTATGTGGTACACTTGTTCATGTCCCTTTGCGTCCCGTATTAGATAGGATGCTGGACCAAGTGGTTTGACCACTATGTAAGATCCTTTCCATCGGGCTTCAAACTTCGGAGTGGGGCCTGATATCAAGATTATTACCTTCTCACTGGCGGTTAGATGTCGGGGCTTGGTATCTCTGTCATAGTACTGTTTTTGCTTTTGCTGACTGTCCTTCAGCTTTTCTTCAGCAAAACGTGAAGTCCGTCTTAATCGGCTTCTTAAACTTCTCAAAAACTGTGGTATCCCTACTTCATTTTGTACAGGTTCCACCCATTGCTCTCTCAGGATATCGAGCACTCCTCTGGGCGATCTCCCATACATCAGTTCATAAGGCGACGTGCCTAATGAAACCTGTGTCCTTTCTCTGCATGTGTACAATATAAATGGGAGCATTGTGTCCCACTCTGCCATCTCTCCATCCAGCGCTCGTCGCAGCATCTGCTTGATGGTCTGGTTCATTCTCTCCACCAAACCATTGCATTGGGGGTGATATGCGGCGGTTTTGAGATGCCTAATGCCAAAAGTGTCCCATACCTGGGCTAAATATTTGGACATGAAGTTTGTGCCTCTGTCTGTCAAAACTTCTTGAGGGAATCCCACCTCACAAAATAGCTTTATAAGCTCCATGGCAATGGATTTGGCTGATATATTCCTCAAGGGCACCGCCCAGGGAAAACGTGTTGCCTGGTCCATGATGACCAATATATATTGGAAACCCCTAGGCATTTTTATGAGGGGACCGACTATGTCCATGGCTATCCTTCTGATGGGATCAATTATTACTGGCATCGGCAGTAATGGCACCCCAGCTGGTTTTATGGAGGTCACCCGTTGGCAGGAGGCGCAGGACTCACAAAAACGTGAGACCTCCTTAAAAATTCCTGGCCAATAGAATATGGCCAGTATCTGGTCAAGGGTCCCCTGTACCCCTTTGTGACCGCTCACTGGGTGATCATGTGCTAACCTTAGCACTGCAGACTTAAACGTATTTGGGACTACCAGCTGTTTGTGGACATCTTTAGTCCGTGGGTCTATACTTTCCCTGTATAGGAGCCCTTCTTCCTTTATAAATCTTGGGAAAACACTTCTCTTCGTTTGAGCGTGTTCAAATGCGCATGCCAACGCAGGGTCATCTCGTTGCTCTGCGGCAAATGAAGGGAACTTCTCTACGAGATCTGCTGGAATCCAGGGTAGTTCCTCACCTGCTTCCAAATCTGCTCTGCCTTGAGAACGTCCCTTTCTCTCTCTGCGCATTTCGGCTTTTGTCTTTCTATCCCTCTCTGAAGGAGTATTTATTAAATCATCATGGGATGGGCGGTCAATTAAACTTTCTTCCCTAGACCATGAGGGTTTTTCTACGGCACTTGTCTGGTTGCGAGTGGAGACAAAAACTTCTCTAGGGTTTAGACCATTCTCTAGGCCTCTTTCAAACTGTGGCCAGTCCCTACCTAAGACTAGCTCTTTAGGTAATCTGGGCACTACAGCTATCAACATATTTTTTTCTATTCCCAAACCTCTGACCAGTAAATTGTACACAGGATAAAAGGTGGCAGCGCCATGCACACATTTTATCTTGACTCTGCCCTCTGGTTGATCTGGGGCGGATGTAGCTTGCTCTTTGATAACAGACCAGAGCTTGCGCGAAATCATTGTCTGGTCCATGCCAGAGTCAAGTAGAGCTTTGGCAGCTACTCCTTGTACAGTGATATCAAGTACAAATCCTTTCGATAACATTTGTTAACATCTGGGCAGCAGCAGAATGGGATAGTGTTGACGGCGGAGGATCACATTTCTGTGACAACGGCAACAACACCAAACTTAAACTGCGCGGAAGGAAGGCCCGGCAATCTACTTCTGTATCTTGCCATGAAAACCCAATGGATAGTTACAACAAAACAAATTGTGCTATGGTTCTGGAAGATGAGACTCCCAGGTCGGAAGGCACTCAACTAGCTACTGGGGAAGAGCTGAAGACTTTTCAGAGTAAAGCCAGCATTTATGATGTGGTTGGATCAAAGCCCTCGGGAAGTCTGACTGCTGATGTAGCTGCGCATGAAATGAGAGTCAGAAGCTGTAAAGATGTCTTACACATTGGAACATGGAACGTACGAAGCATGAACCAAGGGAAGTTGGAGGTGGTCAAGAATGAAATGGAACGTGTACAACTTGATCTGTTGGGTGTCAGCGAACTGAAATGGACTGGCATCGGGCACTTTGCATCAGATGATCACATGGTCTACTATGCTGGAAATGAAAGACAAAGAAGAAATGGTGTTGCATTTATAATAAAGAAGAAACTTGCAAGAACTGTAATGAAATACAATGCAGTCAGCGAACGCTTAATCTCTATTTGTCTACGAGGATTGCCTATCAACACAACTATAATTCAAGTATATGCCCCAACAACAGCTGCAGAAGAGAATGAAATTGAAGAGTTCTATGAACAAGTACAAGCTGAAATTGACAGAACATGCAAACAGGATATCCTGATAGTCATGGGTGACTGGAACGCAAAAGTTGGCAACAAAGAAGAAGGCAAAGTAGTTGGAAAATATGGACTTGGCAACAGAAATGAAGCTGGAGAAAGATTGATAGAATTCTGCAAGACCAATGATCTATTCATCTCAAACACCTTCTTCCAGCAACACAAGCGACGACTGTACACATGGACTTCACCCAATGGATTGTATAAAAATCAAATTGACTACATCTGTGGAAGTCAACGATGGAAAAGCTCTGTAACATCAACAAAGACAAAACCTGGAGCTGACTGTGGCACAGATCATCAACTACTAGTATGCAAACTCAAGCTAAAGTTGAAAAAGAGCAAACCACTCATGAATGCACCAAAATATGACCTTGAGAATATACCACTGGAATTTAAAGACTGCCTGCAAAATCGATTTGCTGCTTTAGATACAAATGACAGAGCTCCGGAAGAGTTATGGAATGACATCAAGAAGATTGTGCTGGAAGAAAGCGAGAAGTCTCTACAAAAGGTGAAAAAGCAAAAACGGCCAAAATGGATGACGGAAGAAACTCTGAAAATTGCCCAGAAACGCAGAGAAGCTAAAGCCAAAGGAGAAAGAAAGACCATCGCAGAACTCAACAGAGATTTCCAACGTGCAGCAAGACAGGACAAGGAAAAGTACTACAATGACACTTGCAAGGAAATAGAAGCAGAAACTATTAGAGGAAGAACAAGATCGGCTTTCCTAAAGCTGCGAGAGTTAAAGAAAAAGTTCCAGCCCCGAATTGGAATGTTACAAGATGCTCAAGGTTCTATGTTGAATGATGCTGAGAAGATCAAGAAAAGGTGGAAGGAATATACAGAGTTTTTATATGATAAAGATCAAGTGGACCAACAGCCGTTTCAACCTATACCTTATGATCAGGAACCATTGGTGATGAAAGAAGAAGTTGAAGCAGCATTGAAAGCCTTATCAAAGAACAAAGCACCAGGCATTGATAGCATTCCCATAGAAGTATTGCAGCAATCTGATGCAGCTGTTACCGTACTTACAAGGCTCTGCCAAGAAATATGGAAGACAACATCATGGCCAACTGACTGGAAAAGATCTGTGTTTATACCAATACTAAAGAAAGGTGATCCAACTGACTGTGGAAATTATCGCACAATCGCTCTGATCCCACATGCCAGCAAGATTCTACTGAAGATTATTCAAAAGAGACTACAGCCATACCTAGAACAAGAACTACCTGAAGTGCAAGCAGGGTTCAGGAAAGGGCGAGGAACGAGAGACATCATTGCGGATGTGAGATGGATCCTTGAAAAGACTAAAGAATACCAAAAGGATATCTATTTGTGCTTTATCGACTATAGCAAGGCTTTTGACTGTGTAAACCATGAGAAACTCTGGGCCACATTAAGAAGCATGGGTATACCAGAACACCTGATCGTTCTCTTGCGTAATCTGTACATTGATCAAGAAGCAACAGTTCGAACGGAACAAGGAGAAACAGAATGGTTTAAAATAAGCAAAGGTGTAAGACAAGGCTGCATACTTTCCCCCTACCTGTTTAATTTATATGCAGAACAAATCATCAGAGAAGCAGGACTGTATGAAGACAACAGAGGTGTGAAGATTGGTGGAAGACTCATCAACAACCTTCGCTATGCTGATGATACCACATTACTGGCTGAAAGCGAAGATGATCTGAAACATTTGCTTCTCACAATCAAAGAACATAGTCTCAAAATGGGCCTGCACCTTAATGTAAAGAAGACAAAGATCATGACAACTGGCATAATCAACAGGTTCATCGTTGAAGGAGAAGAAATTGAAATTGTGAACAACTTTAACCTACTTGGATCAACTATCAATAAAGAAGCAACAAGCAGTCAAGAAATCAGACGACGCATTGCTCTTGGCAGAATGGCTATGAAAGACCTAGATAAGATTCTCAAGAGCAGAGATGTGTCTCTCCATACAAAGATTCGACTTGTTCAAGCCATGGTATTTTCAATAACATCGTATGGATGTGAAAGCTGGACAGTGAAAAAGACAGACAGGAAGAAAATTGATGCCTTTGAATTATGGTGCTGGCGGCGAATACTGTGTATACCATGGACTGCCCGAAGAACAAACCAGTCGGTACTAGAGGAGATCAAACCTAAGCTTTCTTTAGAAGCTCAGATGACAAGACTTCGACTTTCATACTTCGGACACATCATGCGAAGAGAGAGATCATTAGAGAAAGACATCATGCTTGGCAAGATAGAAGGTCAACGCAAAAGAGGAAGGCCAGCAATGAGAAAGATCGCTACAATAACAGCAGCTACGGGTACCAGTCTGTCGTCAATGAGCCGCCTGACTGAAGACCGAACACAATTTAGGATAGCTATCCAGAGGGTCGCCATGAGTCGACTCCGACTCGACGGCACTTAACAACAACAACAACAACAACAACATTTGTCTGTTCTCCCCCATGAGAGCAGTACGTACTCGGCACTCATTCATAACATGTCCCAATTTCCCACAGCCAAAACATCTTTTAGAATGACTTTTCTCTACATTCTTATCACTTTTCACATTTTGTGTTTTATACTGTGAGAGACTTCCTGATGACTGCTTGAATGTCGCTACTGCCATCTTTGCTACCTCCCCAGTACGCTGGGTAGCTAATTCAGCCTCTAAATACCTTTCAGTCAAGGCAATAGCCTCTGCAGTAGTGCGACAATTCTGTAGGATAAGGAAGCTCTGTATACTACTGGGTACTGCAGTCATGAACTGCTCAAGGATTATCATATCCATCAGCATTTCAATGGTTTTTTCACTAGGCCTTAGCCACTTCTCGGCTAAGCTCTTCAGCCTGTGACCTAATGTTTTCGGTGTTTCACCTACTTCAAGGTGCACGGCGCACGTATCTTTCGGTTATAGACGAGAGGAGTCAGACCCAGGCGTTCCCTGATGGCCTTCGTTACCTCGCTATAATTGTTCGCTAACGAAGCGGGCATTGCCCTATAGGCTGACAGTGCCTCTCCAGTGAGGGAAACTGCCAATCTAATGGACCACTGCTCTTCCGGCCAACCCACGGAAAGAGCTATTCTTTCAAAAGAGTCCAGGAAGTCATCTGGATCATCATTTACCCCTAACTTCCCCAAAGTTAGAGTCTCGTAGGACCCTAGTCCTACCGGACAGTTGCCCAGTCCTGAGCTCTGCTTCAGATGTCCTGCGGCTTCTTCCTGTGTCTTCTGCTGATGGCTCAGCCAGATTTCCAGCATCTGCAAGACTGGCTTCTGCTGTTCCTGCATGGCCAAGATTGCATGCTGCTGTGTTTGCGCAGCCAGTTCCGCTTGCTTGCTGAACTGTGCAGCCATCCAGCTAAACATCTCTCGCTGCTCCATGGTGATGAGATCCCCTGGAAAACAAAGAGAAACAAAAAAAAAAAAACCAAGTGTGGCTGTACCAAAAATCAGACTTACACTTCCCTTTTTTTTTTCTTTTAAATTCCCCTTTAAATTTTAAACTCTTATCCACTCAAGTCATGCCCTTATACCTGTTACCTGGTAGAAGTGTAGACTCCAACTCTCAGCAAGGGTGGTGCTGCTCTGCGTAGTAGCACTCTCCACTGTAGTCAGGAACCTCACCTTCCGTTCCGGATTCTCTGCGGTCCTGTCCACGTTTTCTCCTCCGATCCAAGTTTCTTCACTTCCGGTCCGGGTTTTCCTTTTTTTTTTTTTCAAGCTGAATACTGGTAATTTTCTTTTTCTTTCCAGTATGTCTTAGGATTGTATCCAAATCCAAACAACTACACCATTTTGTCGTGAGGGCATCCCCTGGTGACCATTCAAAGTATGGGCATGCTCCACGATAGAAATTATTTAGGGAGCGTGATGAAATGTAAGGTCCACAAATGGCGAAATGGTCTTACTTATTTCCAGCTTCCTATGAGAGCTCAATAATCAAACCAAGTGTAGGGAAAACAAGGCTTTATTCCCCGTCGGTGCAAGGGTTCAAATAAGACATTGAGAAATCAAAAGAATGTCCTTTGTTTCAAAAGGTACCAGTATTAACAAGCTGACTAATTGTTAAACTCCACAATTAGTGCAAGGGTTAATCAGAGGAATTCACTTCATTCCAACACAATAAGAATTAAACAAACTTCTTCTCAGTTATACAGTGGCTACAGATTCTAGGCTCGTGGCCACGCACAAACCACAATCCATTTCTTCTGGTGGAGGAATGGGAACAGCATTTATATATTCAATTTCCATGGATTCTGCTCCACTACATTCATCATCAGAGTAGTCACTGTCCCTGTCTGCTACAGGTCTACGTGAAGTGTCTCTAGGCTCTTGCCTCCAATAAGACTGTGTTTTAAGTTCCCTGGAAATTTTCTGAAACCTCCCTGGTTTCTTCTTCCTTGCAAACTGAGTATTTGTTTTAGCAGTGCCTCTAGGAGTTAAGCATTCAGTATCATGAATAAAGTTTTCATACCTGGAGCCTCTGTGGTTTGAATCCGTGGAGCTTTCTCTCCCAGAAACGTTTCTCCTGCAACAGGTTCTCTGCCGACAAGCTTTAGGCAGGGCTGTGCTTTCTGGCAGCTTGGTAAAACCTGGTGTGGATTCAACTTTGTACTTCGGTAAGAACTTAGCTTTGTCAGAAACTGCTTTTCCTTTGGTGCCTGGTAAAACTTGACTAGTATTTTCCAGAGACTGCAGGCTTTCCTCCAAACCTATCTCTCTGGTTCTCTGGATACGTCTCTTTGCCTTTGAATCAGGAACGTTGTGGGAACAGGGAGTGGCACACTCTCTTGCCTTAGTGCTTTCTCCAGCAGACTCCCTTTGAACAGCTGCTTGCTTAGCCTGGCTCTTCTGAACTCCACCTTTGTGAACTCTGTTCCTTTGGGCTTGCTCAGGTAGGATTCTTTCTCCAAGTCCTTCTCCTTCTCTTAGAGCTGCTCCTTCCCTCAGAGCCATTTCTTCTCTCTGTCCTCTCCTTTGAGGTGTTCCTCTCAGTAGAGATGTTCCTCCTTTCTGGATCCGGTTCCAGTTCTGCCCTTCCTCTGGAGCTGTTCCTCTCAATAGAGGTGTTGCTCCCAATAAAGGTGTTCCTTCTTTGCTAGCATTCAGCTTCTGCTTATAAAGGAATCTTTCCTTTGAAACACCTGGGCTCATTCCCAGGTGCAAATCATTAGCTCTCTTGGGCTCATTAGCTACTGTATGATCACTCCTGCCCCCTATAGCTGTGCCTTGAGGTAACTGCACATCTAGATTTCTCTGAGAAACAGGGTTTCTTTTCAGGTTTGCATCTTTATTGATACCCACTTCATGACAATATCTTTGAAAATGCACTTCTTGCATTCACACCTGGATTTTTTTCCTGCAAATCTAGGAGCAGTCAGCGATGAACATGGGGAAAGGTTTCATCAGGACATTTTGGTAATGGAAAATAGGTATCAGGGCAAGTGGAGCTCCAGTATGCTTGCAGACTATTGTTGGACCCTTAAGAGGGATATTCTTGAGGCACAATACAGCAGAAAATCATATACAACTACCTTTTGGGAGACATTACATTACAATATACATCTATATACATCTAATGTAAATATGAGCAACATCGTCTAAATTTAAACTACATGTCACTCAAAAACGTTACGTGTTGGAGAATTTCTGTGGACTGGAAATAACAACCGCATGCCTGAAAGGGGTAATACAACATTGCATTATAGCGGCTAGGTGTGAAGTAGTAGCAAAGTAGGCCTGTCCCAACCTACCAGGACTTGAGGGATTCATACGTAGACTTACATTCCTTCACTCAATACAATCCCTGACAGGCATAAAATGGGGTAATCCAAAGAAAGTCCAAAGCCATTCGGAGGAGGTATGGAGATGGCTGGATTGTCATAAGAGATGCAACAGCGGGTGGGAGGGGGGGCAGAGAAGGGAGATTTGAGAAGATTGAGGGAACACAGGGAGATTGATGTGTGCAGCCAACTGCTGATATAGTGCTGACTTGAGGAGGGGGGAGGATGGACATTCATGTATAAAAAAAAAAGATGTTGGACACAGTACTATTCTGTTGCATGGGCCATGGTTGGGCCATCTATATTGGTGTGTGTATTTGTTCAATAAAAAAGAAAAAAATCCATGAGCCATTGAGAGAGACTGGGTAAAAAGCTCATAGGACTGGTGCACTCTCTTGTCTGCAAGCAGTTGATGACATGTTCTCTTAGGCTTCCACAATTAGTATCATGATCTATGCAGTTTTCCTGGTCATACCACATCTTAGTAAGTGGAGCCTGTTTCAGCCATCATGCCTCCAGAATTCCAACATACACTTTTCCCGCCATCTTCCAACAAACCTTCCTGCCAAAATCAAATTCAAATTTCCCATCTTTTCTTCAACAAACTTTCCCGCCAAAATTCAGATTCCCTGCCTCAATCCCACCAATCTGAGAGCCACTATACAGTAAATAAGAACAGATATTCACTGCATAACCACTTCACCCTGAAGAAAGCCATAGCATGATGGCTGAAATGTCAGTTCCACTTAATAGGAACGCTGCATGACCCAGAAAGCTGAAAAGATCAGTTATTAGCATTTAGCTCATATCTTTCCAGGAGAAGATCAAGATAAGTTACAATCAGGTGCATTATGTATTTCCCTGTCCCCAAAGGGTTCACAGTCTAAGTCTGCACCTGAGGCAATGGAGTGTTAAATGGCTTGCCCAAGGCCACAAGGAGTGCCAGTGGGATTTGACCCCAGGGCTTTCTGGCTCTAGGTTGCTGCCCTAACTACTAGGCTACTGTGTGGTTACATATGTCTTTAGCCCACCTTTTGTGCCTGGGTGTTGTAGGCATGGAAGTGACCCTGTCGTGTTTTCTGCATGATGGGGTTTTCCTTCATTTATTCCTGGGGGCAGAGATACATCAATTTTACATCATCCCTACATGTACAGACCTGCTCGTCTATGTGAATTTTCTCACATAAATAAATTATCTAAAGTTTGCCTTCACATCTGGAATGAATGCAAAAAAGCCTGCCAAAAAAACAAAAATAAATCTTGCAATTAAGTTTGCTCTATGAATCAGAACTTAAACTGTTCAAATTATTTACCTGAATTAACAAAATGCTGATTCTCCCTTGAACAGAGTGCTCTTCACTCCTATATCATAAATGTAAAATAACAACTTGATCCTAACTGTCTCAATTTATAACTGTTGAGTAGTCTTTGAGCGACATTTTATGCAAAGCCTCGCTGAAAGCAATCATTGCTCAGTCTAATAAGGTACTTGTAGATCTGCCAAGGTTAGGAACTCTTAGGGGATGTGTCATACTAATTTACTTGTAATAGCAAACCAACAGTCGTGTCTTCTTTATTGCAGTTTACCAGTGCAAAAATTCTGTATTTTAATTCATACTGAATTGCCATAAGTTGGGGGTCATTTTATTTCTTATGCTAATACAATCTGGTGATCAAAATGACTTAAAGCACCATGAAGCCTCTTGACCAATCACACTATATATAAATTTGCATAAAAATCAACAATTATATGAACACAATTGGCCTGTATTTATACAAGTTCCTGTGTAATAGGAAAGGGACTATCAGTTAATTTGATCAGCCACAGAAACTAACTTTTAAAGTAGAAAAACATGTCTAAGCTGAAAAAACAAAACTTTTAAAAATCCACTTCTGGGAATTTTACAGTAATCTTGATAGTAATCATTTAAATATATATGGAGCCTGATAGTCTAAAAGCATTTACACAGTTTACTGATTTGTAAACCATGCAAATACCACTGAACGGGATATTCAATGGCTCTAACACGGTCAGTGCCGTTGCTATTTGGAACGGACTTCCACCCTTCTGAAGGGCTCCCAACTATTTGTTTCATACGATCCTAACAAACCCGGGCTCCCCATGTCCAAGCGTACCTTGTCCATCTGGATCTCCTCCTGTATCTCACTATGCCTCTCACGTGCGGGAGCACCACCCACCACTGGAGTCAAAGCTCACCACCTGAGAGCGCTTGCCACCACTATTGCCAATCTGCGGTCCGTTCCAGTTCCTGACATCTGCAGAACAGCCACTTGGACCTCCGTCCATACCTTCCAGCACCACTACTGCCTGGATATGGCCAATCAAAGCGGCTCTGCGTTTGGTCTTGCGGTTCTATCTGCGGCTACCAACCCGCCACCAGAACCTGTACCACATTAAGGCTGCGCCGCCTCCGGCTCCAGATTTGAAGAAGCATGCCATCTGCACAACGGCACCCTTTGTATCAACCACTGTTGACTCTGATCCACACTGTGCTGCAATGTTGATCTGCACTGTTTCTTGCAATGTTATTGCACTTCTTGTTGCACTTTTTGCACTGTTTCTTGCACTGTTATTGAACTGCTTGTTGCATTTTTGATTGTGTTACTTTGCACATTTGTTTTATACTATGTTGCCATGGCTTGCAGTGTTGCACATTAAACCCTGTGCCTCTGAATATCCCCTACTAACGCTGTTATACGCCCCGATGCTAACTGCTTTGCATCGGGGCGTGTCGTGGGTGGAAACAGTCTCTTAACTGGGTAGTGGTAATATTGCACCACTACCTGGTTATCTTCTGCAGCATTGGAGGCAGTGTGATGACCCCAGATATTCAATGCCGGGGTTGCATATGACCCCGGCATTGAATATCTGGCATTAGAGGTCAGCAGCGATGGCTATGTGCCGTAGCGCTGCATAGCCGTCCCTGCATATCAGCCCCTTAGTGTCTTTAACTGAGAGAGGATCCTAGCATGCTTGACAATTTAATACAAAAATTGACATGCTGCCACCTTGGGCCCAGAACCACATTTCTGGTCCCTGGATCAAATGAAAGTTTCCAAAGTACTGAGAGAGGAAGGAACAATGGGCCAGATAGAGTAAAGCATTGGCAGATAACGGATCTCCTGAAAACCAAACTGCCTAAGGGGACTCAAGGACCAGATAGAAAATCCTTGCCTTACACTATCTGCTACCATAAAAAAAATAACCAAACCTGCACGTATCTGTAGGAAATAGTTCCGATGCATCTTCTATGAATGGACACAGCAATGCATTAGAAAAATCATATGATATGGAGTGGAGGAGTGGCCTAGTGGTTGGGGCAAGGTACTTCAGGCCGGACGGTCGGGGGTTCAAATCTCACTAGAGGACAGCAACCTTGGGCCGAAAGGATTGGGGTTTCTAGTCCCACAGGTGCTCCTTGTGGTCTTGGGCAAGCCACTTAACCCTCCATAGCCCATGTTCCCTGTAAAATAGTTATCTCCAAGTTATAATGCCCTGTTCAATGTAATTTCAGTTTGTTCAATGTAAACTGCACTGATACAGAATAGCACAGTATATAAGAGAATGTAAATAAATTCTAGAGTAGTGGCATAAATTCTACCCAAGCAGCCCCTGAAGTGCAGGGGGGCCCGAGGAGGAAAGGGACCCACTGGCAGCCCTTCCCAGACTCTTCCTGCTGTGAGGACGCTTTCAGAATCTGTGGCATGGGAGCCCCTAATTTCCACTTCTGCTACTGTTCTAGGGTGCGCACGTTCACAGATTTTAAATCTAAGGTCCTGAAAGTAAAAAAAAAGCTTGGTGCCTATGTTAGGATCCTAAATTTGTGCCTTATTTTCGGTCCAATTTATCAACTTAAATTTACAGCTGAAAATTCATTTTAATTTAGGAGCTTAAAAGTTACAGGCCTGATATTTAAAAGCATTTACCCAATTAGAAGCACCTGCGATAAGCAGCATGGAACCTGTCTAGCTTATGGGACTCTGATAGGTACTTGTGACCTGGGTTGGCCACTGTTGGAAACAGGATACTGGGCTTGAATGCATGTGGTACAGATTGAGAAAACATATTCTTCCTGTATGCAGGAGTTCTCAGGACACACCCAGCCAGTCAGGTTTTCAGGATAACCACAATGAATATGCATGAGAGTGATCTGCATACAATGAAGGCAATGCATGAATATCTATCTCATGCATATTCATTGTTATCCTGAATATATGACTGACTAGGTTATTTAGCTAGGCTTATATACCACTTTCCTTCAAGTCAAAGCGATGTACATTCAGATACTGTATATATATATATTTCCCTTGTCCCTGAAGGGCTCACAATCTAAATTTTTGTACCTGAGGCAATGTAGGGTTAAGTGGGTTGACCAAGGCCACAAGGAGCACCTGTAGGCGTGAAGAAGGAGTTGCACCGCCACCGGGAAGATCAGCTCCTCCCTGACCGGCATCGAGTGGGAGAACAGGAAGACAAGCCCCTCCCTGCTCCTGGGCTCAATGCCAATCTGGGAGAGGACTTGAAACAATGATACTGCTGGCTACATTCATCCTCATAGCAGCACCCAGATACTGAATACTGGGAGAGGACTTGAAACTTTAAATTTAAAGCGCCTCTAGGCATGCCCGCGTCTGAGGGCATTGTCAGAGGGCCCTTTGGCGAAGCCCTTAGGCAGGTCCCACAAACGACAACAGAGGACCATCCAACTGCGCTGCTCTCCACCCCAAGCACCACCAAAAAAATCATCTACAGGATTACCAGCACTGAACCAGAACTCCATCAAACAAGCCCTCAACGGTAAGCTACAGAGAACCAACCAAACATGATACCACACATTCTCATATTCTACACAATGATACTGCTGGCTACATTCATCCTCATAGCAGCCACCCCAGATACTGAATACTCAGAACAATATCATACCGGTTCTACACAGACCAAACATTCTTCACCTCACACCATATCATAAAATATTACCTATTAAACCAACTCGCAGACTCATACAGATCAACACAAATCCTCTGCAGCCCATAACAATAGATCCTAAACACCAGACATATCCAATCAAATGCTCACTCATCAATGCTCGCTCTGTCCGTAACAAAATTCAGACCACTGTAGACTATATACAATACACTGACACTGATCTGATGTGCATCACTGAAAGCTGGATCACAGATTCAGACAATGTACTTCTCAACCAGCTGACTACATCACAATATACTTTGTTCAACTGCCCCAGATCACAAAATAGAGGCGGAGGAGTACTAATTCTTGCAAAAAAAAAATCAGAATTTCTCCTTAATCAACTCTCAATCACTACAAACAATAGACTTCTTAACCATATCCAATGCTGAGCACACAATATGCCTGACCTACTGAAAACCCACCACTAACAATGAAGACCTATCAGCTGTCCTAGATGAAGTTTGTACCCACTCAGTCACAAAAAAACTCTTCATACTCATGGGGGACCTGGACCTACCCACTACCGCAGCAAAACATGCCTGTGCATTCCTAAATGCAATGGATTCTTTATCTTTGACACAGATCATTGATGTTCCAACCCATTGCAAAGGATCCCTTCTTGACCTTATATTCGTACCCATCACACTACACAAAGCAAAACTTAACGTACAAATTGACCCAGTTTCATGGTCAGACCATGTCATGATATCCCTTGTTATTCCAGCCAATACTAGCCAGCCAAATACCCTGATACAACCTTAACATAAACATTGTTTCAAGGCATTCAATTCAGAATATTTCCTAGATAAGGCCTCTCTACTATTAAACTCCAACATACATGACCTAGACACATTTATCAGCTCATGGAACCAGATAATAAATGGGGCTGCAATATTCAAGGAACGTCAATCTTACAAAGCACATCAAATCCACGCACACACCGTGGTTCACCAAGAACCTGGAACAGTTCAAACGGGACCTCAGACGTCTAGAAAGAAAATAGAAAAAGTCACAAGACAATAATATCAAGACACAGCTTTGTAACAACCATAAAGAACATAGCAACCTATGCAACAAAGCTCAAAAGGACCACATTACAAGCATTCTTATGAAATCGCTCAACTGCCCTAGAGAATTATTCTTGATAGTGTCCTAAATGACCGACCAACCCAACTCAGCTGACATAGCATTCAATAAAATGCAAATGAATCCTCAAGTTATGGCTGACTTCCTCTACAACAAGCAGAGCACATCTGTTACAACATTGTGTACAACCGCAGCAATAGAACGGCGCAGCAAAAAGTCAACCATGGTACAAATTCAACCTAATGGCCAAAAGAGAATTACTGGATATCATCAACAATTTAAATACCACTTCGGCGGGGCCAGCGAGGCAGCAGGATGGCGGCTTAAGAGAAGAGCTCCGGTCCCCCCCTGGCTTGAATCCTGAAATAAACGTGGTCGACCCAAGCGATTACTGACGCCCGCACCCGATTTGAATTGGGGAAGGTCAGTGCGATATGGCGAGCGGGAAACCCGTCAAATTGGATTTCGCAGCAGCGGTCAACGCGGGCAGTAAAAGGGCGAAGTCAGACCCTCTATCACCGCATAAGCAGGCCCCAGCGCGCGAGGCGGAGGACTCCCTCAGAGAGGTATTGGGAGAGATCCGTTCTGTCAAGGAGCTTGTGGTGGCGAACGGGGATGCGATTGCCCGAGTGCAATCAGAGTTGAGTGAAATGAGGGGGCATTTTACAGAACTCACGGTGCGAGTGGATAAGACCGAAGCCATTCTTGCCTCGCACGCCACGCAGCTCGGGCAGCTTGGCAAGGCCTTTAAGAAGCTGGGCCGATTAGAGTTGCAAATTGAAGATCTTAGCAACCGCAACCGCAGAAACAATGTGCGGTTGGTGGGCCTCCCAGAGGGCGCGGAGGGTGCCGCGACCTGTTTGCCTGTTTGGGGAAAATGATCCCGACAGTGTTGAGGCTTAAGCTATCTGGTCCCCTGGAGTTCGAACGCGCTCACAGAGTTCCTGCGCAGAGGAGCCTGCAGATGAAAGGCCCTAGACCAGTGATTTTCTGCATGCTGCGCCACCAGCAAGCTATACAAATTCTCCAGGGAGCTAAGTCGCAGCCAGCCCTTACTTTTGAAGGCAAAAATATATCCTTCTTTCCGGATCTCTGTAAAGCAACGGTGGACAAGCGTCGGCAGTTCCTGGCCATGAGACCTCGACTTGTGCATCTACAGGCCCGGTTCGGGATCTTCTACCCAGCTCGGCTGAAAATCACGCTGGATAATCGTACCAAGGCCTTCGAGGATCCAGATGAGGCCATGAAATTTATAGAAGAACAGGAGGCCCTTCAAATGCACTGACATTGTCTGTGGTGTTAGTCTGGGTGAATGAGGATTGAAGATTGATGGCCCACCGTGGATTTGCTAAATCAACAGTCTATAGAAACATAGAAACATAGAAATATGACGACAGAAAAAGACCACATGGCCTATCTAGTCTGTCCTTCCATAACAACTACAACAGTCCACTTTTTGCCTTTAGAGATCCTCTGTGTTGGTCCCATGCTTTCTTGAATTCAGTTACTGTCCTCATCTCTACCACCTCCACTGGGAGACTATTCCACGGATCCACTACTCTTTCCGTAAAGAAATATTTCCGCATATCACTCCTGAATCTATCTCCCTTCACCCTCATCCCATGTCCCCTCGTAGCAGAACTTGCTTTCAATTGAAAGAGGCTCTCTCCCTGAACATTTATGCCACGGAGGTATTTAAGCATCTCAATCATATCACCTCTATCCCGCCTTTCCTCTAAGGTGTACATATTAAGATCCTTAAGTCTGTCCTCATATGCTTTATAATGAAGCCCATTAATCATTTTGGTAGCAACCCTCTGCACCGACTCCATCCTGTTCACATCCTTTTGAAGGTGCGGTCTCCAGAATTGCACACCATACTCCAAATGAGGTCGCACCAAAGACTTATACAGAGGCATTATCACCTCCTTTTTTCTGCTAGCCATTCCTCTCCGTATGCACCCAAGCATCCTTCTAGCTTTTGCTGTTGCCTTTTCCACCTGTTTAGCTACTTTAAGATCATCAGACACAACCACGCCTAGGTCCCGCTCTTCTTTAGTGGACAAAAGTACTTCACCTCCTATACTGTATTGCTCCCTTGGATTGCTGCAGCCCAAATGCATGACCTTACATTTTTTAACATTAAATCCCAGCTGCCAAATTCTAGACCATTCTTCAAGCTTAGCTAGATCCCTCCTCATGTTATCTACCCCTTCCTGGGTGTCTACTCTATTGCAGATTTTGGTATCATCCGCAAAGAGGCAAACCTTACCCGACAGCCCTTCCGCTATATCACTAACAAAGATGTTAAAAAGAATTGGACCAAGGACAGATCCCTGGGGCACACCACTGGTAACATCCTTCTCCTCAGAGTGAGCTCCATTTACTTGTACTCTTTGTCGCCTCCCACCCAACCAATTTCTAACCCAAGCAGTAACTTTAGGGTCCATCCCTAGGGTGCTCAGTTTGTTTATAAGTCGCCTGTGAGGAACAGTGTCAAAGGCTTTACGGAAATCTAAATACACCACATCTAGAGCTCTCCCTTGGTCCAACTCCCTGGTCACCCAGTCAAAAAAATCAATCAGATTTGTCTGACAAGACCTGCCTCTGGTGAATCCATGCTGCCTCGGATCCTGTAATCCGCTGGACTCCAGAAACCTCACTATTTTCTCTTTCAGCAGCGTTTCCAATAATTTACTCACCACCGAAGTTAAACTAACCGGCCTGTAGTTTTCAACCACATCCTTACTTCCGCTTTTGTGTAAAGGCACCACATGAGCCTCTCTCCAGTCCTTTGGCACCACTCCTGACTCCAACGAGGCATTGAAAAGGTCAGTCAGTGGAGCTGCTAGAACGTCCCCAAGTTCCCTCAGTATTCTAGGGTGTATCCCATCCGGTCCCATCGCTTTGTCTACTTTAAGTTGAGCTAGTTTCTCACGAACACAGTCTTCTGAAAATAGTTCAAGATGTCCCTCGCTTCTGTTCTTATTTGTGGGTGTTTTCTGAGGTCCTGCTCCTGGTTCTTCATCTGTGAACACAGAACAAAAATATTTGTTAAGCAATTCCGCTTTATCCTTATCAGCTTCTACATATTCCCCCCCTGCAGCCTTGAGTCTGACAATACCACTTTTGCTCTTCCTCTTCTCACTAATATATCTGAAAAATGTCTTATCCCCCCATTTTATTGCATTGGCTATTTCCTCCTCCTTTTGAATCTTTGCCTTCTTGACTACTTTGCTAGCTTCTCTAAGTTTTTCCAAATACAGATGCTTGTCTTCTGCTCTCTGTGATCTCTTGTATTTCATGAAGGCCTCCCTCTTTTTCTTCACTTTTTCAGCTACTTCCTTCGAAAACCATAGCGGTCTCCTGTTCCTTTTGCCTTTATTTACCATTTTAACAAAAAGGTTGGTTGCCCTTAAAATACCCCCTTTCAGTTTTGCCCACTGTTTTTCTACATCCCCCAGCTGTTCCCATCCCACTAACGACTCCCTGAGGTATTGGCCCATCTTCGCAAAGTTAGTCTTCCTAAAGTCTAGGATCCTCACCTTGGAATGGATTCTAACAGCCCTAGTCCTAATACTGAACCACACCATCTGGTGATCACTGGAAGCAAAATGATCTCCCACTACAACATCAGAAACACTTTCACCATTGGTAAGCACCAAGTCCAGTATGGCCCCTTCACGTGTGGGGTCTGTTACCAATTGCCTGAATAGTTCTCCCTGTAGAGAATCCAGGATCTCCTTACTTCTAGATGATACTGCAGCAGGAATGTGCCAATCAACATCTGGCATATTGAAATCTCCTATCAGTAGCACTTCCCCTTTCTTAGCGATGCTGCGTATGTCTTCAATTAACTCTCTGTCCACCTCTTCCTCTTGTGAGGGAGGTCTGTATATCACTCCAATGCAAATAGATTTCTCTTTCCCTCTTTCTAGTTTAACCCACAATGCCTCCTCTCTCCCTTTTAAGCTCTGTAATTCCAAAGCTTTAATAGTAGTTTTTACATATAGTGCCACTCCTCCTCCTCTTCTTCCTACCCTGTCCTTCCTGAATAAAGTATAGCCAGGTATAGTTACATCCCAGTCATTGTTTTCTGTGAACCATGTTTCTGTAACTGCCACTAAATCCAAGTCAGCCACTCCCACCAAAGCTTTAACCTCATGGATCTTATTTCCCATGCTACGGGCATTAATACACACATATGCCATTGTTGGTTGGGATGGGCTGTCTGCTGGGAATTGGCTGCTAATCTGTTTTATTTTCTAAACTGCTTATGATGTTTTTTCTCCTTCCCCTTCTCCCCCCCTTCTCTTGCTTTGGGTGATGTTTTTATAGTAAGAAAAGTGCCATTCCCTGTTCTCTTCTTTGGTTGCTTGCTGTCATTCCTTTTATGTGGGGATGGACGTCCAGTTTCAGAGGATGGGATTATACTAGGTCTGGAGTACATGTTCGGGTGTGGGTTGTTAGCTGCTGGGGCTATATGGGCATATGTGAGAGAGGGGTTGGGTTGGGACCTATATCTTTAACTGGGGGTACCGTGCGGCCTCTCTGCAGCCGTCGCTGGTCCACCCAAGTATTGCTTGCCTCTGACTGTCAGGGGAAGTTATGACACCTTGTAGGCCTTATCACATATACTGGTTGATGCTAATGTTGCCATTTATGCGAGTCCAGAGAGTGCCAATATGGGAGTCGCGAAGTCTAGCTACAATGTATTGCAGTGTAGATGTTCTCGCTTAGGATTTTATCCCTGAATGTGAAGGGCATTAAACATCCCATGAAGCGGAAAAAGATATTGACATATTGTCAGAAGCAAAAAGCTGACATAATTTTGCTCCAGGAAACACATCTGCCTTCTCACGAGGCTCTGAAGCTCGCTGGGGGCAAATATTGCTTGGTCTCTCAAGCACCAGCGATAGGTGGCAAAAATGGGGTGCTCATCTTAATTAGCCAGGCCTGTCAGGCGCAGATCATCTCTACTAGAGCAGATGCTGAAGGGAGATGGGCAAGTGCACAGGTCATAGTGGATAAACGGCAGTTGGTGTTAGTAAACGTGTACGCCCCTAACTGTGATTCCCCCAAATTTTTCCAATCGCTTGCAGAGATGCTTACAGACTTTTCTCCACATCCTATCGTGCTGGGCGGAGATTTCAATATGGTGCCCGACCCCCTCATTGACTGTCAGCCCCCTAGGGTTGCTAGGAGGGGGCGAGCGTCTGTGGTGCTGGAATCTATTATTGAAAATATTGGCATGGTGGATATCTGGAGAGTGCGGCATCCTTCGGAACGAGACTACACCTTTTTTTCTCATCCGCACAACTCTCATTCCAGGATTGATTTCTTTTTGGTCTCTCGTTTCTTTGCCAGAGAAGTTGAGAGTGTCGAAATTCTGAGTACGCATATCTCCGACCATGCGGCCATCATTATGGATCTAGGGGCACGAGCAGCACCGACTCGAGGAGGGGGCTGGTTTTTTCCCCGAGCTCTCCTTGCAGAAGAATCTTTCAAGCTCTATGTCCAACGAGCCATAGAAGAGTATTTCGATCTCAATCGCCCAGAGGAAACATCTATATGGGCTTGGTGGGAGGCTTTCAAGGCCTCGATCAGGGCGAAAATAACCAGCTATGTCATAGCTGATAATAGGAAGTCGAGGGCCGAGCTGCAAGACCTTGATTCCCAGATCAGAGCCGGGGAGCGAATTTTGCAAGGGCAGTTTAGTTCTGTGGTCCTCAACCGGCTTCAGAAGTTACGGTATCAATTCAATGCTCTATTGAGCAGGGAGGTGGAACATAGCTCTTTCGACTCTCAGGCCCGTTACTATACGGAGGTGAACAAGGCTGGGAAGTTGTTGGCCTCTAAACTGAACCCGCGCAGTGCTAAAGCGCATATCGTGTCTATAGTAGATGAACAGGGGGTTTCTCATGACGAGAATGCTGAAATAGTGGAGGAATTTCGAAGCTTCTATCAGCAACTGTATTCCTCAGAAGGGTCCAGCGAAATATCCATGATACGGGATTTTCTTGTCCCCATCAGTCACCCGGTATTGGAGGCGGAGCAGGTTGTGGACCTCAAAAAGCCGCTAAGTATCACTGAGATTCGGGAGAGGCTCCAGGGGATGAAGAGCGGAAAAGCAGCGGGCCCGGATGGGATACCGATGGAGTTTTTTCAGGTTTTTGCAAAGAGTCTCTCTTCCCATCTCCTGACTTATTTCACTCATCTCCAAGAGCAAGTGAGTAACACTGGGAGTTTCGCGGAAGCCACAATTGTGGTATTGGGAAAACCGGGCCGAGATCCGCAGCATGTAGGGAGTTACAGACCAATCTCGCTGCTGAACGCTGATTATAAGTTATACTCGGCTATTCTGGCAAACCGGCTTAATAAAGTTCTCCACCTGCTCATTCACCCTGATCAATGTGGCTTCATTGCCGGAAGATCCACGTCGGACAATGCACGCTTACTCTGCAATGTACTGGGACTAGCAGATCGCATGGAAGTTCCCCTTGTTGGGCTGTCTGTGGACGCTGAGAAGGCCTTCGACAGGCTTGAATGGCCCTTTCTATTTGCAGTCTTGGAATGGTTCGGGCTTCCGGAGGAATTTTTGAATATGATACGGGTGCTATACTCTCGCCCGACTGCAAGGATTCTTGCCAATCGTGTGCTTTCTAGCCCCTTCTATTTAGATAGGGGCACACGTCAAGGATGTCCGATGTCGCCCCTTCTTTTCAACTTGGCTTTGGAACCACTTGCCTTACTCGTTCGGCAGACAAGGGAGATTAGGGGGGTCACAATTGCGGATTCTCATATCAAGGTATCAGCATATGCGGACGACATTCTGTTTTTTCTACAACCAGAGTCAATTGCTCCATTAATGCAAGTGATAGCTTGTTACGCCCAGCTCTCTGGCTACAAAGTTAATTGGGTGAAGTCCTTGGCCTTCCCCCTAAACAAACTGGCGCATAGCAGCATGGTGCAGGAATTCTCCTTTCAATGGGAGACTAAAGCCATTAAGTACCTGGGAGTCCTTTTTGCTACCCCTCTGGAGGAAACTATTTGAATCAATATTGACAAAATAAAGGAGATAGCTAGATCTTTTACGTTAAAATGGTCCCCTTTGCACCTTACCTGGTGGGGACGCATGGAATCCATCAAGATGGTCCTCATGCCCAAGATCAACTATATTCTCGGAATGATTCCCATTTTGTTTCCAGCAGCGGTCTATAAGGATGTGGAGAGAATCTTGAACAACTTTCTTTGGGATGGTAAGCCACCTAGAATTGCCTTATGGAAATTGAAGGCCAGCAAGAATGCGGGGGGAGTACACTTTCCCGATTTTCAGTGGTACCATTCTGCGGCGGTGCTCAAGCAGGGGGGACTGTGGGGAGGTATGGCCCATAGTCCGCAAAAACCAACCTGGCTGGCCCTGGAAGAATGGCTCTGTTATCCCTGTCCATTGGGGCTGTTGATGGGCATGCGGCACGCGGAATCATCTAAAGTTGGCCGTGTCATCACGTCTACGCAAGATGCCTTTCAGAGCTTGCTTCCTCTTCTTGCCAGAGAGAATCCGCCCTCTCGACAGGTTCCCATATGGCACAATCCGCTGTTCAAAATTAACAAGGTGTCGGTTGCCTGGGAGACCTGGCAGAAATGTGGCATATGGACTGTTGGTCAGCTTTTTGAGGGTGTGGAGTGAAAGACTTTTCATATGCTCCAGTCTGAGTTTGGGATCCCTGGTACCAGTTATTTTCAGTGGGTGCAACTTCGGCACTGTATATCACGAGTGTGGCGAAATCCATCTGAGTTGGCGGCATCGTGGGGTCTGGAGGAAATTATGTCCGAGGTCTGTACAAGGAAGGGCAGTATTTCTCGACTATATGCATACTTTAGGTCAAAAAGTGTATGTCCAACCTCTGGTTTATCTACAGTATGGGAAGCAGAGACCGATTTTAAGATGACTCCTAAAGCTTGGAGCATATTCTGGGGGCCTATCGTGCGTGTATCCAAATCAGCGAAGTTAACGCAGTCTATGTTCTTCCTTGCACACAGAGCATATGTTACTCCAACGAAATTGGCTAAATGGAGCTCTGCAGGCTCTTCTCTCTGTTGGTCCTGTTGCACTGCCCCGGGCTCCCTAAGGCACATGTTTCTGGAATGCCCTCTCATTCAGGGATTTTGGTTTTCTGTGTGGTCTCAAATTCAGAAGGTGTTAAATATATCGATCCCTCTGTCTTGGAGGATCCTAGCACTGAGATCCTTGGTAGATATTCCTCGGCTGAGTAGAGAGGATTTCTTTGTGTTTAACTTTATGATCACTGTTGCTCTCAAACTGATTTTATCACATTGGAAGGATCCTCAGATGCTAACTGGGCCTTTATTGTGGAATACAGTCTGTTTATATTGCAAATACGAAAGGGCGCAAGATAAGTATGACAAATGCAGGGGTTTGAAGCCGACTCGTTATAAATGGTACTCTCTGGATCGCTATACCCAATAGGGGGTCTGCAGATTGAGGGCTTGATCGGTAGAGGCATACAAGGTGCAGGGTGGGAATTGCGCGGGTGAGGGGTGGTCTTGTAGGGTTTCGGGGTTTTTTCTTGCTCTGGTTGCATGTTGGATAAATATTCCATTGTAATCCTTGTTGTATATTTTTTTGTGTGTGTATTGTTGTTCTTGTTTAAAAATGTTCTAAAAATAATAATAAAAAAAAAAAAACCCAATTTAAATACCACTTCACCACCTCTGGACCCATGCCCTGTAACATGGTTAAAAATCCTAAGCAATCAATTTGCTTAGACCATCCTAAAGATAGTACATACCTCACTCATGCAAGGATATCTACAGTAATGGCCAATTTATTGTTAAATAATGTACTGTGGAGATGTCACACGTGCTTACTTATTTAATCCGCATGGCGATTAGTCACACCATGCATCTGGCGTCCATTTTAGTTTACTTACATTCTGTAGTAGGTTTCTTGGATGAAGTTTTGAATTTTTACAACTAGGAAGAGATTGAAAGTTACATGTAAAATAAACAATCAAGATGGGTAGAAAGTGCGATATTAATGACTTTGTAAAGGGACAAGTTGTCACACTTCATGCTGAAGGATATTCGCAATGTGCTATTGCAAAACATTTGCATATATCAAGGTGTGCAGTTCAGAATGTTCTGAAATCAGGTGGCCATACATGTCATTCGAAATGTGGGCACAGAAGGATAACTACTGGACGAGATGACCGATTCCTCAAAAGCATTATTACATCTAGTCCACATACTTCATCTCAACGTGTGGCTCAGCTAATGATCGAGGAATAGAGATAAGTGCCAGATCTGTCCGACGACGGTTGTGGATGAATTCAAACTCGTGGCCAGAAGACCTGCCGAGAAGCCTATGATGACCTGGAAACAAATTGCTGCCCGCATACAGTTTTGTAGCAAGATGAAAGACAAATCTGCTGAATGGTGGGACAGGGTAATGTTCACAGATGAAAGTACATTTCAACAAATATGTGGGAGTGGTTACAACTACGTCCGTCGACCAGCAGCCGAGAGACTAAATCCGAAGTACACAATCAAGACTGCTAAACACCCACCATCGGTCATGGAATAAGGTGGTATCTCGGTGAATGGACGATGTAGCCTGCACATTTTTGAGAAAGGTGAAAGAGTAAATGCTGCAAAATACATATCCATGCTGAATAGTAAAGTTAAAATACACATGAATGTTTATGTTTATTTTTTTTTAATTTGAATTTGATATACCGCTCAGGCCAGAGGCATTAGAGCGGTTTACAATACCATATCATTTAAGGGAAAAAAGGAAAAGAACGCCATTTAAATGATAGGACAGAAAAGAGGACAGAGACAGTTAAACTGATAAGAGAAAGAAGAGGAACATGGAACAGCGAGTTACCACAAAACAGCAGCATGTCACCCAGTCCAAATCATAACATCAATGCTACCTTCAGCAACAGACGCCCCGGACCAATGCCTAAGGGCCATGCCAAAGGGCCCTCTGGCGAGGCCCTCAGGCGCGGGCCCGCCTCCGAAGCGGCTGATTTTAATTTCGATGTGGCAGGTAGGGGAGATGAGGAGGAGGAGCTCCCGCTCAACTCCCTCCATGATGGCTGCTGCTCCCGTTCCCGTTTATGGCACAACTATATTTCAGCAGGACTCGGCACCATGCCACACTGCAAAAACAGTCAAAAAATGGTTCGTGGACAACAAGATCGAACTGCTACCAAGTTGGCCATCCGACTCTCCGGATCTCAATGTAATTGAAAACTGTTGGAATCTTATGAAGAAAAAGGTGGCAGCACACCGTCCAACTTCAGAAGCAGATTTAAAGGACATACTCAAGCATGTATGGGTCAATGAAATCACTCCGGCATACTGTAAAACACTAGTTAACATTATGCCTACAAGAATCCAGGCTGTGCTGAAAAATCATGGACACCCTATCAAATATTGACACATATATTGTTTCCTGAATAAAACGTTGAAAATGACATATATATCTTTGGTTCTTAAAGCTTTTGACTATGAAAGTGACAATAACACATACTTTTCTAATAAAATTCTGATATTTTGGACTCTGCCTTAATTTTTTGGCCACTACTGTACCTCCAGCACTCAAGCAAGCCTCAATATGCCCCATCCTACAAAAGGCTTCACTAGATGAAATAAACCCCAGTTCATACCAACCAATTGCCAGCATCCTGTTTTTGGCCAAAATAATAGAAAATGTTATACAGCAGCTTCAAGACGATGTTGATCTGCACGCCCCACTGGTCCCACAACAACATGGCTTCTGCCCTCACTCGCTCCACTGGTCCCACAACAACATGGCTTCCGCCCTCACCATGGCATTGAAACATTGTTAACAGACCTCTTCAACAGACTCATCATCGGCTTAGATAAGCCTTGGAAGGGATTTGTGCTCATCTTCCTTGATATCAGTGCTGCATTTAACTCAGTAGCATATCACATCATGCTAGACAGACTCACCAACATTGGTTTAACAGATGGCACATTAAAATGGTTCTCATCTTACCTCCTGGACAGAACTATGCAAGTAAAGGTCAGTACCACCAACTCAAAACCCTTTAAATTAACAAAAGGTATCCATCAAGGATCAGCTCTCTCTCTGGATTATTATTCAACTTATATAGTCAGCCCATCTGCAATCTACTAAGAAATTGGAACATGCACTTTTATCTCTACGCAGATGATATGTTTTTCATGCCATTCAATACCACCAACCCAGATTTCACAATCATATCTGACGCCTTCACCGCAGTTACAAACTTCCTTGCAGACATAAACCTCACAGTAAACAAAAACAAAACAGAAGCCCTACTCATATTCAGAGATCAGGAATTTAAGCCCCAACAAAAGATCATTACGCATGCATTGGAAATATTAATAAAGAAAGAAATCAAGTACCTAGGTATAACCATTGACAGCAGCCTCAACATGTGGGCACACATTAAAAATACAGCAAGAACAGCTTACTGGAAGTTGAAGATTCTCAAGCCCTTACGACACTTACTACAGTACAGTGATTTCAGATCTGTAGTGCAGGCCATCATCACCCCACCTGGACTATGGAAACATTATCTATCAAGGTCTCCCCAAACATGCTCTATATCTGCTACAGCTAGTACAAAATACTGCTGCCAGAATACTAACAGCCAGTACAAACTGACAACACATAACTCCAATCCTGAAAAGTCTACAATGGCTTCCAGTATCACAATGGACAAAACACAAAGCCATCACTACAACAATCCAAATTCTCCACAACCTCTCGGCACCCTACCTCAATGCTCAGATCTCAAAAGCATCCTCTACAAGACCAAGAAGAGCTACAAACCAGAATCTTCTGATCATCCCTCCACTCAAGACCAAGACCACACAACAGACAAGTTCTCACTGTATGCTCCCACAATGTGGAACTCCCTGCCTGAAGCCATCAGAGCTGCACAATCAACTAAAGATCTGAAAAAAACTATTAAAAATACACCTATTCAAGAAGCACTATGGACCTTATGAAAATACCTAGCTAGAGCATCGCCATAATATCATGATCAGTCATCCATTTCAAATCAACCCTCCACAATTATCCCCCTCTGTAATGTAAATGTTCCACCCCCCCATACTTGACCCTCTGTTGAACCATGACCTACTCCCTTCCCGCCTTGTTAACCCTATATTTATCTCTAAGGTATTTCTCCATATTTATTGTAAAACAAATCCATTGAGATTATGGTATGTTGTTCGATGTAAACCATCTTGGACAAAGGTGGTATAGAAAAACTGTTAAATAAATAAAATAGAAACCACAGTCCTTCGGGCCCAAGGTTGCTGTCCTCTAACAAGAGTTGAACCCCTGGCTCTCTGGCCTAAGGTAACATGCCCCAACCACTAGGGCCATTCCTTGTATAACCCCTCTTCTCAAGCTTTGCATTGCATGCTGTCTGACTTCTTAGAGCTCCCATTTGAGTTTTGTATCTGTATATTATAAATTAGTGGTCCCTTATTCTGTATTGGGTGTGATTTGTTTTGTGTTCTGTGTGCGTCTGAGGTGAGAAATTCTGCTAGTGTATAGTTTCTGTGAAGGGATCTATAGCAGCTTGGCTTGTGTGTTTTTTACGATAGGAAACTTATTGGTATACTAGGGGGTATGTTTACTAAACTGCGGTAACGTTACATAACGTGCGTTATGTAACATTAACGATCGTAACGTTAACAATTGTAGACGTTCCGCAGCGCGGTAAACACTGCAGAAGGTGGAGAGAGGGCGGAGAGAAGGGGTCAATGGGCGGAGTGTGGGCGGGGAGAGTCTCGATTCACACTAACGCGCTGATCTGAAGAGCTGAATCCTAACGCGATTGAAAACCTGCCGTTAGATGCACATATGCAGGAGAGAGAAACCATTTACATGTCAGCCATGTACAGCCCAGGCAGGGAGCCCAAAATCTGTGATAGTAGTGCTCCATGTACAGCAATACCATAGTGCCAAAGTATGGCGATGGTGCAAATGGGGCATAAGGGGCCACAGGCGGGACATGTAGTATGGGCAGCTGGGGCACAGGGTGGACCAGGCGGGCGCCTAGGTGGCACATAGGAATATAGACACTGGAGATCAGCAAGACAGCAGTTAACCAAGGCCAAACACAATCCACCAATATCTACCTGGTCCACCCTAGCTAATAGTCACTAGGGCACAGACCTGACAACCCCCCAGCCATCCCGCCTCCATGTGGAGGGGACATAATAGTGGTAGGCAGTGATGGGGGGATGTGAGAATGTCCATGTATGCCCCCCCACCCCGGAACCCACTCCCTAGGCGGGCGCCTACCTACACAGTGGTGCAGAGGGTCACAGGTGCAAGTCCCAGCTGTGGTTCCTGCAGAGCATGTCCCTATATTTTACCCTACAATGCAGATACAACAGCAACATGTGCAAAGCCCAAAGCAGCGGCGAACAGGGGTGCAAACACTCACTCACACAGGCTCCACAATCCAATGATGCAGGGAGAGGCAGGCTGTTTGCCCCAGCATTGGGATGATGTTATCACCAGAGCACTACTACTACCCCCTGCACAGTTTAGCAATGTCGGCACTGTGATCAGGACTAGTGTGGCGGGCAGGGCTGCCAACCACCCCTATCTTTGTATAATGCTGCAAAAGAAGTGAGCATGTTTGTATGTCTATCCATTGTTCTGTGGCTGCCCACACTTCACTGGGCCCAAAATGTCCCACTGTTACCAGCTTTAGCCTGATTAGATGCATAATGAGGAGCAAGGTATTCTGGGTATGGCCCGGACATGGCAGATTGGCCAGGATGCATCTTCACAGGGTGTGGGGCAATGGCTAGGACCAGGGCCGGATTTAGCTATACGCCATGTACGCCATGGCGTAGGGCCCACAGCTGCAAAGGGCCCACAAAAATTGAAGTAGTTAGGCTTTTTTTTTTAATAAAATAAAAAAAAAACTGCTGGCTGTCGCCGCGGGGCCCCCTCTGCTGCCGCGGCAGCATGGACTGACCCGCGGGGGCCCCCTCTGTAAGCTCGGTCCCTCCCTCCGTGCCTCCGTGTCTCCCTCCGTGCAGGCTGTTAGAGACGCGAAGGCAGACTGTCTCCTTCTGCCTTCCCGTCTCTGTTAAGCCCGCAGGGCTGATGGGAAATTTCCCATCAGCCCCTGCGGGCTTAACAGAGACGCGAAGGAGACAGTCTGCCTTCGCGTCTCTAACAGCCTGCACGGAGGGAGACACGGAGGCACGGAGGGAGGGACCGAGCTTACAGAGGGGGCCCCCGCGGGTCAGTCCATGCTGCCGCGGCAGCAGAGGGGGCCCCGCGGCGGCAGCCAGCAGTTTTTTTTTAAAAAAATAATTTTTCCTTTGGGCGGGGGGCGGGGGCGGGGGCCGGACTGGTAATTGGAGGGGCTGGGACTGGGGCTGGAAATGGGTTGGGACTGGGACTGGAAATGGGCTGGGACTGGGACTGGAAATGGGTTGGGGGGATTAAGGCTGGAGGTGGGCTGATGAGGAGGACTGGTAATGGGCTGTGGGCTGTTGGGGGGGGGTTAGAACTGGCAATGGGCTTTGGGGGGGTTAAGACTGGTAATGGGCTGTGGGCTGATGGGGGCTGTCTGGTAATGGGCTATGGGGGGGGCAAGGACTGGAAATGGGCTGGGGGGTTATAAGACTGGAGGTGGGCTGATGGGGTTAGGACTGGTAATGGGCTGTTGGGGGGGGGTTTAGAACTGGTAATGGGTTTTGGGGCGGTTTTAGACTGGTAATGGGCTGTGGGCTGATGGGGGCTGTCTGGTAATGGGCTATGGGGGGGCTAGGACTGGAAATGGGCTGGGGGTTAAGACTGGAGGTGGGCTGATGGGGTTAGGACTGATAATGGGCTGTTGGGGGGGTTTAGAACTGGTAATGGGCTTTGGGGGGGTTAAGACTGGTAATGGGCTGTGGGCTGATGGGGGCTGTCTGGTAATGGGCTATGGGGGGGGGGTTAGGACTGGAAATGGGCTGGGGGGGTTAAGACTGGAGGTGGGCTGATGGGGTTAGGACTGGTAATGGGCTGTGGGCTGATGGGCTGATGGGGGGGTTAGGACTGGCAATGGGCTATGGGGGGCTGACTGGAAATGGGTTGATGGGGTTAGGACTGGAAGTGGGCTGATGGGGGGTTAGGACTGGTAATGGGTTATAGGGGGGGCTTAAACTGAAAATGGGGTGATGGGGGGTTAGGACTGGTATTGGGTTGGGGGGTTGCTAGGACTGGAAATGGGCTGATGGGTGGCTAGGACTGGAAATGGGCTGATGCAGGGACTAGAAGGGAATGGATGCTGGGTGAGGCTGGAACTAGAAGGGAGCTGATGTTGGGGGAGGATTAGAATGGGATGGGGCTGGAAGAGTAAAATGGAGAAGGGAAAAATATTTTGTGTGGGAGGGATAAAAAAATCTACAATTGGCCGGGTATTGGGAGAGTAAGTGGGGATTGAGGATGGAGGGGTAAAATTTGACTGGATGAAATAGGAATGAGGAAAGAGCAAAAGGAGAAAGATTAGTATGTTAAAGCAGATGTAGAGAGAGAATGGAAAAAAACTAGAAGAGAGAAGAAAGGACAAATGGACAGCAGACGATGGAGAGTTAGCAGAAGACATGAAGAAACCAGAAGAAAGTGGCTGGAGCAATTGCAGCTGAAAAAAATGCACAAAAGGTAGAAAAATATCTCTTTATTTTGAATTTATTAATTGGAATATGTCAGCTCTGGTAAATGTGCATCATTGACGTCTGCGCTTTGTTTAGTACAAGAGCAAATTAATGTATAGTTTTATTTCTACAGTGTTGTACATTCCAAGTTTGGCTTTTGGGATTCCCAGTTTAATTATTGTCTTCCTGTTTCTAAAATGTGATTACTTGTTTGGTGATGGTCTATGTTCTGCATGTGTAACTGAGCTGAGGTGTTCTGTTTATATAATTCCTATTTGACATTGCCACTTGTTCTCTTTCCCCAGTAGGTCATGTATTGTTGTTCTCTGAAATGTATTGGTTTAATATTTGCAGTGTTGCCTTTTGATTGGTAGAGTATGGTGCTTTGTGAGTCCTGGTAGTGCTGTTAGGATACGGCGGGTTTGCTATGGGTTCTAAATGGGCAGTGTTTGTAGTAGTTCCTAATGTGTCTGGCAGTTGGCACTGGATTATAGTAATGTAGAAATCTTTTAGTCTTTCTTTATCCATACACTCATTAAGAGGCACGTTTACTAAAAGTTAGTATATGGTAACATTATGCAAATATTTATGCAAATGAGGCCCACACCCCCCTTGGGCCGCCCCTGCTGGGGCCCACAATTTTTGTTGGCATAGGGCCTCACTCAAGGTAAATCCGGCCCTGGCTAGGACACTGTAGTGCCTGACCACCACCTGCATGGACAGGGTGGCCACAGCATGGCATGCTGGGAGGGCACTCACTCTGAACGAGCAGTGACCATGGCAGGTCTAGGTTCCCACATAGCGCTCTATACTATTTGTCTCTAGTGATGTATTTGTGTTCCCCAGTGCTGGGGTCCCAGTTCCTGAAATGCCTGCTTGCTGCATATAGTTCCTGGTGGACTGTCTGCAGTTAGATTGTGCATGGTTGGAACACCTTTAAGGTAGAGTCTGACTGTGCTGTCTGCTGGTGACTGGCAGACAGTGGTGGGAGGCACTTGGGGTTTCCAGATCTAACCCCAGCATTGCTGCTGGTCTGCCACTGTCCCAGTCATAGGTATGGCTTTGGCCCACCAACCCTGGAGGGCTGTCTTGTACAAACAGGATGAAGGTTGCTTCCCTGGGGTGGGGGCACTGTTCTTTATCTACAAAAGGGTGATGTGAGCCCTTTGGGGTATGTAGTGGATACCACTGTGACCTATACAGCCACTGCTACACACACCTCATGCAATTCTAGGAGCCCCTCTGCCCATGTCAGCCAAACCCTCACACAGGGTACACACTAATCTGGCTGGTGTCTGGTCCCACAGGGCCACATGTAACTGCAGGATACAGATGGACACCAAATTACCTTCGGCTGCACTGCACGGAACACCTGTCACACACTGGTAGTGATGGGGATGTACAGCAGGACCTATCTCTAGCACCACATGTACTGCGGACCTAGTGCTGGGCACCAATCCTATCCCTCAGGGTGACCACAGAACCTGCACAATGGCATGGTCTGTAGCTACTCTGTGCCAGTATCACACACTGTCAGTTCGTCTTTCCCAGCTGAGGTACCGGAGAGGTGCAGACCCCATTTGGTGATCAGCTGTAGATAGCTATTCAGCATGTGCATTGCATCATGGGTTCTGCTGTGACATACACCATGGAGGTATAGCCTACTGGTTAATACATTGCCATTCTTGTCAGTGTTCATTGGTTCAGTTCCTCATTGTTCCCTCCTCTCATGTCTGTCCTACTCAAATAGTGTGCATGCCTGTAGAGGTCATATTTTTGCAGATCTGCGCTTCCAGTCCATAATACCCTCGCCACAATTGCCAACATTCCCTCGGTCCATCTATCTGCGTCTGTCAGCTGTGTAGAGTCCTGTCTGCCTGTGCAGGCTGCCAGCCCATGTCCTGCACTGCTACCCTTTCCTGCATTGCGCCTCATCATGCTTGCCTCGCCTGTGCCTGATCTGCATAGCACCACCACTCCTCTGTCCACCCATCATTGTAACTATCCTGCCACCTCCGCCTCCACTGGGGGACACTTATTCCCATCGTCTGCCACCAACTGTTTTTCCGGTACTTTACATTGCCAACACCCTGTGCTGTGGTACAGCTGCCCCACCATTGTCATCAGTACTGCCAGGCACAAGGGATGCCCGCAGATATGGCAGGTCCAGTGGCTCCCACTTTTCCTTCCTTCACTCACCTGTTCATTGCCTTTCCTGAGTGCTCTATCTAGTGTTAGGGCTACATCTGTCTCTATTCCGCACAGGTCATGCATGTCATCCTGAGGCACCTTGCAGTCCCTAGGGCACACTAACCTAGGACACCATAACTTTGTTAGGCCACCTTAACCTATGGTTCCATAGCCCAGGGTGCCTTCTGCGGTGACTTGCCCAAGGGTGCCTAATATGGTGCTTAGCCTAGGAGGCACTATAGGATGCCTTCTGAGGCACCTTACAGGGCACCTTATAAGGCACCTTACATGGCACCTTACATGGCACCTTACAAGGCGCCTTATAAGGCGCCTCACAAGGTGCCTTGCAAGGTGCTTTACAAGGCACCTTGTAACACTCGTTATTCTAAGGCACCTTGTAACGCGCGTTAGCTGTCAGCTTGCTGTAACAATGTAACACCCATACCTTTATATGGGCATCTCTACCTTTACTGCGGAACCTACCGCGAATGACATTACCGCAGTTTAGTAAACGTACTCCTTGGCTTTATAATAGTGCTGTATTATTTGAATTCTGGATGTTAGTGATGGTTTAATATGGCAGATTCGCTACATATATGCTGAGTGTGGGTATTCTTTACAGGGTTTTGTATTTCACAGATGCCTGGCAATGGAGGGAATTTGTGTTGCTACTACTGAGGTGACACTAGAATTGGAATACTTTTTGATGGTGAGTTGTGGGGGGAAACATCTACTTCTCCCTCTGCAATTCTGTCATGTTTTCTGGCTTTATGCCCAAAGGTTCTGCTGCCCCCCCCCATCCTCCCAGCATCCATTTTCTCACCTGGGGGAGGAGGTGTGGTATGGTGATCCCTCCTTTTATGGAAGGAGTGGCTTTCAGGCAACTTACCCCCCTGTCTTTGTCCCCCTCCCCCCTTCCTTGACGATGTATTTTTAAGCGATTTGCTTTTTTGTCCTTTCTCTCTCCCTTCTCTATTACTTTTATTTTAAATGGCGTTCCTTTCCTGTTTCCACGCAGCCTGTATTTTTAACGATTGTAAACCGCTCAGATGCCTTTGGTGTTGGGCGGTATAAACATTTTTAATAAACATAAACATAAACTTCCTTTTGGAGGGGGGCAGGAATGGTAGGCCCTGACTGTACGCATGCACACAGGTGCTTTAAGGCCCGCTGCGGTGCTGAAGTGGTGGCTGTGCTACTGCTTCCAGGAAGGGAGGAATCACCATGTCCCCCACCAGGGTAAGTCACCCTGGGCAACTGTCTAGTTTGGCTAGTGGTTGGCCTGACCCTGTTTGTGATATCTTCCTTCCATCCTCTGCCTTACCTTCTATCTTAAAGAAACATGGTTTCAGTGCAGAGGGAATGACAAGGGGGAGGGGGTGGCAGAAAGGGGTACTGAGAGCTCTAACCCAGAAGAAAGAGAGCGAGAAAAGGGGATACAGAGAGTGCTGACTTGTAGGGAAAGTAGAGATGGGGACACTGAGAGTACTGACCTCGAAGAGTAGGGTAGGAGAAGGGATACCGAGGGTAATGACCAGGGGGAGGAGCTGAGAGAAGGTCTGGGGAGGGGGTAGGTCAGAGATAGGGATGCTTACGGTGACATCAGAATACAGGTAAATTCAACTTTTTTCTGCATATTTCTGTATTTAATTTGTGGTCTCTTATTTGAGGGTCAATGGTCTGCATACGTGCCTGAGGTAAAGTATTCTGCTTTAGTGTGTAGTTTTTGTAGAAACCTGTAGCAGTCCGATTTTCCTTTTCCCAATAAGATGTGTATTTGTGTTCTAGTAGGGCCATGTAATATTTGCAATGTTGCCTTTTGATATAGATGCCAATTCTGTTTCGGGGCCTGTCCGAACATCCAGAATCTGAATGGTCCAGATTTGTACCCAATTTCTGATTCTGCAGGGACTATACATCCCCGCAGGATCAGAATCAGGTGCAACCGGCCTGGATGGGCAGGACATGCCCCAATTCCGGCCTGCTAGACATGCTGGATCCTGCCTGGCTAGCCCAGCCTGGGCTTCTGCATGGAGGAGTCGCTGTGCCGTGGTGTCCTGCACCATGACACAGCGGCTCCATGCCGGAGCCCTGAAAGCACACACTGCAACCCGGACTTATATCCCACTAAATGCGATTTGGAATGATCCCCCCTAATGTTTTGCTGTTTGAGTTCTAGGAATAAGCACTGTTTTGATATGATATAGCAGCTTTGCGTGTCAAATGAAAGGTTTTGCGTTACTACTTAAAGCGCTTCTGATGGCTTGGAATAAGTTAGTGTTATATAATTCTGCAGGAGAATCTCAAAATTCGTGTTTTACAGTTGCATGGCAGCAGAAAGATTTCTGGTACACCACCAGCTTAAGCAGTCACCTTATGCCCCTGCCTAAGGATAAACCCATAGCTCTGTGGCAAGGGAATCAAGCTGAAACAGTCCTGGCTTTACTCCATTTTATGCATGGAAATGCAATCCTCAATAAGGAAATCAGAACTATATCACCTTTACAGACAATGTGGAGGCAAAACCTCGTCTGGCTAAAATTGTCTCCCTTCTCTTTGTGCTTTCTGTTTAAGCTAACATTACTATTACTGCTACTACTACTGATCATTTGTATAGCGCTACAAGGCGTACGCAGCACTGTACAGACACATGTAAAAGGTGGTCGCTGCTCATCGGAGCTTACGATCTAGTCAAGACAGACAACACGACAGCTGAGGACAAGGAAACATCTATGGCAGGAGTGGCCAACTCCGTTCCTGGTGCACCACGATCCAGCCTGGTTTTCGGGATATCCCTAATGAATATTCATGAGGTGTATTTGCACCCACTGCCTCCTGATGTATGCAAATGTATCTAATGAATATTCATTAGGGACGTCTTGAAAACCAGGCCAGATCGTGGTGCACCAGGAACAGAGTTGGCCACCCCTGATCTAGGGGAATAGTAAGGAAAGGCATTCTTTCCTCATAGGGGAGTTGTTCCAGCTCCATTATTTTGGTCATCCTTCTCTGAACCTTTTTTAATTCTGCTATATCCTTCTTGAGATGTGGAGACTAGAACTACACTCAAAACAAGATGCGATCACACCATGGAGTGATGAGACATTGTCATCGCTGGTGAGGCCTCACGTGGAATATTGTCTTCAGTTTTGGAGACCATATCTCGCAAAGGATATAAAAAGGCTGGAAGTGGTTCAGAGGAAGGCGACCAAAATGATATGCAGCCTGCGTCAGAAGACTTATGAGAAGAGACTTGAAGACCTAAATATGTACACTCTGGAGGAGATATGATTCAGACCTATTAATGGACAAACAAACCTCTTCCAAAGACGGGGAAGCTGTAAAACTAGAGGGCATAACATGAAGCTGCAAGGGGGTAAATTCTCAAAATATTTATATTTGGAGTATTGTGTGAAATTTTGGAGAACACACATTCAAAAAGATACAAACAGGATGGAGTTAGTCCAGAGGGCAGCTACTATAATGGTCAGTGGTCTCCATCCCCTCCTTCTATCACAGCCTCACTCCTTTTCCTCCTTCAAAGTCCACCTTTTTAATCCCTTACCTCTCCAGATATCTTATTTATAAGACCCCCTGACAAGTCCACCTCTGCCTTTCTCACTGAGTTTAACTCTTGGCTTTCCATATTTCTAGATTCTTTTTCCCCCTCCCTTATTCTTGGTGACTTTAATATTCTTGTCAATAACCCTTCTGACCCCTATGCTTCTAAGCTTCTTTCCCTTACCTCCTTATTCAACCTCCAGCTCCTCTGCCCCCACTCATCAGCATAGTCACTGCCTTGACCTTGTTTTCTTCTCTAATTGTTTACCCTCTAATTTCCATACCTCAGTTCTTCCCTTATCTGACCATTACCTGCTAAACTTCACTCTTCTTCATTCCCCAATCTCGCCCATTCTTCTCCTATCTATTTAGGAATCTTCATGCTATTGATCCATTGACTCTCTCCACTATTGTCTCATCACCTCTTTCCTCCACCTTCTCTAAGTCTGCTGATGAGACTATAGTTTCCTATAATACTGCTCTCTCCTCTGCTCTGGATGCTCTTGCTCTGTCTGTGCTCTAGTCGTCAGCCCTGGCTGTCTTCAACTACCCACTATCTATGCTCCTGTGCCTGCTCAGCTGAATGCATTTGGCTCAAATCCCGCTCCTTTTCTGACTTTCCTCACTTCAAAATCATGCTTGCCTTCTTCCAGTTAGCCATAGCACTTGCCAAGCAAAACTAATATGTCCATCTGACTAACCCTCTTGCCTCTGAACCCCGCTATCTCTTCTAGTCTCTCTCCTTTAGGCACCTCTGACCCCTCCTTCTTTTTCTGCCCAATCCCTAGCCGACTATTTCCATGTGTCCACAAGGTTACAGCCCAATTCCCCACTAGATCAGTTTCATCTCCTCTTCAGTACCAACTTTTCCCCTCAATCTCTGTTACCCTTTCATCCCTTTCTAAGATCCCCGATGAGGAAACTTCTCATCTTCTTTCCTCCTCTAAACTTACTACTTGTTCTTCTGATCCTATCCTCACTCGTGTCCTTAACTCCATCTCCTCCTATGTCATTCCTTCCTTCTCACATAGTCTGAACCTATCGCTCTCCACTGCAACTGTCTTTGCAGCCTTTATGTATTCTGCGTCACACCTCTCCTCAGGAAACCTTCACTTGACCCTACTTGTCCTTCTAATTATCCCATCTCCCTTCTTTTCCAAACTTCTTGAATGTTCAGTTCTCTGCCATTGCCTTGAATTTCTCTCTTCAAGTCCTGCTATATTCATTTCAATCTGGCTTTCATCCCTTACACTCTACTGAGACACTTTTACCAAAGTCTTCAGTGATTTGTTCCTGGCTAAATCCATAAGCGTTTACTCACTCATTCTTCATGCCCTTTCTACTGCTTTTGACACTGATGGCCACCACCTTCTCCTCAACATATTGTCCTCTCTTGGTTTTAGGGTCTCAGTCTTGTCCTGGATCTCTTATATTTCCAATCGCTCTTTCAGTGTTTGTTCCTCCTCTACTGCTATCCCTCTCTCAGTTGGTACCCCAAGAGTCTGTTCTTGGCCCTCTCCTTTTCTCTCTCTATACCCAGTCTCTTGGTGTTCTGATCTCCTCCCATTTTATTTTATTTATTTATCAGGATTTTTATACCACCTTATCATTTCAGTCAAAGTTGTTTACATTTTAACTTAAACTTGCTAATGTACATTAAATAGGAACATTGATAACCTGGATTTTTCTGAGGCAATGGAGGGCTAAGTGACTTGCCCAAGGCCACCTAGGAGTGCTAAAGGGAATTGAACCCTAGTCTCTTGGTTCACAAGCCAGTACAGATCGAGAATTTGAGAAGGAGCTTGCTGTGGAAGCAAAAACGCGTAATAAAGACTTTTTCAAGTACATTCGTAGCAAAAAACCTGTGAGAGTGTCAGTTGGGCCATTAGATGATAGAGGGGTAAAAGGGGCACTAAGAGGGGACAAAGCCATAGCAGATAGACTGACTGAATTCTTTGCTTCGGTCTTTACTGAGGAAGATGTAGGGATGTTACCCATGACTAAAGTGGTATATAAAGGTGATACTGAAGAAGTCTTGAAAGAAATATCGATACACTGGGAAGAATTAGTAATCTGGGAACTATCATTAAAATCATCTGTAATACCTGAAGATTGGAGGATGGCCACTGTAACACCAATTTTTAAAAAGAGCTCCAGGGGTGATCCGGGAAACTACAGACCAGTGAGCGTGACGTCAGTACTGGAAAAATGGTAGAAACCATCATAAATAATTGAAAATATCTGTTAATTGTTAATCCCTGTTATCCATGTTTTTATTCCCTGTTCTCTGTAAACTTAACATTTGTTTTTATGTTTAAGTACAAAACTTGTTAAATGTAAACCGCGCTGATGTCAAAAGTGCGGTATATAAAAGCTGTTAAATAAATAAATAAAATAAAGAACAAAATTACTGAACATGTAGATAGTCATGGCTTAATGGGAGACAGCTAACATGGCTTTAGACAAGGAAGATATTGTCTTACTAATCTGTTATGTTTTTTTGAAGGTGTGAATAAACAGGTAGACAAAGGTGAGTCAGTTGATATAGTGTATCTGGACTTTCAGAAAGCCTTTGACAAGGTCCTTCATCAGAGACCTTTGGCAAAACTAAAAAGTCATGAGATAGGAGGCAGTGTACTATTGTGGATCAAGAACTGGTTAAAAGATAGAAAGCAGAGGGTAGGGCTAAATGGCCAATTTTCCCAATGGAGAAAGGTGAATAGTGGAATATCCCAGGGATCTGTGCTGGGTCCGCTGCTTTTTAACATATTCAAAAATGACCTGGAAATGGGAATAACGAGTGAGGTTATCAAATTTGCAGATGACACAAATCTATTTAAAGTTGTTAAAACCCATGAGGATTGTGAAAAAATTGCAAGATGACCTTGAAAAATTGGAAGAATGGACATCTAAATGGCAGATGAAATTTAATGTGGACAAGTGCAAAGTTATGCACCTACTGTAGGAAAGAACAACCCAAACTATGATTACACAATGCAAGGTTCCACATTAGGAACCACCACCCAGGAAAACGATTTAGATGTCACCCTGGATAACATGTTAAAACCCTCTGCCCAGTTTGCTGCAGCAGCCAAGAGAGCAAATAGAATGCTAGGAATCATAAGGAAAGGAATGGAAAATAAAACAAAGGATATTATAATGCCTCTGTATCGTTCCCTGGTGCAACTGCACCTTGAATATTATGTGCAATTCTGGTTGCCTTATCTTAAAAAGGATATAACGTTATTAGAAAAGGTAGAGAAGAACCACCAAAATAGTAAAGGGGATGGAAGGATATCCCTATGAAGAGAGGCTGAAAAGGTTAGGGCTCTTCAACCTGGAAAAGAGACGCCTGAGGGGAGATATGATAGAGCAGGGGTCTCCAAATCCAGTCCTGGAGGGCCACAAACCAGTCAGGTCTTCAGGATATCCCTAATGAATATGCATGAGATCAATTCAAATACAATGGGGGCAGTACATGCAAATATATCTCATGCATATTCATTAGGGATATCGCAAAAATCTGGCAGGATTGCAGCCCTCCAGGACAGGTGTGGAGACCCCTGTGATAGAGGTCTATAAATTAGTGAATGGAGTGGAGTGGGTAAACGTAGATTGATTGTTTACATCATCAGACTATAGAAAGGCTAGGGGACATGCAATGAAGCTACAGGGTAACCTATTTAAGAATAATAAGAGAAAATATTATTTCACTCAACGTGTAATCAAACTCTGGAATTTGTTACCGGAGGATGTAGTAAAAATTGTTAGTGCAGTCGGGTTTAAAAAAGGTTTGGACAAGTTCCTGGAGGAAAGGTCTTGGAGTGATTCTAGACAAGCAACTCACCCTCCAACCACATATCAACAAGATATCCAGAACAGCCTTCTTCAAACTCGCAACACTCCGGAGACTAAAACCCCTCCTTAATAAAGAACATTTCCGTACAGTATGTCAAGCCATCTGAAACTCCTGTTCATATGACTCTATGTAGCAAGTTTTGTAAATAGTTTACCCCTGTTATCCAAGTTTTTTGCTCTGTTATCTGTAAACTCATATGTGTTAACTGTACTGAGCATTTTTGTTCCATGTAAACCGCGCTGATGCTGAATAGTGCGGTATATAAGAGACTGTAAATAAATAAATAATAAATAAATCATTACACTGCTGCTGGACTACTGTAATATACTATTCCAAGAGCTGCCTAAACAAACCACATGCCCCCTATAAATAATTCAGAACACCGCTGCCCACATTATTACCAGCGCTTCAATACAAGAACATATAACTCCAATACTACAAGATCTACACTGGCCGCCAATCTTCTCGCAGGCAAAATATAAATCAGTGCTCACCATCTTCAAAATTAAAAACAACATCTCAGCAGGAATACTACAGGAACTCATTGGAACCAAAACAAACAAAAGACCAGACAGAAACAGCACCAAAAACAATATACCAACACCTACTCTATTCACAAGAACAATCAAATCCACATCCATGCGAGCCTTCTCTCTTGCAGCCCCTGCTATCTGGAATGTCCTCCCAGATCATCTAAAATCAACAACAGATATAAAAGATTTCCGGAAGCTACTTAAAACCACCCTATTCATTGAACAATTCAATGAACACCGCCAATCCACCCCAACCGCACCACAAAGCGAATGACACAAGACATGACAGCCGCAACATCTAATCAGCCTAGTACTCTTACTAAAATGTATATACGATATAGCCCAATGTAGATAGCTCAACCTGTATATATTGCACCCCAAATCAAGTTTTACCTATCTACACACTCACGAACACTACCTTCACAGCCACTGCATGCCGACACCCCCACACTACCCTACTTGATTGGTTTGCAGTGAAATCCGCTTTGATTCAAGGATAAAGCGAGATAGAAATACTATTAAATAAATAAATAAAAATAAATAAATACATAAAAGGGATCCAGGATATCACTGCTTGACCCAATACAACATTATGGAACCTGTGTCTTTTGGGGAAACTGCTAGGTACTTATGACCTAGATTGGCCACTGTTGGAAACAGGATACTAGGCTTGATGGACCTTGGTCTGACCCAGTATGGCATATCATATATTCTTATGTTCTCCATTGTGGTCAGAAAGCAAATCACACCTCTGTTTTTCCTCTCCTCTCTCTGATCCTATGAACTTTAATTATTCAACAATCCATAACACCCCCGCAATACAACTGTCAATGCAATTCATCCAGAACGTTTCTGCCCTATTCCACTGTGGCAATCAACTATTTGGCTAGTCAATAACAATCCAACTGTAGTAGAGTTCCCTGAACCCTGTGGCAATACATACAGTTTGTGCTGATGCAAGGATGTATAACCTCTCATTAGTCTATGTCCGTGTTGCTGGCCAGCATCACTCCTCTCCCCATCAACATAAATTCCTCGTTACCACTTCACCCACCCTCCCCCCCATTCAGCTGATTCCAGGAGCAACCCAGCACTTAACTGCCATAGAGCTGCAACACAATAACCCTACCTAATATCGAAACCCCAGAGTATGGGGCAGGCGGGACAAAACACCTACTCCTTCCCACATCCTTCCACAGACTTGATGAGAGGAGAGGTCTGGGAGTGCATGACTCTGGGGTCCATGGGTATTTAAAGGGGCCAGGCCTCAGCCCATCTTCTCTACCAACATGCACTCTAGGCAGCTGCATCCCACCCCCTCTGACAAGAGGTATCAAAGGAGCCACGACACAGCCGACCTAAAGAACATGCAGTTGCTACAAGGTCCATTGCCATGCTGTTTCATTTTTTGAAGACTGGGTTAGCATAGGGGTTCTCAACTAGTTGGTTTTCAGGTGACCTGGCCAGGTTTTATATGGCCAGGCTGGCTGCCAGCAAAGAGTTAAAATGGGTATTTGTAAAGTTGGGGTTTTTTTGGAAAGTAAAAACTCAGCGCGGGGCTTTGAAGCCTATGTGTGCGCTGCACATGCATGAGCAAAACCCTGCACTGATGTTTAGGGGCCTTTAAATGGTCAGTGACACTTTCTGCACTGCAATGATGATTGGCTCCCTAGAGGAGGCACACAGCTGTTCTAGGGTCTGGTATATTTCCAGTTTTTTTGTTTCGTAGGTAAGGATGTTCTTGCAGTTTGATTCCTTGGCATTAATGCTGATTTGGTATGGTATTTGCTTTATAGGTTTTGAGTCTCTTGCAGATTTTTTGTTACTGTACTTTGCAAAGGAGCTGGATTTACTAAAAGGTGTGTGGCAAAGTCAGCTATCCTGAGAGTGGGGGAGGTGAGAAGCATAACGAATTCACCCTAGTTAAGGGTCCCCTTCTAGGAGTGCAGGGAGAGAAAGCCACAGCCAGGTTTCAAAGACAGAAACAGTGGAACAAGTTTCACACAGTGACTGATAAAGTAAGAAAGAGGGATTGCAAGCACGAGGACCAAAGTCCTTACTTTAACAAGTGCACTGATTATTCTAATACCAGAAGGCAGGGGGATTACTAACACCTGGGAAAGAAAGAGGTGGGGTTAGAATCCTGGAGGTATAAGCCTGGGTTAGATTATGCAGAGAGGGAGAGCCAAGAAGGAGAGCAGCCGGGAGAGCAGCTAAGACAAAGGCTGAGAGAAGGAGCTGATTCTTGGAGAAGAGCTGAGCTACCCAGAGCTGAGAGAGCTGAATTCCCTGCAACAGGTTGGCAACAGAGGTGGGGGCCAGGAAGTGGAGAAGCTTTCAGACCACCAGAGAGGTTGTCAGCTGAGCAGTCTGTCCAGGTCGGTGAATCAGAACCCATGCAGTTGGGAGAACCAGTGTCAGAGTTGGGGGAAGAAGATTGCTTTATGGATTGCTCTCTATGCCAAGCTCTAGACAGGAGGTCTTGAGGAAAGCTAGCCCTGAAAGAAGTAATTCTCCTTGGAAGTGAACCATTTGGCACAAGCAGTGTGGAGGTAAATTCCTGTATGTTTAAAAAGGGAAATTTACTGCAACGTAAGGCTGAATCCGGAAGCTCTGATTCATGCTTGTTTGTCACCTGTGTTTGAACTGTGCAACGGCAAGAAAAGTCAAGTTAGCTGCTATAAGAGTTTTTGCTTGTTCCTCTCCTATATGAAAAGCCTGCTAAGAGTTTTGATAACAGCTTGGAATGTTTGTTTTGTTCCAAGTTTGGTTTCACGTAGAAATGCAGCCTAGAGAGGGTTTTTGAGGCTGGCAGAAACCAAACTGCTGTAGAAGATTTAAGCTTGAATTTTTCTTTATGCTCTGATTAACAAGGACTAAAAAGGAAAGTGGCAGCCTAGTTTCTAAAGGCAATACTTCTGCAAGTAAGAGGACTTTAAGAATCCATTTCTGAGTTCTTTTGATTTGTTTGCCATTATTTGCTGTACCTTAAGCAAATCCTACAATTATAATCCTGTAAATGATACCTGGAACCTGCTGTGTTTTGTGTTATGGAAATAAACTTTCTGTTACAAGCCTTACCCTCGGTTACCTCAACTACAAACCTTCTACTTAAAGCACCAACATATTTTAGCAGAACTACACTTCCCAGAAGCCAACACGAAGAAATAGGCTGCTAAGAGCTGATAGAAGAAGGAATCCTCAACCACCACGCCCCTCGACCACTAAAGGCAAGTGGCTTTGGGTGTTGTGCTTGTGACAGGTGATACCCCATTACCATATACTAGCATGCATTAGCGAATGTTATTTAATACAAGCCCCATGTTATGCAATGAGATCTCGTAACACATTAAGGAGCATGTTTACTAAACAACCACATTGGTAGCGCAAAATTTAGCATGTGGTATAGGTGCCACGCTAAAAGGTAGTATGGGCCCTCAAGCCAAAAATCCCATGCTACCCTGCTAGCACTCATTGGGGCAGGAACTGGAAGGGACAGAGGCAGAATGCAGGCGTTGCTGGCGCATCATGACTAGTATGGGCATTAATAACCTGTGCTAATCGCATTTCAGCCGTCATCAATGGGTGGTATTACATGCATCCATGTGTCTGCTTGTGCTGTGCTGCGTCCTGGGGCTGCGCTAACTGCAGGTGTCAGAAACCCATGCCCCTGAAGTTAGTGCTGATCTCCTTGCTAGTGACACAGGTCACATGCACTCTACCGGCAGGGACCTTAGTAAATCCAGATTTAGGTGTCTGATTGTGTCCTGAGATGATGATACAGTTGGAATATTTATATATTTTCATATGATGAGCTGGAAGAAGAAACATTCTGCTTTCGTTGCTGGGGAATGTGGAATGCGTGTTACAGAGATGGAAGTGCAGGGTTTAATATACTGACATTCTGCCCAATCCTGCATAGACGTCCGACTTCACTCCTACATAGACAACTGTTGAATGATGCCAGCAAATAATTACAGTGGTAGTTTTACAGGGTGGCTGAAAATGGAATTGGTGACCACTGAGGACAGTGAGGAGCTCAAAGACCATTGGATGGCTTGTATTAAATAGAGGAATGAGGGCATAGGGTGGTTGTTAACCCATCCTTGATTGGACAAACAGGCTAATCTAGTCCTGGCTTTATCCTGTTGCATGCATTGAGTTGTAGTTCTGTTTGTCCAGTAGTTTTCTTCTTAGATAATCAGACCTACAAATCCATAAATCCAATGTGACAAAATCAGAACTGGATCAATCTGCTTGGTCAACCTGAGCATGAATATGGGGAAAGAGACACAGCACTTGATGCTTCTGTGCATTGTAGAGTGTGTGTGTTCTGGAAGGGATGCATATGGAGAATCATATGTAATGGGGCAGGTGGGCAACTGGGGGATAAATTATGTATGGAGAGATCTGGAGTTGTGTTAAATTGGGGATGAGGTGTAGGATAAAGTTTATATGTAAATTAATGCTTACAATAGTGTGAACATTTAGAGGGCACTAATCAAAGTCCTTTCAACGGGTAAAATAACATTTTACCAGAGGAAATCATGACTTTGATTATAGTCAATGTGTGCACAGGCAAAAGTATATATGGCATTTGATGTGCATTACTTTGATACCAGGATTTTTTTCTCATTTTATATCTTCCATCCTCATCATGACTTTGGTCACAGCACTGGGCAAATAAATGTGTAATACAAATGAGGCCCAACAATGAGTCTCTGCACATGGCCCCGTATCCAACTTGAACCGCCTCTGTGCTTTTGCCACAGAGGTTGAGAGTGGCGGCAGCGGTAACCTGGGTAGGAATGGAGAAGCAATCGGGATGTCAGCATGGGGGAGGCAGAAGACAGATGCTGGACACCATAGGGGAGCATGAAGGGCAGGTGTTGGACAGTGAATGGGGTGGCCATAAGGTGAGGGAAACAGATGCTGGCCGTAAGGGGGGATGAGCAGTGGGCAGTCAGCAGATGGTGGCCTCAGAGTGGGGGTAGATGGAAGCAGATGGTGGATATGGGATGAGGCTACATACTGTTTCTTTACATGTTTATATATAGAGTCTACATCAGTTTATAACTCAATCTCGGGTTTTACTGGTTTTAAAACAGATAGAATGTACCCTGCCTTTTTCATTTACTTGTAGCAACACAATCATTTTTTAATTACAGATTTGTTTGATTGAAGCTACACTTATACGTTCAATATATATCTGTGATTTATTTTTTAATTTCTTCTTTATTAGCCCAACATCAGCAAGAATAAAGCACGCGATCACTCTATACGTGCAACGCACCTATGGTGCATAACTGTAAGTAGGATACAATGCATATACGGTCCAGGATTGATGATTAATTTAGTCTTTTTGATTAATATCTCCACAATTGAAGGTGACTTCACACTGCCCTGCATCTATTTAAGTTAACACAATGTTCATTTAAGTTAACACAATGTAATAGTGATATTATATATATGTGTATACTTAATTATTTAAGTGTTGTTTATTACACATTGATTTTATTTCCTAGCTGTTTTTATGATTTGTATATTTTAATGTTATGATTCTTTTTTAAATTATGTTTTACTTATTTGTTTGTAAGTTATATTTTCCCCTGAGGAAGGCGTTTGCCGAAACGCGTTGGGGTATATCAATAAAGCACCTTGTGATCATCGCTCGCTCTTGCTCTCTGTGTGTTCCTGGTTGAATTAGCAAGAGCGGTTCTGCTCTTCTTTGTGCCTGACCAGGTAGACCGAAGATGCCAGATATGGGATGGGGGCATAGAGGGATAGAGAACAGATGCTCTCCCCTTCCCCCTCCCCTTCCCTTTCTTCCCCCTCCCCCTTTTTTCCTCCCCCCCTTTCCCCCTTCCCCCCTCCTCTCTCCCCCTCCTCCCCCTCCCCCCTTTTCTACCTTCCCCTTCTTTCCCCTCTTTCTGATTGGCTGAAGAACGTTGCTGTAAGGGATCAATGTAGTCATCTCGCGTCTTTGCAATCACAGTGGATATAAAGTCACGAAATGTGGCAATACTGCTCCTTCTTAACAAACAATGTTCCTTGTTATAATTACAAGTGTGGACATAAAGGTCCATACATTTTGTCCATTCAGTATATAATTATTATTGTTGTGCATACATAGTCACGAAACGCGGTAAGAGTTTTTCTTCTTTTTCCAAAAAAGACTCTTCAAAATATTTATATTTGATGGCATACAGCTTTATTCTTTGAGTAAGCTCATTATAACTAGTATTCTTTTGTTGAAGATATCTTTTACGTCGAAATCGGCAGTCATAAGTAGCTGTTTTAGAATTTCACATTTGCTGTACACAACAGGTTTAGCAAAATGTTCCATTTTAACAAAATAAGTTTTTTAGAAATATGCAACAAATACAATTGACATTAGTAGTATTTTTCCTCTTTTGGACAAAAACGTTAACATCACCTTAAATCAGTGGGAAAATGCTGGTTACCTTGTGCAATAAACAAAAGCATAATTTTTCATTCCATATCGACAGAAATACGTTGTAGAAACATGGTTAGCTTCATAGGATCGCCGCACACTAATGTGATTAACCTTATATGATTGCCGCACACATTTGATTTTACAACGCGGCAAGACAGTTCTTTGGAGAAAGAACAACCATGGTCATCATTCTGTGCATTCTTAATATATAGTTCTAATTTTCACTTCACCTCAAATCGGTGGGAAAATGCTGGTTCCCTTAAGGGTGAAATAAACAAAAGGATAAATTTTAATTTTATGTTGTAAAATCGTGGTTAGTTTTATATGATCGCCGTATACAAACGTGGTTAGCTTTATATGATCGCCGCACACATTTGATTTTACAACGTGGCAAGACAGTTTTTTGAAAAAACAACCATGGTCATCTTTCTGTGCATTCTTAATACGCAGTTTTAACTTTTACTTCACCTTAAATTGGTGGGAAAATGCTGGTTTTAATTTGTATCGTTTATTTTTCGGTTTCCAGATATGTAGAAGCCATAGAATGTGGCCATATAATTTTAATTCACGTTTATTTTTTGGTACAATTGTCGTTGGCATCACATTTATAGTGTTCCTCCTTATACTATATAATATTTTCTCATCATATGACAGTGTTCCTCCTCATACAATTTTTACAACACTGGTATAATTATTTCATTGGTATTATGCATGAAGAATCATGGTTTCTTTTTAATTAAATACAGGAGTATGTGTTTTTTAGAGCTTTAGAGCCATAGAATGTGGCCACATAATTTTGATTATATGTGTGTTGATTATTTATTTAATTATTTATTTATTCACTGGTATTAGTTATCAACAATATTATCAATGTCTAATTTATTCATTTTTTATTTTTTTAATTATCTATTTTAGTGGCAAATGCCTTTAATTTGACAGAAGGTCCTTATAAAAAGGTATCGGTTAACATATTTTTATGTTCTATATATGTTCTCCTCATCTCACTCTTGTCCATATGTTCCTTTTAATATAGGATATGTATTTTTATGTTTTTTATATATATGTCCTCCTCATCTCAATTTTTATCTATATGTTTGGTTATATATTCTTAATACAATCCTTGATAGATGTTTGTATTTGCAATTTTTGTTTATTTATTTATTTTGTTTAGTTATTATACATGTCAGTGGCATTTTTTGGTTACAATTTTAATATGTATAATTTTAATTATCATTTGGTTTTATTAATTGTATTAACTTTATTGTATTAATTTCTTTGACTTTTGATTTAATTATGATTGTGTTTTCTCGAGGTTTGCTCCCTCAATACATATCCCCGTGAGGAAGGCCGGGAGGCCGAAATGCATAGGGGAGAATTAAAGAGGTTTGCCAAACCTGAAATTACTGCCAGTCTTGGTATCTGTTTTTTTGTTCTCTCATATCCTACAGATACTTTTGTTGCTTTTTTTTGGTCATATTGTCTGAAGGGAACAGACAGATGGTGGTCAGAGGTGGGGGTCAGATGGTGGCTATGGGATGGGGTAGGGGAGGTAGAGGACAATTGGTGGATATGGAATGGGGTACAGAGCAGATAGTGGATGTGGAGAGTGGCATAGGGGTACTGAGAGCAGATTATGGCAATGGGGGAATGATGCACATGGGGTAAAGTTAGGGGAGAAGGGGTAGATTCTGGGCATAGGGCAGAGATAGGGGAGAAGGGGTAGATGCTGCTTAGCAGTCTAAGTTTCGCTTCTTCTTATCCAGCTAAGTAGTGGAGTTTTTCATGGTTTTATAAAAAACTGATTAAAATGGATGTAACTGAGTGGTGGACATAGTATTTTTACATGTTCCTTTCCTGCAACATCCGACAAAAATAATTATTTAGTAAATTTCCATGGGGGTTTTTTGGTGATTTTTTGGTACCTACCAAAGCATATGGCCTGCCACTGCCGCACAGTCACCCCACTGATCTCACTACTGGAATCAGTGGCAGCGTGGCTCAGCATAGAAGGGGTAGGGTGGCGTGGCTCAGTAGAGGAAGGAGAGGGTGGCATGGCCGGGGCTTCAGCCTGGGGGTGGCAGAACGCCCCCCCCCCATCCCCCTGTATACCCCTGGCATGTCCAGCATCTTCCCATATTTTCAATTGTCCTCAGCATGGGGTCAGCATGGGGTGGGGTGGGGGGGGCAGCAGGCCATGTGTACCAAACCACGTAGCCTGCCACAGAGGTCTGCTGTCCTAGGTGGCTGCCTAGTGGATGGGTCATCCCTGATGTTAGACACAAGGGATGGGCAAGAGACAGATATATTGGACATGGGGGGAGAATTAGAGAGGATGGGGGGAAATGGTGGACATAGTGGGGTAAGAAAAAGGAGACGAAGTGCTGGATGGAGGAGAGAGAGAGAAGGGATAGACATTGGAAAGGGGAGGAGAGAAGAGGACAGATGCAGGGCCAAGCCAACTATTAGGCAAGGGGGGGGGGGAATGGTCGACATAGTGGGGTAAGAAAAAGGAGATGAAGTGCTGGATGGAGGAGAGAGAGAGAAGGGATAGACACTGGAAAGGGGAGGAGAGAAGAGGACAGATGCAGGGCCAAGCCAACTATTAGGAAAACTAAGTGGCAGCTTCTGCAGGGCAGCAAAGAGCAGGTCATTGAAAGCTAAACAATAGATTCTGACAGCCAGGGGGGGGGGGGGGGGAAGGCGCAATAAGGACTAAGGTTTGCTTAGGGTGTCAACAACTTGAACCAACTCTGGGACTGCCCTGGACAGATGACAAACATGGGGGGAGGGGGAGGAAAATAGAAAGGTGAGAGTTAAAGGAAATTGGCCTATATGGCACTACACTAAAATGGTTTCAATCATATTTCAGCAACAGACAACAGCAGGTAAAATGTGGCACACACAAATCCACCCCCTTCGGCCTAAAACAGGGTATTCCTCAAGGATCATCAGTCTCTTCAGTGCTTTTCAAGATTTACATACAGCCAATCTGCAACATAATCAAACATCACAACATACAATACCGGCTATATGCCAATGAAATTATGGTTTTCACTTCAATTGACATCCGCAACCCTAACCTCCTGCCCATAACCAAGTGCAAGGAAGAAATCAGCTGGCTTGGCAACAACAATCTCACAGTAACTACAATATAACAGAGGCTTTATTCATCAAACGAGTATCCTCATTCAAGCCTCCCACAAGAAATTGCCCTATTACACAGAATCATTAAGGTGCAAAAAGAAGTAAAGCATCTTAGTGTTATCCTAGATCAAAACCTCAGCCTTCAGCCTTGCATAAAGAAAACTACTGCTAACACCTACTACAAGATGAAACTCCTCAAAAACATAAAACCATTACTTAGCTAGGATAACTTTCATACTCTGTTTCAAGCAGTCGTCACACCAATCTTAGACTACTGCAATTCAATATACCAAGGCCTCTCAAAGTGCCCCATACACCCCAACCAATAGGAAACAAAATACAGCTGCCCATATTATCACTGGAAGTTCTAAATTAGATCACATAACCCCCTTTCTTAACCGATTATATTGGCTTCCAATACACTCCTGGTTTAAGTTCAAGACAATCCTCATAATTTTCAAATTCATAAACTACTCCTTTGCAGATATCGTACAAGAACTAATTTCTCGAGACACCAGCACCATCCCAGGAGATTTAACCATAAAAGCATGATTGTCATCCCATCTGAATAAAGAAATCCAATCAGAACGACATTGACAAGGGCACTTGGAATTCTCTGCCGAAAGATAGTTGAACCACAACAGACATCAAGGACTTCTGTAAAAAACTAAAGATGTATCTATACACTGATCACTTTGAACACATAAGAACATAAGAAGTGCCATACTGGGTCAGACCAAGGTCCACCAAGCCCAGTATTCTGTTTCCAACAGTGGCCAATCCAGGTCACAAGTACCTGGCAGGTACCCAAAGTCCATAGCTTCCACAATGCTCGTCCTGGTGTAAGCAGTGGATTTGCTGGGTCTTCTTTAATAATGTTTTATGGACCTTTTCCTCCAGGAACTTGTCCAAACCTTTTTTAAACCCAGCTACATTAACAGCTTTTACTTCATCCTCCGATAACGAATTCCAGAGTTTGATTATGCATTGAGTGAAAAAAAATGTTCACTTATTAGTCTTAAATGGGTTACATTGTAGCTTCATTGTGTGTCCTCTAGTCTTTCTACTTTTTAATGGCGTAAACAACTGATCTACATTAACCTGTTCCACTAAATTTATTAATTTATAGACTTCCATCATATCTCCCCTCAACCTTATTTTCCAAGTTGAAGAGCCTTGACCTTTTAAGCCTTTCCTCATAGGGATATCCTTTCATCCCCTTTACCATTTTGGTGGCTCATCTCTGTACCTTTACTAATTCCACTGTATTCTTTTTAAGATAAGGTGGCAAAAATTGCAAACAATATTCAAGGTGCAGTAGAACCATGGAACAATAGAGGCATTATAATATCCCTGGTTTTATTCTTCATTCCTTTCCGTATGATTCCTAGACTTCTATCATTTTTCTTGGCCACTATTGCACACTGGGTGGAGAGTTTCAACATATTATTCATGATGACACCTGGGTGGTGGTTTCTAAGTTGGCACTTTGCATCGTGTAACCAAAGTTTGGGTTGTTCTTTCCTAGGTGCATGAATTTGCACTTCTCCACATTAAATTTATCTGCCATTTGGACACCTAGTCTTCCAATTTATTAAGGTCCTCTTGCAATTTTTCACAATCCTCTTGGGTTTTAAAAACCTTGAATAATTTTGTGTCATCTGCAAATTTGATCACCTCGCTCATTATTCCCATTTCCAGGTTATTTATGAATATGTTAAAAAGAAGTAGGCCCAGAAAAGATCCCTGGGGTACTCCACTATTTACTTTTCTCCATTGAGAAAATTGGCCATTTATCCCTACTCTCTGCCTTCTATCTTTTAACCAGTTTCTGTTCTACAATACTACACTGCCTCCAATCCTATGACTTTTTAATTTCGCCAAGAGTATCTCATGTGGGACCTTGTCATAGGCTTTCTGAAAATCCAGATACACTATTTGAACCAGCTCACCTTTCTCTACCTGTTTATTCACACCTTCAAAAAATATAAGAGATTGCTGAGACAAGACTTTCCTTGGCTAAATCCATGTTGGCTTTCTCTCATTAAACCATGACTATAAACATGATCAGTAATTTTATTATTTAAAAAGGTTTCTACCATTTTGCCTGGTACTGATGTCTGACTCACAGGTCTTTAGTTTCCCAGATCACCTCTGGAACCCTTTTTAAAAACTGGTGTTAAATTGGCCATTCTCTACTCTTCAGGTACTGCAGTTGATTTTAATGATAGTTCACAGATTACTAATAGTAGGTCTTCAATCTCATATTAAATACCCTTAGATGTATACCATCTGGTCCAGGTGATTTTGGTACTCTTTCAGTTTATCAAACGGTTGTAATACATCTTCTCAGTTTATCAATATTTCTTTCAGTTCTTCTGATAAATTGCCTTTATATACCATTTCAGGCACGGGTAAATTTTCTATATTTTCTTCAGTAAAGACCAAAGCAAAGAATTCATTTAGGGGCATGTTTACTAAACTGCGGTAATGTCATTCACGTTAGTTTCCGCGGTAAAGGTACAGATGCCCATATAAAAGCGTGAGCGGGGCATCAGTATGGCAAGCGTGTCAGGTAACGCGCGTTATAAGGCGCGTTATAAGACACGTTATAAGGCGGGTTATAAGGCACGTTACAAGGCACCTTATTAGGCACAATACAAGGCACGTGCCTAACGTGCCTGGTAACGTGCCTTATAACGTGCGCTGTACTGTGCCTAATAACATGCCATGTACTGTGCCTAATAAGGTGCCTGGTAACGTGCCTTATAATATGCTGAATTAGGAGCCCTATAACGCCTTATAAGGATTGTTGGCACACAGAATCCACATAGGCACATGCATCATTTCTAACCTGGAATCAGGCAGATGCACATGCACCATGTACATTAAATCATGACAGAGTGCTGCCCCAGATGAACTGCGAGGGTCAAACCACATTCACAGATGGTGGCACGCATCACAGTGGTGTGGTGGCTAACAGTTTGTCATGTCCAAGTACAAGGTAGCCAGACATAGCAACAGGGCCTACAGGATGTTACCCCCGTGGCACACATGTGGCTGCATGCAACTGTCCACACAAACATATGTAGACATACTGCACTGCAGGTCACACACATGGCCCACACACATCAACACATTGTCAGATAGATGGACAACATACAGTGCGTATGTGACATCCTGCTGTATATGTTCGGTCCAGTACACATTGTCCCCAGTGAAAATGTCATCTGAAAGTACACATGTGCCGGTACGGCTGTCACAGATCCATGGGCATGCAAGGTTACGTGTGATAACTCAGTGTGCCACAGTAATGCAGACTGTACTGTGTGTCCATCGCGATGATCATGACACATGGCCAGAGTATGGCAGCAATGTCGTGTCAGTTGTCCTTTCTCGTCACAAAGTAGTAGTCAAACAATAATGTCCATCATAAGCGTGTGTCCCACTCGCTGAGGCCCATCACCCAATGGCACCATCCCCCAGGGATCGTTGCATGGAGCTGCTCTGCCCACCAATGGTACTGTGATGGGTAGGCCAGCCACAATATAGACAACATGCTGTGTGTATTCGCTGCGCCCTGTGATAGAGGAAGGAGAAACAGGTCATGGTATGCTGTACACAAAATAAGGTCACAATGGAGAGAGAAAAACCTCAATATGTACATAAGGAGATCTCAGACATCTACACAGGACACGATCACAACACAGAGAACCGTGCGTGTTGCCCACAGCTGGAGATGGCACGGCCGACCAGGTTGCCATCTCGACACGGCCATGTCTATGGCCATGTAACACAGGCTGCCCAGTGGGCCACATCATGTTCAGCAGTGTTGGTGCACACAGATCCCACAGAGGTCCCCACCAAAACAAACAGCCCATAAGAAACATGTGAGGTGTGATGTGAGTCAAAACAGATCAAACATGCAATGTACCGTCTGTGTGCAGCAGGTGTCCGATAGGGACTATCCAACGCAGGCAAAGGCCACAAGAGGTCACAGTAAAGTTAGGGTATGCCACTGGAATTTGTGCAATCACCATGGCCGCATGTGGAGCCGGCAATGCCACATGTCCAAGGTCTGTTGATATCAATGAAATGGAAGCGTTGATGTATAGTGGACTGGCAGCAAACAGGAGACTGGTCAGTAGAAATCATAGAAGACATATGTAAATATGTGCGCACAATGTACACAAAGGCACCAGCACAGGGTTAGAGATAGAGCAGTGAGCACCACCGCACAGGTGTCCAGGCATATCCCATCATCAGACAATGCACAAGGGTAGCAGAGTGTGCCATCACATAGACATCTCCCAAAAACACAGACACACACACACCGTGAGATGGGGAGAGCATGCTGCCAGTAGCATACGGCCCCTGTGAGCCCAAACTGAGACCAGTGGAGGCAAGCATCACAGTCCATGCAAGGAGACATAGATGTTGTATAATGGCACAATGCTACGGAAGGGGTGCATGTGCCACCCGCCATCAACACACCCTGCACCTGCAGACACACACAACTCCATCACATTTGCCACAAATGCAGTTGTGAAAACCAAGAACCTGACCTGAACTAATGGCCATATGGTTGCCAAAGTGAACATGTGGGATAGGGAGGCACAGGCCAAACAGGTGCACAACAAGATATGTGCACTGGACAGAGAACAACAGAAATGTGCTATGCCGCAGTGCCCCCACAGTACATATACCACTATGTTCACCCAACACAGGTTGAAGGACGTACTCACAGGTACCACTGCACTGCTGCGATGGCCAGGAACATTGGCTACTCCTGGGGATGTAAAGACAGAATGGAAACATACATATGTGCAAAGAGAGGCCAGAAACAGACACAGAAGCATGTACATGTAGACAAATATGCATATCACCACATATGCAGGACTTACAAGAGAACAGCTCCTCGATCAGACGTTGCCTGACCGCCGTTCCCGCCCGTGTGTCACCACGGCCACCTGCAGGAGGGCACAGTAGATCCTCCTCAAGAACCTCATTAATGTCGATCCAGATATTGTGACTGAGTGCAATGTTGTGTAGGATAAGAACATAAGAACATAAGATATGCCATACTGGGTCAGACCAAGGTCCATCAAGCCCAGTATCCTGTTTCCAACAGTGGCCAATCTAGGTCATACGTACCTAGCAGTTTCCCCAAAAGACACAGGTTCCACAATGCTTGTACTGGGTCAAGCATTGATATTCTGGGTCCCTTCTTAATAATGGTTTATGGACCTTTCCTCCAGGAACTTGTCCAAACCTTTTTCAAACCCAGCTACACTAACAGTCTTTACTACATCCTCCGGTAACAAATTCCAGCGTTTGATTACACGTTGAGTGAAGAAATATTTTCTTTTATTAGTTTTAAATAGTTTACCCTGTAGCTTCATTGCATGTCCCCTAGTCTTTCCATATTCTGATAACGTAAACAATCGATCTATGTTTACCCGTTCCACTCCGTTCATTAATTTATAGACTTCTATCATATCTCCCCTCAGCCGTCTTTTTTCCAGGTTAAAGAGCCCTTACCTTTTTAGCCTTTCTTCATACGAATATCCCTCCATCCCCTTTACCATTTCGGTGGCTCTTCTCTGAACCTTTTCTAATAACGCTATATCCTTTTTTTTTTTTTTTTTTTTTTTAAATAGTATTTTTATTCAGTTTTAACATAGAAAATAACAATACAAACGATCGTAATATAGCAGGATACAAGCAGATGCTATTGATCAAAATTGCAAAAGAATATAATAACTTGAACAAGACAGTACAATAACGTTAACAAGAACTAGTATCAGTCCATGCCAGCACGCCACCCTCCCTCTCTCCGTTCAATGTGGTTACAGCAGAGACCATTCCACAAGGCAGCCTCCAGCAATCACTTTCATCAAACATAATTTTGTAAAGCTGACCATTTCTTACTTAGTTTACCAGACCATGGGTTCTTGGCTATATAGATCTCTTCGTAGGTCTTATGTAGGATTAAGAGACTCCACCAATGCTCGAAACAAGCTTTGTCGAGATTCTTCCAGTGTATTAGAACTATTTTAAGCGCTATCCCGAGCATTAAGTCCAGCAGTTTACTATCCCATTTCATCAGAGTAGGTTCCAGAGCTATGGATTTATATATCACTATCCGATAAGTGATAGGAGTTTGTAAGTTGAGGATCTGTGATATGCATTCCCAAACTCTGTTCCAATATATTTCCAGGGATTTACAATGGAACAACATATGTGCCAGTGTCCCAATTTCCATGTTACAGGACCAACATCGATTTCCCTCCTGTAGTGTCCATTTCATTTTCTTAGCCGGTGTAATATGCGCTCGATGTGCTATAAAGTACATAGATTGTGTGAGAGACGCTGCTCTCGTGGCACGTATTTGAGTTCCCCAAAAAGTGTCCCAATTTTCCGGAGGTAGATCTTGACCGGTTTCAGTAGCCCACACCGACTGTATCTTAGAACATGTCTTGTCACTTTTGGATCAGAGAATCGCAACACATCTCGAGACAGCTTTGGCATCTGTTTGTAATTCTTGAAGTTTCTGTCGCAGTGGCCATCCTGTACGTATCAAGACAGGTGACACACCCGCTTTGCTCATGCAGTATCGGAGCTGACACCATTGGAAATAGCATGTATTAGGCAATCGGAATTCCGTTCTTAATCTGTCAAAGGTTTTAAATGCACTTCCATTGATCAGTTGTCCAATGGTGATAAGATCATGTTCCACCCATTTTTTCCATAAGACAGGCTTCCCTCCGATGATAAGGCGCGGGTTCAGCCATATGGGCATATCTGCGGCGAAGTCATCCCCTCCATCGATACATGATGCCAATAATCGACAGGCATGCTGTGTTTCTCGGATAATAGCGTTATGTGGTGCAGTCTGGTCTACTACTGTGCCTACCAGTAGCCATGTAGGTAGGGGGGAATGTAGGGCCCGCTCCACACTCAGCCATCTAGGTCCTTTATCCGTGTCGTCAGAGTCGACCCATTGAGCACCCTGCTTTAAAAGAGAGGCAGTGTGCAGCCAGCCGAGATCTGGGAAATGGACACCTCCTTGTGTATTAGGTAACTTCAGTTTCCAGGCAGCTATTCGAGGTACTCGGTTGTTCCATAGAAAGGCTATCAGTTGACTATTCATTTTCTTATAGAAGGCTGACGGGAAGCGTAAGGGTATCATGCTTAAGATATAGCTGAGTTTTGGTACCAACATCATTTTTATCGTTTCTAGCCTGCCCCACCAGCTCAAATGAAGGGGGATCCACTTGCAGATGTTATCATGTACAATTTCTTGACACATCTTAATGTTGATTGCGACAGTCTCTTCCAAGGTGGTGCCATAGGTCACGCCCAGGTATCTAAAGGATGACTTCTCGTATTGAAAGGGGTATCCACGCATCATTTCTTCGCTGACCTGTTCATTCAGAGGAATAATTGTTGTTTTATTCAGATTTACTTTATATCCGGATATCGCTGAGTATGCATCTATGAGTTGCAGTGTTTCAGGAAGGTCTGATGGTTGTAGAAAAATGAGCAGGTCATCGGCATATGCTGACAATTTACAAGGACCATCAGCTAACTCAATTCCTTTTATGTTTTCCTTCTGTCGGAGCGCTATTAATAAGGGTTCCAGGGCTAAATTAAAAAGCATCGGTGACAGGGGGCAACCCTGTCTGGTCCCTCTTTGCAACTGAAAAGGGGCTGAGAGATGTGAGTTGACCGCTATTCGAGCTGTGGGTTTGGTATATAACAATTCAACGCGTTTTAGGAACTTTTCTCCTATCCCAAACCACCGTAGGGATCGAAATAGAAAGGACCATTCCAGTCGATCGAAGGCTTTTTCGGCATCCAATGCTAGCCCTATCAGGGGCTCGGCCTTGGTCTTGGCAGATGCCAGTACATGTGCCAATAATCTTCCATTATCTGTAGTGGATCTGTTTTGTATAAATCCACATTGATCCTCATGTATCAAATCTTTTAAGATCCGTCCTAGTCGGTTAGCAAGCACTTTAGCATAGATTTTATAATCAGAGTTTAGGAGAGAGATGGGTCTGTGATTCTCTATCTTTTGTGTATCCCTGCCCGGTTTCGGGTGAATTACCACCACAGCCTCTGCCAGGGCTCCAATCTCTGGAGATTCATCTTGCAGGCCACTGTAGTAGATCTGTAGCATGGGAGCCAATTGAATGCAATATTTATTATAGAATTCCAGTGGGATACCATCTGGACCGGCGGCTTTGCCACGAGCCATCTGTTTGATCGCATCTTGTATTTCAGTTACTGAGATCTCTTGTTCCAGCGTTCGACTTTGATGACTGGTTAATGTGGGTCCTACTATCTTGGAGACAAAATCTTCAAAGGCTCTGTCACTACATTGGGTATCTGAGCGATATAGTTCCTCATAGAATTCTTTGCAGCGGTCTAGTATTTTGTCAGATCTCAGGAGAAGGCCCCCGGAATTGTCCTGCAACGCCGCTATAGCGGTCTTGCTGGTTTTTGGTCTGAGCTGCCGAGCTAAAAGGGATCCAGAGCGGTTGCTTTCATAGTAGTATATACTACGTTGTAGCTGGATACTACTCAGTGCTTCTTTGTTGAGGAGAGCATTATATTGGTATCGCAATTTTTGGAGTCTAATCAATATCATTGAGTCAGCTCTTTTGGCTAGTAACCTTTCCCCAGCTTTTATTTGGAGTTCCAATTCATCTTTTTCTTTTTTCCTGGCTTTACGCCGTCTAATGGTGTAGGTGGTAATATGAGCTCGTATGGTCGCTTTAAAACCTTCCCACCAGCTCCAGATGGAGGTATCAGTGGGTGTATTATATTTAAAATAGGTCTCAATTTCCCCTGACAGTAGCTGTACAAAGGAGTCATCTGCTAGTAGGGATTTATCAAATGTCCATCTTGGCGGAACATGCTGTGTAACGTTGGTATTCAACACTAGGGAGACAGCGGCGTGATCCGATACCGTTGTAGCATAGATCTCTGCGGACAACACTTGGGGCATCAGCTCTGTGGACAGTAGGAAGAAATCGATCCTTGTTTGGGTATTATGTGGGATGGAATAAAATGTGTAGTCTCTTTCTTGGGGATGAAGTAGGCGCCATGGGTCAACCAAATGTAGTTCTGTTATGATGCCTTTAAGAATCGCCTGCGATTTGACTTTGTCTACAGCCCGATAGGGCGTGCGATCTAACAGTGGATCCAAAATGACATTGAAATCGCCCCCTAATATGATATTGGTGTGAGCTGCGGCTGTAACTTCTTTAGCTATCAGTTTGAAAAAGTTAGGGTCATCGAGGTTGGGCGCGTAAATATTGAAGAATGTGTAAAGCTGTTGATTTATTTTCATCGTCACTCTGGCCCATCGACCTAGCGGATCAATCTGTGTGTCGGTAATGGCGGATTGCAGGAATTTGCGCACTAATATTATTACCCCCCCTTTGCGTTGAGTGGCAGAGGCCGAGGCCGCCACCAGGAAATATTTAGAGGTTACTTTCTGCGATTCAGTATCTGTTAAATGTGTCTCTTGTAAGAGGGCAATATCTGCTTTTTTTTGCTGGCAGTACGCTAAAATCTTCTTTCGCTTGACAGGGCCAGTAATACCTTTTACATTTAACGAAAGCATTAAAAGATCACTAGACATCAACGTTGGAATAAGCTGTCTTATAGGTGAAAGCTATCCTATGGATAGGCCTGCCGCGTACTTGCATTTTGCGTGTATGTGGAGGGTTTTGTACTGGACTGGACTGACACAAACAACTGCATAACTGGCAAACATTGTATCGCTAAGGTGAACACAATCCACTGAAACAGTAACCAACCCCGACCTCCCGTTGCCACCCCTACATTTCAAGCAGAAATATCTGTTTAATTAAAACTATTTAGAACAACAGAAATACAATCAATGAGGTGTTTAACAAGGCTTAAGGCGTTCTAAAATTTGTGAGAACGCACGGCCGCACCCCCTGAGTATATGCTGAGTTCTCTACACTGCGTGAGAGATCAGAATATTGACCTCAGGTTTCCATACCGCATTTTTCTTGTAGGAAAGTTTTCAGTTTTTCAGCTTCAACAAAATTCCTCGTTTCATTATGCAGCGTGACCCGCATGGTTCCTGGGTAGTATAGCCCGTATCTTGCCTGTGCACTTTGTAGCATGGGTCTACAGGCCAGCAACGCTTTTCTCCGATCTACCGTTTGCTTGCTCAAATCCGGATAGAGTGCCACTTTGTGTCCCTGGATTTGCAGTGATCCGGCCTTCCGTGCAGCTTGAAAGATCTGTAGGACCTGTGGGTATCTCAGTACCTTCATTATGAGTGGGCGCGGGTATCGTGTGTTTTCAGCTTTGTGTGTTGGGATTCGATGGGCCCATTCTAGTTCAAAAGGCCTTGCAAAGACAAGCTGCAGCATCTCCGGTATGGTTTTTTCCAGAAATCCAATCGGATCGGTACCTTCAGCGCCTTCAGGGACTCCAACAAGGCGGATATTATTTCTACGGGTATGGTTATTTTGATCTTCAATCAGATTTTCTATGTGCCGGACTCGTTTGACCAAAGGGCCCAGCTGTTCTAATGCAACGCCATGCTTCTGGGTTTGTAATTCAACTGCATTAAGTCGAGTGGTGATGGTGAGGAGTTTCTCTTTTACCTCCAGCAAGTCTTCTTGAATCATGTTCAGTGAACTAGAATTGGCTGCAATCATTTCTTTAACGCATTTCAATTCCTGTAGCACTTCACGTAGGCCACCGGCAGTCACTCCCTCCTTCTCTCCCGCGGCCATTTTCTGCGGGGAACCCACTTCGGGTTTGGATCGTTTCGCTGCTGAGCCGGATCCCTGTGGAAATTCCAGCCGGGCAGGCTTCAGGGATGCCATCCAGCTGTATTGCGGTGTTATTGATGTAGGTAGGGGGTACAAACTTCAATGTAATACCGGGATATGTTCAGGATTCTTGGGCAGCAACGGAAGCAAAAATTCAGGCGTCCATTCTGTTCAGTGGCTAGCTCCGCCCCCTCACGCTATATCCTTTTTAAGATACGGCGACCAGAATTGCACACAATATTCAAGGTGCGGTCTCACCATGGAACGATACAGAGGCATTATAATATCTTTTGTTTTATTTTCCATTCCTTTCCTTATGATACCTAGCATTCTATTTGCTCTCTTGGCTGCCACTGCACACTGGGCCGAGGGTTTTAACATGCTATCCACAATGACGCCTAAATGATGGTTTCTACCATTTTTCCCGGTACTGACGTGAGGCTCACCGGTCTGTAGTTTCCCAGATCACCCCTGGAACCCTTTTTAAAAACTGGTGTTAAATTGGCGATCCTCCAATCTTCAGGTATTAGAGATGATTTTATTGATAGTTCACAGATTACTAATAGCAGGTCTGCAATCTCATATTTCAGTTCTTTCAACACCCTTGGATGTATACCATCCGGCCCAGGTGATTTGCTACTCTTCAGTTTATCTAATAGTTGTAAAACAACTTCCTGATGTATCGATATTTCCTTCAACTCTTCCGCACCTTTAAATACCACTTCAGTCATGTGTAACATCCCTACATCTTCCTCAGTAAAGACCGAAGCAAAGAATTCATTCAGTCTCTCCGCTATCGCCTTGTCGCCTCTTAGTGCCCCTTTAACTCCTCTATCATCTAATGGACCAACTGACTCTCTCACAGGTTTTTTGCTACGAATGTACTTGAAAAAATCTTTATTTCGCGTTTTTGCTTCCACAGCAAGCTTCTTCTCAAATTCTCCCTTTGTCTGCTTTATCAATGCCTTGCATTTGACTTGCCAGTGCTTGTGCTGTTTCCAGGTTTCGTCGTTTGGCTCTTTTTCCCATTTCCTGAAAGATGCTTTTTTGGCAACAACAGCCTCTCTGACCTCCCCTTTAAACCATGCTGGCAGTTTTTTGGACTTCCTTCCACTTTTCTTAAAGCGTGGAATACAGCTGGTCTGGGCTTCCAAGAGAGTTTTTTTCAACAACACCCAAGCTTGATTTTTATTTATTTTATTTATTTATTACAGCTTCTTATATACCGCACTATTTAGTATCAGCGTGGTTTACAGTATAACAAAAGACCAGAGCAACAAGCTGTTTGGTTTTACATAGAACAGGTTTTACATAGAACAGGTATGAGCAACTTGGATATACATGGGGAACATTGTTAAATGAAACTATTTACATGCTGTATATACATGTATGTACAGTATTCTTAGTTTGATAAAGTCTTGTAGAACAGGAGGTCAAAAAGAGGATGGACAATCAGGTCGGTGGTTGACTGGTATGATAGTATTGTGGGAAAAGGGGAGATTTGAGTGCTTTTCTGAATAGAGTTAGATCGGTGATCGCCCGAATCTCAGGTGGTAACGAGTTCCAGCACTTGGGGGCATAGAAGCAGAAAGCCCTGTTAGACGTCGCTAGTGTGCATTTTGTGGCTGTCTTAGGGATTACTAGCGCGTTTGTAGATGTCGTTCTCCTAGATCTGTTAGGTGGGATGGTCTGAATGATGTCTATTAGTGATGGGGAGGTGATGCCCTTAATGGCCTTGAAGGTGAGTACCAAGGTCTTGAATAACAGTCTTCCATGGATGGGGAGCCAGTGAAGCTGTTTTAGAATCGGTGTTACGTGGTCCCTTTTTGATGCCCCATAGAGGACTCTGGCCGCGGTGTTCATGCAAGTTGTAAAGGGCTTAAGGTGGACTGAGGGAGGCCTTGAAGAATGGAATTCGCATAGTCTAGGTGCGGTAAGGTTAAGGCTTGGAAAATAGTCCGGAAATCGTCTGGATCAAGTAGGGAGCGAAGGTGTCGGAGTGTTCGGATCTTGAAATAGATCGCTCTGACTACGTTGGTTATGTGTAATTTTAAATCAAGGCGTTGGTCCAAAGTAACCCCAAGGTATCGAATTGAAGGTTTTGTTTGGAGATCGGCTTCTTTCACCTTTATCTGAGTTGGGGGATGAAGAGTGGGTCCCTAGTGATGAAGAGAACCTCAGTTTTCTTATGTTGAATACGGAGGTTCTGGGATTGAAGCCATTTAGACACAGCATCAAAACACTTGGTTATCGGGGACAGATCCATATGAACTGTGGAGAAAGGCATGTATAGAAGGATGTCATCCGTGTATATCAAGCATTCGACCTTGAAAGACCTGATGATGTTGCAGACGGGCTGTATGTATATGTTGAATAAGAGCGATGGAAGGGAGGACCCTTGTGGTACGCCCTGACTTTGATGGAAAGGGGTGGATGTTGCCGCTCCTGAAGTTACATACTGCCATCTCTGATCTAGGTATGACCTGCACCAATCGAGGGCAGTACCGTTGATGCCCTTTTCTTTTAGCCGCCATATTAAAAGATCATGATGTACAGAGTCAAAGGCCGCGGCAATGTCTAGAAATATAAGAACAAAGCCTTGGCGGATATTGTCAATGCCTGTGATAATGCTGTTGCAGAGGGTAGTAAGGAGGGTTTCTAACTCGTGGAACTCCCTGAAACCATGCTGGCATTGGTCTAGAGGGGAGGTGAAGTCAATGTGATCTTGTAATTGCCTTTGAGCTTTCTTTTCAATTATTTTAGCTAGAAGTGGTATACTAGCTATAGGTCTATAAGATTCGACCTTTTGTGGGTCGAGTTTAGGGTTTTTCAAGACAGGTCTTATGGAGGTTCTCTTGAGAGCTGATGGGAAGGAACCAGATGTAAAGGATAAATTCATCATTTTAATGATGAGGGGGCTGAGATCACAGCGTAGCTCCTTTATCCAATAAGCTGGGCAGGGGTCGGTTTGTGCAGTAGTGGTGTTAAGGGCAGCGATGGTGTTCTCAACATGTTTTTTAGATGGTATGGAGAACATAGATAGGTTCGATAGGCAGCTGGAGTCTTGAGCAGGGATTGTTGCGATGTTATCAGTTTGCAGCAGCTTGGATTGTAGATACTCAACGAAAGCTTGTGGGTGAATAATTTCCGGTTGTTCAGATGAAGGTTTCTTGGAGAAGGTTTTGACTAGATTGAAGAGATCACGTGGTTTGTTTAGTGATCTCTTAAGTGTATCGGTATGATATTGTTTCATTTTAGCCATGATTGACTCTCTGTGGGCAGTCAGATGCAATTTGTAAGCTGTCTGGTCCTCCGTAGAGCGTGATCGACGCCACCGTTTTTCTAGTCTTCTTAGGTGTATGAGGGAAGCTCGTAATTCCGGGGAGAACCAAGGAGAAGGTTTTCTTTTCTTTGTGTTATTAATCTGGTTTGGTTGCAGTGCAATGGTGCTGAGCTTGCTATTCCAGGCGGCGATCAGGTTTTCCAGGTTGAGGGATGTGTCATTGAAGAGAGGATGTGTTTCAGCAAGAATATGTTCTTTGTTGAAAGCTGTGAACCTCCGAGAAGTTATTTTTGTTGAGGTGGTGGAGTTATTATTGTGATGTGATGGGGTTTTGCTCTTGATGGGAATGTGGAAAGTGATTAGTTTGTGGTCTGACCAAGGTACCGGAGACACAGAAGTGTCTAGGTTATTGTTAGAATTAAGGGCAGTTAGATGATGATGTAAGTCTTTAACCTTTGCAACTGCTCCTTTTAGTTTTTTCTTAACTATTTTCCTCATTTTATCATAGTCTCCCTTTCGAAAGTTAAAAGGTAGTACTGTGGATTTCCTTACTATCCCTCCTCCACTAATTAAATCAAAGGTGATCATGCTATGATCACTATTGCCAAGTGGCCCCAACACCCTTATCTCTTGCACTAGATCTGGTGTTCCTCTAAGGACTAGGTCTAATATGGCTTCCCCTCTGGTCGGTTCATGAACCAGCTGCTCCAAGAAGCAGTCATTTATGTCATCTAGGAACTTTATCTCCCTAGCATGTCCTGCCGTGACACTGACCCAGTCGATACCGGGGTAATTGAAATCACCCATTATTATTACTGTGCTGTAACCTTTGTTAGTTTCCTTGATTTCTTTGAGCATTTCATCATCCATTTGCTCATTCTGGTCAGGCAGTCGATAGTACACCCCCACTACCATCGCCTTCCCCTTTTTACATGGAATTTCAATCCATAGAGATTCTACAGCAAATTTTGTTTCCTGAAAAACTTTAATCCTTTCTGACTCAATGCCCTCTCTAACATAGAGCGCAACCCCTCCACCAATTTGATCAGCTCTATCATTACGATATAGTTTGTACACAGGTATCACAGTGTCCCACTGGTTGTCCTCCTTCCACCATGTCTCTGAGATTCCAGTCATATCTAACCTCTCATTTAGTGCTATATATTCTAACTCTCCCATCTTATTTTTTAGACTTCTAGCATTTGCATACAAGCATTTTAGAGACTGTATTTTATTCATATTAGTTTGGCTGTTGGTAGACATGGGTAATTTGGGATCTTTAAGCTCTGTCTGCTCCATACTCGAGGGCATTTGGGCTACTTTACTCTTTTTTGGAACCTCTCTGCTTTTGGTAGTATCCTTCAAGGATACATTCTTCCTAACCATCCGCTCTTGGGCGACTGTCGGCTGTCCCCTATTATCTAGTTTAAAAGCTGCTCTATCTCCTTTTTAAAGGTTAATGCCAGCAGCCTGGTTCCATCCCGGTTAAGGTGAAGCCCATCCCTTCAGAAGAGCCTCTCTTTTCCCCAGAATGTTCCCCAGTTCCTAACAAATCCAAAACCCTCATCTCTGCACCATTGTTCCATCCACGCGTTGAGACTCCGGAGCCCTGCCTGCCTTTTGGGACCTGCACGTGGAACAGGAAGCATTTCGGAGAATGCTACCCTGGAAGTTCTGGATTTCAACTTCCTACCTAAAAGCCTAAATTTAGCCTCCAGAACCTCCCTACCACATTTTCCTATGTCATTGGTACCGACATGTACCAAGACAGCAGACTCCTCCCCAGCACTATCTAAGACCTTATCTAGGTGGCGCATGAGGTCTGCTACCTTCACACCAGGCAGGCATGTTACCAGGCGATCCTCACGTCCACCAGCCACCCAGCTATCTACATGCCTAATGATCGAATCACCAACTATAACGGCAGTCCTAACCCTTCCCTCATGGGCACATGGCCCTGGAGAAAAATCCTCAGTGCGAGAGGGTTTTACATCACCTGGAGGACAGGTCCTAGTTACAGGATCACTTCCTGCCACACCAGGGTGATGCTCTCCTGTCACGTGACCTCTCTCCTCCATGGCAACAGGATGCTGCCAGACTGGAGGTGGAACTTCAGGACTATATCCCTGTAGGTCTCGTCTATGTACCTCTCTGTCTTTCTTATGTTTTCCAAGTCTGCTACTCTAGCCTCTACAGAACGGACTTGTTCCCTGAGAGCAAAGAGCTCCTTGCACCTAGTACACACGTAAGACCTCTCACCAACTGGGAGAAAATCATACATGTGACACTCAATGCAAAAGACTGGAAAGCCCCCATCTCGCTGCTGGACTGCTGTCTGCATCTTTAGTTTTACGTTTTTGTTTAGATCTTTAAGTTCTTTACTTCCTAAGGGTTGCTATGGATATTTATACTAATAAAACTGTACCTAATACGTTTAATATACCTTGTTCACCTGAAGCTTAATTAATCTCAAGTCCTTAGTGTATGACTGATTTGGGTAACGAGCTGCACCTGAGAGCACCCCCTGTCTTTTAAGATGTGTAAGTACCTATAAAGCTACGATTATCCCAGGGGTGGGTGGGTGTGGGGAGGGAGGGAGGGAAATAACACTTATTAAAAGAGGTCTGCTACACAGTACCCTGTCCTGTGCTGCTGAGGTAAGCTATATTCTTATTTGATTTTAAATTTTAAATTATAGCTCTTTGCTGCTGCTAGGCTCTAACTTATTATGAAATTTAAACTACAAGCTCTCTGCTGGGTTCCAAATTAAACCAGAAAGCTCTCTTCTGTGTTTTAAATTTAAACTAAAAGTACTTTGCTGATATTAGGCCCTGAGTGACTATTAATTTAAACTACAAGCTCTCTGCTGGGTATGATATGTAACCAGAAAGTTGTCTTCTGTGTTTTAAATTTAAACTTAAACTGCTGCTACTAGGCTCTGATTGATTTAACAAAAAATAGTGGGTTCACAGATTAATTAGCTTTAATACAAAGAATTCCTTGACGAAAATTCCTAGAAGTATATACTCACAATTGCAGATCTGTCTCCAGAAGTAACAGTCCCCTTTTGTAGTCCTGCAACAGGCCAGAATGATCGGTGCCACAGTCATGGGTTTGTATTGTAAGGCCCCACCGTTCCTATCCAGACACCTGAAGTGACTCTTCAAAATGCCAAAGGTGCACTCGATAACTGAGCAGCTGGAGGCATGGGCCTCATTGTACCTCCTCTCTGCATGTGTCCATGGATGACGCACAGGGGTCAGCAGCCAGGCACGACAGCCATATCCTGCATCACCTGCAGACAGAAATGTGGTAAGGTCAATCATGAACTGGTGGTCACACAAGTGCGCTCAAGCATCTACGTGCAAAAGGTCAACATGATGACACACAGATGGCATCTCATAATGGCACACAGCAGCTGTGCACCAGTGTTTGGGGGTGTGAGATACATGACATGGGGGTGAGGCAATGAGGGCAGCACACATCAACAGTAACCAGACCAATCACATCATCAACCTCCTGCAGCCCAAACCCACGAGTGGCATCCCTGAAAACAGCAGGAGGATACATGGCAGTGCTCCAGGACTGGGACAGAGAACAGCATGCGTGCAATAATGTGACGGCCATGGTACAGTGCACACACATATGCTATCACAATAACATATACAGTAGGGGTGTACACAAGACGGATTATACTACACACTAATGCTGACCAACACAGAGCAGACATGTGGGATGCAATGTCACACCACAATGCCAGCCACGTGATGCTACAGACGATGTCAACAGGGATGGGCCCCTCCAACACACAGCACAGCAGGAAAATGAATAGGTGAGCCAACCCAGCCCCCCCCCCCCTCCGGTAGCACACACACACACACCTTGTAGACAGAGTCAACTAGGAACACAAAACACAGACTGACATATGTACATTGGCGTATGTGTGTGAGTCCAGGCTGTGCAGAGTAGGTGATGGCAAACAATCTGTGCAACACACCAACATGGGGGACCACACCAAAAGACATGTGCAGTGCAGCAACGGCACCTGGAAACAGTATAACCTGCACATGTACCGGGACACACAAATGAGCAGTGACGCACATATGGCCAACATAGTGTCATGAGGTAGACAGCACAAAACCTGAAATACTAAAGGCTAGTGCAGAGAATGAGCTTATTTGTCAGGAGCTAGATAGCACTAAGCCTGAAACAGTAAGGAACAATACACAGGAAAAGCTTACTTGTCAGAAGCCAGATAACTTTGAGCCTGAGACATTAAAGGACAGTGTGGAGGAAGGGCTTACCTGGCAGGAGTTACAAAACACAGACCCTGAAATATTAGGGAATCAAATGGAAGAAAAGCTTACCTTGCAGCCTAAGGGGCAGTTGCTGCATTCACAGAGCAGTGAGGCAGGAAAGGGGAAAGCAAACATTCCACAAAGTCTGTGTGACGTAGTAAGAATTGAGAATGCCAATCGGGTCCACCTGGACTCAGACTCACGTTCCACGTTGGGTGAGCTGAGAGATAAAAGCAGCTGGGAAATCTCACAGAAGCAGCTTGAGTGGGAGAGGGAGCTTGAGCTTGAGGTTCAGCAGCTTGAGGTTGAGCCGGAGGTTGGGCAAGAGGAAAAGTCAGAGCCTGAGCAGGAGTTTAGAACTGAGAAGGAGAATTGGAAGCAGCAGGAGGAATACGGGCAGTGGAAGCTGGAGCCTGAATTAAGGGTGAGGCCAGAGCTTGAATGCCAGGTGGAGAGCAGAGATCAAAGGAACTCTGACTGCTGTTCCAGGCAGGCTGGGAGAAAAGCTGAGAGTGAAAATCCCAAGCAATTGCCAGCAGATACGGTACGTGAGAGAACCAGAGCTGGAGAGAAGCAGACTGACCAATCCAAGGGAGTTAAGCAAAGCTGCAGCAAGGTCTCCCCGGCCAGAGAGGTCCTCATACCAAAGCAAACTGCTCAGTTAACAGGAAGCAGAGGTCCCGTACAGAGGAGCATAAAGGGAATAGGAAGTGAGTTGCCATCAGCCAGGCATCACAAACAGACTTCCCTCACAGCAAGTTACAAGGCAGAGAGGAAGCCTTGGTTGGAAGCAGAGGGTTTGGAGCTCATCTTTGGCAGAATAGAAGATAAGTACTCTGTTTATACTAAGGGGAGGAAAAGGAATCCCAGGGCTAGAGGCCAGGCACACAGCCAACAAGGGGACTCTTATCTAGCCAAGCCATGGGAAGAAATCCCCAGAACAGCTCCTGATACCAGGGACTCTCAAAGGCAGCTCCCAAGGGTAACAACTGAGGGTTACCCAAAGCAGGACACAGAGAGCAACTTCATAAGGACTCCATGTTCTTATACAGGAACAAGTTATAGCCCTGGGCACGGGGAATACTATAGCACAGAAAATATTCCTGTAATAACAGAAGGTGATGAATATGTGCCTGATGACTGGGAGAGTATTTATTGAAAGAGAGCAAAAAGAAGATATTGTGTACAGTGAAAATACTGGACTGTATTGCTGAGAGAAAGCATTGTTATCATTTCTGGTTTAAATCCCTTGTTACCTGGTGAATTCAACCATCCTTTATGTTGTCCCTTATTCTGTAACATCCTAAAGGGAAGGGGAATAAAACCCAGCTTTTCATTTGGACCACAACTACAGAGTCCTTATTCTTTCCATAACACAACGCTACCCGGGTCTAGGCAACCGCCTAGGACCGGCAATGGCGTCACAAATGGCGTAGTTCTTGGATGCCAGAAAAGAGGACACCCTACAAGTGGGACGGAGTCACCAGCGCCAGAGGACGCAACCAGAAGGAGGTGGAACCACGCCCAGACAACTCCAGGAACCGGGAGCAGTCAAGGACCTTCTCAAGGCCAGAATCACCACCTGCCTCAGGTATTAGTATCTGGGACAGCCGGGGTGGGATTCTGAGGAGGTATCCGAGGGACTGAAAATCCCAGTGGGGGAGCATTGAAAAAAAAAAAAGAGGTTCCGCACTTGGTTTTTGTTTTCTCTTCTGATTTTTTTCAGGTTGCCAAGATGGAGTCTCCAGCAGATATCCTGAAGTGGATGGGGCTTCAATTTGAAAAGCAGCGTGAACTTGCCCAGCAGTGCCAAGAACAAGCCCTAGCCGCCATGCAGTTGCAGCAAAAGCCGCTGACGGACTTGTTGCAGGCGGTACTACAGGAGCGGCAGAAAACCGAAGGACACTTTGGTGGGGTAGGCCCACAGACATGTGGTATTTTGTCTTTTGGACAGTGGTCTGGGAAAGACAACATAGACGATTTTCTGGAAGCTTTTGAGCGTGTGGCTCGTGGTGCAGGCTGGCCCGAGCAGCAATGGGCGGTTCGCCTAGCTACCTCCCTGACGGGAGAGGCACTGGCGGCCTACAAGGCTGTGCCAGCCGCCCAGGCGAATGAGTATGCCCATGTAAAAGCAGCCATAAGAGATAGGCTAGGCCTATCGCCTAGGGTATACCGTAGAATGTTAAGAGCTACAAAGATACAACAGGGTGAAACTCCGAAGGCACTAGGCCATCGGATTCGTAGCCTTGTAGGGAAGTGGCTCATGCCAGAGGAAAAAACAATGGAAAATGTGTTGGATATGCTTGTGTTGGAGCAATTTTGTGAAGCTGTGCCTGTAGAGGTAAGGTCATTCCTCACTGAACAGAACTGCCAGACGACGGACGAGGCTACTCTCCTAACAGAGAGATTCATGGCGGCTCACGTAGCCCATGGATCACAAGGAGGGGCTAGCAGCTCGCGTGGCATGGCAAACTCTGCTAGAGTTGTGAAAGACCCAGGTTTGAGCGTACCAGCTACAAAGAAAAGTAGAAGTAAAGGTATAGCATATGACTCTCATATAATATGTTTTAAATGTGGGAGGAGGGGTCATAAGAGGTATGAATGTAGAGAGCGCACAGCACTAATGAGTGAAAAAGCACAATATAAACAAGAAGGCTTTTGCCTTGAGGTGGAAGTGCAAGGGGTGTTGGCTAAGGCTTTAATGGATTCAGGAGCTGAGCAAACAATGATGTCAGAGAAATTTTGGGGTTTTCTAAAAGACAGTAAGGCAGTTCCCCTGAATCAGCCAAAGGGCCAGCGCAAGATCCATTGCATACGCGGGTCATCCACCTTTTGTCCTCAATATAGGGTGTTAATGAAAGCACTAGGCACACATAGGAAGCTCCTAGTAGCAGTAGTACCCCATTTACCCTATGACATTGTTTTAGGTCAAGATTGGCCACATTTTGATAGGAGCATAGGGGAGATGGACAAGAGAAATGGGGATTAGTGTCCACAAGGTCCCAGGCCCACAGTTCACGGGAGAACTTTGAACCTGAGGAGGATAGTGACCCCCCTGCAGAGGAAGAAGTTGCACCGCAGGAAGAAGAAGATACACTCCTAGAGGAAGGGCTAGGAGAATTACCCAGCCATGAGGGTTTGATCAATCCTCCAAGAAAAGCAACTAGGAAAAGCAGGGGTGACAAGAGGCGAGAGCGCCACAATAGGGCCCAGCTAAGGGCAGGGGCAGGAGAAGGATTAGGTTTTCCTTGGGTACCCGACGAGCTAGTACAAAAGTTTCCCTCCTTTGCGAAGGAACAGAAAGCGGATCCCGCCTTAAGGCACGCTTTTGAACATGCTCAGTCCGATGGAAATACTCTCCCTAGATTTTTCCTAGAAGAGGAGTTGCTGTATAGGGAAAGTAATGATCCACAGACTGGGGCGGTGAGGAAACAGCTGGTAGTACCCACTCCTTTTAAGGCAACAGTGATGAGGTTGGCCCATGACCACCCGGTAGGGGCACATAAAGGGGTTGTAGGTACCCTAGATCAGGTGCTGGCCCGTTTCTACTGGCCAGAGGTGTTCCAGGAAACTAAGCGTTTCTGTGAGGCATGCCCTGCATGTCAGAGGGTCTCTGCTGCAAGACCTAAGGGGGTGCCTTTGATACCAATGCCCACTATAGCAGAACCAATAAAGCGGATGGCGATGGACATCGTCGGTCCCTTAGTAAAGACCCCCAGAGGGTTCCAATATATCCTAGTCGTAATGGATCAGGCCACCCGGTTTCCCTGGGCTATACCGCTAAGGAACATTTCAGCCAAAACAATAGCGGGGGAACTTATTAAGATATTTTGTGCAGTAGGATTCCCGAAGGAAATACTAACAGATAGGGGGAGCAATTTCCTATCCCGATACTTGAACCAAGTTTGGGATGCCTTCGGGATCCGTCACTTGAAAACATCAGCATACCATCCCCAGACCAACGGGATGGTAGAACGGTTTAATCAGACCCTCAAACAACTATTAAGGCGAGGATTAGATGGGAAAATGGCCGATTGGGACATTATGCTCCCTTTTGCTTTGTATGCAAGCAGGGAGCGCACACAGGCCTCATTGGGAGTTTCTCCATACGAACTTATGTTCGGCCGAGCTCCAAGGGGCATACTTGACATTTTAAGGGATCAGTGGGTGGAGCCAAAGCGAGAGGAAGTAGGCATACCGCAGTTCCTACAGGAACTTAGATCGCGGTTGAAGAGGGCATCACAGGCAGCAGAACAACATTTACAGGGTAGTCAACGGTTGCAAAAGAAGTATTACAACTGGGGGAAAAAGCCCCGTCAGCTCAAAATTGGGGATAAGGTAGTTGTGATGGTAGCGGACCCAGGGCCGAAATTGGAGGCTCAGTAGAGGGGGCCCTACATGGTAATGGATCGCAAGGGCCCAGTCTCTTATGTGGTGGAAACAGACAGGGGACGCCGTCAGGTGTATCACATCAACGTACTGAAACCCTGGCAAGAGCGGACAGCAGCAGTGGGGAAGTTGCAGGTACAGGGACTGTTGTAACCTGTATTTTGTGCTGTAAGGACATATGTTTCCCAGCCCGAAATAGCTTAAGTGGGGGGATATGTCATGAGGTAGACAGCACAAAACCTGAAATACTAAAGGCTAGTGCAGAGAATGAGCTTATTTGTCATGAGCTAGATAGCACTAAGCCTGAAACAGTAAGGAACAATACACAGGAAAAGCTTACTTGTCAGAAGCCAGATAATTTTGAGCCTGAGACATTAAAGGACAGTGTGGAGGAAGGGCTTACCTGGCAGGAGTTACAAAACACAGACCCTGAAATATTAGGGAATCAAATGGAAGAAAAGCTTACCTTGCAGCCTCAGGGGCAGTTGCTGCATTCACAGAGCAGTGAGGCAGGAAAGGGGAAAGCAAACATTCCACAAAGTCTGTGTGACGTAGTAAGAATTGAGAATGCCAATCAGGTCCACCTGGACTCAGACTCACGTTCCACGTTGGGTGAGCTGAGAGATAAAAGCAGCTGGGAAATCTCACAGAAGCAGCTTGAGTGGGAGAGGGAGCTTGAGCTTGAGGTTGAGCCGAAGGTTGGGCAAGAGGAAAAGTCAGAGCCTGAGCAGGAGTTTGGAACTGAGAAGGAGAATTGGAAGCAGCAGGAGGAACACGGGCAGTGGAAGCTGGAGCCTGAATTAAGGGTGAGGCCATAGCTTGAATGCCAGGTGGAGAGCAGAGATCAAAGGAACTCTGACTGCTGTTCCAGGCAGGCTGGGAGAAAAGCTGAGAGTGAAAATCCCAAGTAATTGCCAGCAGATACGGTACGTGAGAGAACCAGAGCTGGAGAGAAGCAGACTGACCAATCCAAGGGAGTTAAGCAAAGCTGCAGCAAGGTCTCCCCGGCCAGAGAGGTCCTCATACCAAAGCAAACTGCTCAGTTAACAGGAAGCAGAGGTCCCGTACAGAGGAGCATAAAGGGAATAAGAAGTGAGTTGCCATCAGCCAGGCATCACAAACAGACTTCCCTCACAGCAAGTTACAAGGCAGAGAGGAAGCCTTGGTTGGAAGCAGAGGGTTTGGAGCTCATCTTTGGCAGAATAGAAGATAAGTACTCTGTTTATACTAAGGGGAGGAAAAGGAATCCCAGGGCTAGAGGCCAGGCACACAGCCAACAAGGGGACTCTTATCTAGCCAAGCCATGGGAAGAAATCCCCAGAACAGCTCCTGATACCAGGGACTCTCAAAGGCAGCTCCCAAGGGTAACAACTGAAGGTTACCCAAAGCAGGACACAGAGAGCAACTTCATAAGGACTCCATGTTCTTATACAGGAACAAGTTATAGCCCTGGGCACGGGGAATATTATAGCACAGAAAATATTCCTGTAACAACAGAAGGTGATGAATATGTGCCTGATGACTGGGAGAGTCTTTATTGAAAGAGAGCAAAAAGAAGATATTGTGTACAGTGAAAATACTGGACTGTATTGCTGAGAGAAAGCATTGTTATCATTTCTGGTTTAAATCCCTTGTTACCTGGTGAATTCAACCATCCTTTATGTTGTCCCTTATTCTGTAACATCCTAAAGGGAAGGGGAATAAAACCCAGCTTTTCATTTGGACCACAACTACAGAGTCCTTATTCTTTCCACAACGCAACGCTACCCGGGTCTAGGCAACCGCCTAGGACCGGCAATGGCGTCACAATAGTTACGTCTGGAAACACACAAACATATGTGTCCATGTCCCCTGTGACAGTGACATGACATGCTGGAGGACATCGCCCCACACAATGTCTGTAATGCACAACCACAATGCAGGGAGAGGCATGCAGGGGTCATATCCAGCAATGGGACCATGTATGGGAGACATCAGATGGGCAGTGATATGCAACAGCGTGATGGATTTATTTATTTATTTATTTAATTTATTTGATTACATTTTTATACCGCTCCTTCCAGTGATCAGCAGCAGTTTACATTTAACAATTAACTCTGCATGGATTAGCAGTTACATAAAACAGTAAGAAAATAACATTAGAACATTGAAAGGTGTCATTGTTTTAAGATAACTCAATAAATAATTCAAAACTGTTTACATGAGGGAAGAGAACATGGTAACATACATGCTATATAATTAACTATATACAATATTTGTGAACGAAAATATAAGTAGAATTACTATTTAATTCTTCAAGGATTTGAGGGTTCAAAATGGTAACAGTGGGAAGACCTCCGTCTAATTGTTTTCATCACAGAATTACTCTAAGTTATTTCTGTCTGATTGATGTATTCTTGAAATAGAAGTGTTTTAAGGTTTTTACGGAATGATATGAGATCTTTGTTATCTCTTAAGGTGTCAGGGAGTTTGTTCCATTGTGTTGGAGCGGTGTATGTGAATGCTCTATTACTGGTGAGTGCCTTTGCTTTGCAAATGGAGAGGGGGGGTTGTAGTGTATTTAGGTTGTGTGTAAGTCTTTTCCTGTTGGTGGTTTGTGGCTTAATGAGTGTGGCAAGGTAGGATGGGGCATAATTGTTTATTATTTTGAATGTTGTAATTATTATTTTGTATCGTATGCGTGCATGTATAGGTAGCCAGTGAAGTTCTCTTAGGATAGGTGTGATGTGATCTGAGAAGGGTACGTTCATTAGGATTCGGGCTGTTACATTCTGTGCCATCTGGAGTATGTTTGTTGTTTTTTTGGGCAAGCCTTGTAGTATGCCATTACAATAGTCCAAATGTGGCGTTATGATTGCTTGTATTATTGATCTAAAGTCTTATAGTTCAATGATGTTATGTAAGGGTTGTAGGGTTCTTAGTTTGTAGAAAATGGTTCTATTTAATAGTCTTAGGTGGGTTTCCATGTTAAGTGTAGTATCTAGAGTGACACCTAGGTACTTTAGTTCTTGTTTAGTGTTATTGTTGTTGTTGTTAAGTGCCGTCGAGTCGGAGTCGACTCATGGTGACCCTCTGGATAGCTATCCTAAATTGTGTTCGGTCTTCAGTCAGGCGGCTCATTGTTGACAGACTGGTACCCGTAGCTGCTGTTATTGTATCGATCCATCTCATTGCTGGCCTTCCTCTTTTGCGTTGACCTTCTATCTTGCCAAGCATAATGTCTTTCTCTAATGATTTCTCTCTTCGCATGATGTGTCCAAAGTATGAAAGTCGAAGTCTTGTCATCTGAGCTTCTAAAGAAAGCTTAGGTTTGATTTCCTCTAGTACCGACTGGTTTGTTCTTCGGGCTGTCCATGGTATACACAGTATTCGCCGCCAACACCATAATTCAAAGGCATCAATTTTCTTCCTATCTGTCTTTTTCACTGTCCAGCTTTCACATCCATATGATGTTATTGAAAATACCATGGCTTGAACAAGTCGAATCTTTGTATGGAGAGAGACATCTCTGCTCTTGAGAATCTTATCTAGGTCTTTCATAGCCATTCTGCCAAGAGCAATGCGTCGTCTGCTTTCTTGACTGCTTGTTGCTTCTTTATTGATAGTTGATCCAAGTAGGTTAAAGTTGTTCACAATTTCAATTTCTTCTTTCAACGATGAACCTGTTGATTATGCCAGTTGTCATGATCTTTGTCTTCTTTACATTAAGGTGCAGGCCCATTTTGAGACTATGTTCTTTGATTGTGAGAATGTTTCAGATCATCTTCACTTTCAGCCAGTAATGTGGTATCATCAGCATAGCGAAGGTTGTTGATGAGTCTTCCACCAATCTTCACACCTCTGTTGTCTTCATACAATCCTGCTTCTCTGATGATTTGTTCTGCATATAAATTAAACAGGTATGGGGAAAGTATGCAGCCTTGTCTTACACCTTTGCTTATTTTAAACCATTCTGTTTCTCCTTGTTCCATTCGAACTGTTGCTTCTTGACCAATGTACAGATTGTGCAAAAGAACGATCAGGTGTTCTGGTATACCCATGCTTCTTAATGTGGTCCAGAGTTTCTCATGGTTTACACAGTCAAAAGCCTTGCTATAGTCGATAAAGCACAAATAGATATCCTTTTGGTATTCTTTAGTCTTTTCAAGGATCCATCTCACATCTGCAATGATGTCTCTCGTTCCTCGCCCTTTCCTGAACCCTGCTTGCACTTCAGGTAGTTCTTGTTCCAGGTATGGTTGTAGCCTCTTTTGAATAATCTTTAGTAGAATCTTGCTGGCATGTGGGATCAGAGCAATTGTGCGATAATTTCCACAGTCAGTTGGATCACCTTTCTTTAGTATTGGTATAAACACAGATCTTTTCCAGTCAGTTGGCCATGATGTTGTCTTCCATATTTCTTGGCAGAGCCTTGTGAGTACGGTAACAGCTGCATCAGATTGCTGCAATACTTCTATGGGAATGCTATCAATGCCTGGTGCTTTGTTCTTTGATAAGGCTTTCAATGCTGCTTCAACTTCTTCTTTCATCACCAATGGTTCCCGATCATAAGGTACAGGTTGAAACAGCTGTTGGTCCACTTGATCTTTATCATATAAAAACTCTGTATATTCCTTCCACCTTTTCTTGATCTTCTCAGCATCATTCAACATAGAACCTTGAGCATCTTGTAACATTCCAATTCGAGGCTGGAACTTTTTCTTTAACTCTCGTAGCTTTAGGAAAGCCGATCTTGTTCTTCCTCTAATAGTTTCTGCTTCTATTTCCTTGCAAGTGTCATTGTAGTACTTTTCCTTGTCCTGTCTTGCTGCACGTTGGAAATCTCTGTTGAGTTCTGCGATTGTCTTTCTTTCTCCTCTGGCTTTAGCTTCTCTGCGTTTCTGGGCAATTTTCTGAGTTTCTTCCGTCATCCATTTTGGCCGTATTTGCTTTTTCACCTTTTGTAGAGACTTCTCGCTTTCTTCCAACACAGTCTTCTTGATGTCATTCCATAACTCTTCTGGAGCTCTGTCATTTGTATCTAAAGCAGCAAATCGATTTTGCAGGCAGTCTTTAAATTCCAGTGGTATATTCTCAAGGTCATATTTTGCTGCATTCATGAGTGGTTTGCTCTTTTTCAACTTTAGCTTAAGTTTGCATACTAGTAGTTGATGATCTGTACCACAGTCAGCTCCAGGTTTTGTCTTTGTTGACATTACAGAGCTTTTCCATCGTTGACTTCCACAGATGTAGTCAATTTGATTTTTATACAATCCATTGAGTGAAGTCCATGTGTACAGTCTCCGCTTGTGTTGCTGGAAGAAGGTGTTTGAGATGAATAGATCGTTGGTCTGGCAGAATTCTATCAGTCTTTCTCCAGCTTCATTTCTGTTGCCAAGTTCATATTTTCCAACTACTTTGCCTTCTTCTTTGTTGTCAACATTTGCGTTCCAGTCACCCATGACTATCAGGATATCCTGTTTGCATGTTCTGTCAATTTCAGCTTGTACTTGTTCAAAGAACTCTTCAATTTCATTCTCTTCTGCAGCTGTTGTTGGGGCATATACTTGAATTATAGTTGTGTTGATAGGCAATCCTCGTAGACGAATAGAGATTAAGCGTTCGCTGACTGCATTGTATTTCATTACAGTTCTTGCAAGTTTCTTCTTTATTATAAATGCAACACCATTTCTTCTTTGTCTTTCATTTCCAGCATAGTAGACCATGTGATCATCTGATGCAAAGTGCCCCATGCCAGTGCATTTCAGTTCGCTGACACCCAATAGATCAAGTTGTACACGTTCCATTTCATTCTTGACCACCTCCAACTTCCCTTGGTTCATGCTTCGTACGTTCCATGTTCCAATGTGTAAGACATCTTTACAGCTTCTGACTCTCATTTCATGCGCAGCTACATCAGCAGTCAGACTTCCCGAGGGCTTTGATCCAACCACATCATAAATGCTGGCTTTACTCTGAAAAGTCTTCAGCTCTTCCCCAGTAGCTAGTTGAGTGCCTTCCGACCTGGGGGTCTCATCTTCCAGCACCATAGCACAATTTGTTTTGTTGTAACTATCCATTGGGTTTTCATGGCAAGATACAGAAGTAGATTGCCGGGCCTTTCTTCCGCGCAGTTTAAGTTTGGTGTTGTTGCCGTTGTCACAAAAATGTGATCCTCCGCCGTCAACACTCTCCCATTCTGCTGCTGCCCAGATGGGTGGTTTGTCTTGGTCTGGCACCTCATAGGTTGTATTATTTAGTATGATTGTGGGGGGGTGTTTAAACTCTGGATTTTTAGAGATAAACATTACTTCAGTTTTTTATGATTGATAAGCATATTGTTTTGTTGGAGCCATTGTTGTGTTTCATTAAGGCAATTTTCTAAGTTGCTATAATCTGGGTTACATATATCCATTTGTGTATAAAGCATTATATCATCCGCATAGAGATGATAGTCAATTTTGTGTTTTTGGAATATTGTGCAGATTGGTCTTAGGTATAGGTTAAATAATATGGCAGATAAAGCTGAACCCTGTGGGATACCTTGTGTCTGTGGGAAGGTATTGGATAGGTTGTTATCAAAGTATACTTGTTGTATCCTGTTGGATATATAAGAAGAGAACCATTTTAGGGGGGTTCCATTTATACCTGTTGTTTCTAATCTTTCAATGAGGATCTTATGATTCACTGAATCAAAGGCTGCAGTTATGTCGAACATTAAGACAAACATTTTTTTGCAGTTTTCAATGCCTTTATACAGTTTATCAAATAGTACTAGTAGCAGTGTTTCTACTCCATGTGATTGTCGAAAGCCATATTGTTGAGCATCAAGTGCATTTGTGTTATCTATGTGATCTTGCAATTGGTATTGTACAGATTTTTCAATAATTTTGGCTATAAAAGGTATACTTGATATGGGTCTGTATGAAGATGGATCTGCATTGTTTAGTGATTTGTTTTTTAGTATAGGTCGTATTAGAGATCTTTTTAGTTCTGTTGGCATGTTTCCTTGTATTAGAGATTGGTTTACAATATTTCGTATTATGGGTGCAATTTCTGCTTTAGTATTCTTGATCCAGTCTACTGGACATGGGTCAAGGGGGGATGTGGTGGTATTTATGTTTGTGATGATGTTTAGAAGCTGTCTGTTATCTATTGAGTAAAAGTTTTCCCACACTACAGTGTGGTTAGTATTTTGTGTTACCCTTTGAAATGCATTATTTTCCATTTTATGGGAGATTCTTTCTTCGTTAGGGTTTAATTTTTTAGAATAATGATCGGCCAGTGCTTGAGCTTTTATAGTATATTTTGAATTAACGTCTTTTGGGGGTTTGGTGAGTGATTTTACAAGCTCAAATAATTCTCTTGGTTTATTTAAAGCATTGGTTAGTTTTTTGGTGTGATAATTTTTCTTTGCCGTATATACTATTTCTTTATAGGATTTAAGTAGTGATAAGTATTGTTTTTTGGTCTCAGTTGATTTCCTAGCTCTCCATTTTCCTTCCATTTTTCTGAGATCTTTCTTTGCTTTAGCTAGATCTGCTGTGAACCAAGGTTCAGACCTTTTCCTTGGTTTGTTGTTTTCATGAGAGGCGATTTTAGATGTTTGTTTAGAAACTGTTTCTATTCCTTTGTTCCATTGTTTTATTAAATCATCCAAGTTTGAGGTTTCTGTTTTTACATGTGAAAAGATCGAATTTATTAGTGTGTCTTTATCTAGTTTTTTAAATATGCTTTTATGTGTATTAGTGATAGTTTCTATATTGGGTGATTGTAATGGCATTTCAAATGTGAATTGTATACGGTGATGGTCTGACCATGGCACCTGTGTTATTTTTGGGGTTGTACTTGTTACTGTGGTGTTTGAGTATTTTTTGGGAAGAAACACTACGTCTAAGATATTTCCCTTGTCATGTGTGGGAGTTTGGATTATTTGTCAGTAACCCATTTGATCCATTTATTTATTTATTTATTTAACACTTATTTATATACCGCATCTTCCAGCGATCAGTTGCGGTGTACAATCAACAACAGTCAACAATGCAGAGCTTGTTTTACATAGAACAATGATAACTTTTTACATAGAACATCTTAACTTACACAACAACGGGTTTAAAAACTAAGCGGAATAATTCAATAATTCAACTAAGACAGATTGTGTAACAGTTAAAACAAAAGTACTGTCCCTATAACATAGGAAGATTATGACAGTTGTAACTATATACAGATTATGACAGTTGTAACTATATACAAGTAGAATTTCAATGCATAAGAGTGGAGTGATTATACATTTAAGTTTTGTATGTATTGTTTGTAGTAGGGAGTATAAACTTGATTTTGGGCAGGTTCGTGTTTAGCCTTTATCTAAGTTGAGTGGAAGGTTTTCCGTGGTATTATAGTGTTTAGTGAATAAGTATGTTTTCAATTTTTTTCTGAATTCTGTTATCTCTGTTAGTGATCGTAAGTCCTCTGGTAATGAGTTCCAGACTGTTGGGGCTATGTGGGAAAAGGCTCTATTATTTGTTAATTTCATGGCCTCATTGAATCCATGGCCTCATTGAATGCATTAGTGTGTGTGGTATTAAGTGAAGCAAGGTTTATATCACCTAGTATCATCTGATACTTTTTTATTGAGGTTTCGCATATTGTTTCAAGAGCTGATGCTAATGCTTCATGTTTTCCAGAAGGTGGTCTGTAGATGAGGGAAATAGCAAAGGTTTTATTTTCCACTTTAAGGATGTCTATTCCTTCGACTGGACGGTACAGCTTAGATTTAGATTTTTCCTTGCTATTATTAGCACCCCGCCTCCTTTTCGGTTGTTACGAGGGCAATTAAATAGATTGTATCCTGGTGCATTTAGTGTGTTGAGGGGGACTGTGTCCAACTCTGAGAGCCATGTTTCTGTGATGCATAATAGATCTGGTTTTTTATCAGTAATTAGGTCCTGTATAATGTGCATCTTGTTTTTGATAGACCTAGTATTTATTAGTAGGCATGTTTGAGGAATTAGGGTGCTAGACTTAGTGTGTGTAGCATTAAGAGTAGTTTTGATTGTAATTAGTCTTGAGCGTGGTTTTGTTACCTTTGGGTTGGGTTGGAGTATATTATGTTTAGATGTGTATGGATGCCACTGGGTGAATTGTGGTAGTTGATATATGTACATGTGGCTTGGGGTGAATAAATGGGATAAGTGTATAGATATGTTTGGGATGTTTTTGTATGCAGGATGGCACATAGCAGAGTGATAAGAAGCATATTTAGGAATTCCATCTTTGGCTTTTAGTGAGTAATATCTTTCTTGTGTGTTGTGAGAATGTGTGTATAAGGGTGCTATTTGTGTGATCTGGTTGAGATAGTATTTAGGTCTTGTTGTCCTTGAGTGACCAAGAGTGTTACTGTTTAAGCCTTGTTGACCTTGAGCGTCCAAGGGTGTTAGTATTTAAGTCAACAATGTATCAAAATAATACAAATTCAATATTGTATCTACTCTAGAGTGGTTTGAGTGTTGTATCCACTTTCTAGCAACATAGTAAAACTTTTGTGTAAGGCAGTAAATCACTGATAATCAACACAATGGTTTTGTAATCGGTAGTATAAGAGAGTACATCAGTATCTTGATTAATATGTTACGTTTCACTTTTGAGCATTTTAGAAATTTTATCACATTAGAGCTTTAGTTTCAGTTATTATAGCAGCATGTACCTGGGAGTGCAGGCCGTGATGGTTGTATCGTTGGTAGCCAGGATTGGTCTGTAATGTGGTCTTCAAAAATGTCTGAGGTGCAGCATGCCATATCATGTGTGCTGCAGGAGATATGCAGTCAGAAGCCCTGAATGAAACACCGAAGGTGACCCTGTCCCACCTGTGCGAGGTGTAGTGCCCACAGAACACAGAGACAACATGAGCATGTTAGAGATGGCTAATACACACCCAGCAGGACACAGTCCCCATATTGTGCAGCCTCAAATTGCCAGAATAGTGCCGAGTGTTGCAGGATATGGGAGTCATGGGCGGACCCTGGAAACCAGGGAACCACATTCAGAATACGCATACCTGCATCACAAGCAACCTGAACATTTAGGGAATGGTAGTGTTTGCGGTTGTGGAACACCACCTCCCTGTCTCTGGGCGGGACCAGGGTAACATGTGTGCAATCAATAGCTCCCATCACGTGTGGTATCCCCACAATCCACTGGAATGTCTGGCCCAGGGCCCCCTACTGTTGCCCACTGTTAGGAATTGTTATGTAATTCCTAACCCGGCTGACCATGGCCTGCAGTACCTGATGGAGACAGTGCGAGAAGGTGGGCCTGCTCATCCCCTCCACTGCGGCCACCGAAGATTGGACCTATATAAATATATATTACTCTAATAGTAAATGCTGTATTTCCAGATATAACTGAATAGTATTTTGCTTGAATCTCTTTGAAATATACAAATATATGAAGAATATCACTGGAACTGATATAAACTTGTCTAAAAGACTTTTTCTTTTTGTGAAGCGGGTCTCAGACTATCATGGAGCTCCGTGATAGTCTGAGACCCGCTTCACAAAAAGAAAAAGTCTTTTAGACAAGTTTATATCAGCTCCAGTGATATTCTTCATATATTTGTATATTTCAAAGAGATTCAAGCAAAATACTATTCAGTTATATCTGGAAATACAGCATTTACTATTAGAGTAATATATATTTATATAGGCTTAACAGTAATCTTACTCCAAAGTTTGAGACCAAATAAGATTGTTTCGTCACCGAAGATTGGAAGCAGCCAGAGGCAAAGAAATGTAGGGCAGACAGGAGCTTGGCCAATCCCGGTATGGCATGTGACTGGGCTGTCCAGGGCTCGAGGTCAGTTCTCAGATCCTCATAGGGCTCCCTAATAGCCCCTGTGCTCAGACGGTAGAGGGAGATGACCTGGTCCTCACGAATGTCCTGGAGCAGGGGCCTGGGCCTGTAGAAGCGAGGCAGGTGAGGGCATGCTCAGCACACCTATGGTGTCATGCTGGACCTACCTCAGCCTTTGGGGCCTCCACAGCTGCAGGCCTGTGTTGCAGCGGGACTGCACCCATGCCCAGTTCCACAGCCACAAGGACACCATCTCCCTCATTAGGCAACCGCAACTCATCAAGTCCCAGCAATGCCACCACTGCACAACCCGCATGGTCAGTGTGAGCCATCATGGACAGAGGCCTTGAGCGATGTGGTGAGCTAAATACGTTGTAGGGCGTGGCAACCAATCGGAACCAACATAACACAGCTGCAGATGCAATAACGCACACAATCAACAGGCTTGCAAACTGTACAGTACGTACGGAAGTAGAACGACATAGCGCGCGCAGTAGTGCGCATACCACAACACACAAGCGCGCCTCATGATTGGAGCATGCGGAGCACGCATAGGAAGGGGAGGGGCATGCCGCGTGTTCCCGCGCATGTAGTGAATGCACAACGTGCGCCTGCACAACGTACGTGTAGATGCAATGCATGGGATACCTACGCATGGCGGAGAGTGCTGTAGCGATGGCACAGCATGATGCATACAGAACGTGGAGCGCACAGGTATGTAATGGCATAGTGCACGTAGGGACGCACGTTACACTCCACAAGCACATTGCGCACGTGCATAGCATAGAGCAATGCTGAATGGGGGGCAGGGCTCATACAGCACACCATAACAAATGCATGAGACATGATGTACGCCACCTCCTGAAGGTAGCGCAGAGGTAAGGCATGAGCTGGCCACGTAGGAAACACGTCCTGGGTAGCCCGTATCCAGTTGTGTGGGGTACCTACACGTGGCGGAGAGTTCTGTAGCGATGGCAGAGCATGATGCATACAGAACGTGGAGTGCACAGGTATGTAATGGCATAGCACGCATAGGGATATACATTACGCTCGACACACACGTTGTGTGCGTGCATAGCACAGAGAAACACTGAACGGGGGCAGGGCTCATACAGCATGCTGTAACAGATCACATGAGCGAGATGTGATGTACGCCACCCCCTGAAGGTAGCGCAGAGGTAAGGCATGGCTGGCCACGTAGGAGATGCATCCTGGGTAGCAGCAATGCACGTTGCACCGTGCGTTGCACAGACTGCATGTCAGATGAACCACACACCGTGTACATAAAAGGGGCACAGCAGATCAGCAATGGTGGCACACAATGGAACACAGAGGAGCATGGGAGATGACAGAGAGTGACCCAAACAGCCACCAGGCAGCAGTGTCTCCAACAGAGAGGGAGCCAGAGGGGTGCAAGGCAGGCCCATCCAGCCACAACCAGGGGGTGCAGCAACAATGTAGAGGTGTGGCAGGTGGCAGGAACCGTCGCAGGCCAGTGCCAGATGACGCCAGGAGGAGGGCCGCCTGCTACACACAGGAGGAGAATGACCTCCTCCTGGCAGCCATCCTGGAGCGCTACGAGATGCTATTTGGGTGGCTCAGCAGCACCACCACCATCAGCCAGAGAAACGACGCATGGGAGAAGGTAACAACAGCAGTGGCCACAGCAGGGGGACCCACCTGCAATACTGAAAGTATCCGTAAAAGATTCCATGACATCAAGCGCTCTGTCTGGGCTCGCACCATCGCTGAGCAACACCATGCCCATGCAACAGGAGGGGGTGCACCACACCGAGCCACACTGTCGCCTCTGGAACAGCAACTGGCCAACAGACTGGGGCCCATCTACCTCCACGGCCTGCCACCTGAGCTGGATACAGCAGACCCATGTGCAGGCGGGACATAGGAATGCGTTCCAGGGTGTGCTAACACATGGGGATTGGGGGGAGGCCAAGGACAGGTCACAGCCATAGGACCATGCACAGACAGGGTACCAAGAGGGATAATGTGGCCACCAGTGACAGGAGCAGCAGAGCAGCCATGGGTGATGGTGGCAGTAATGGCCCATGTGGCATGTCATCGACATCTCACTGCAGACCTGTGACAGCAATACAGCAGCTGAGGGTGGCTGGCACAGTCTGGGCCACACTGGACCCAGGGGGCCATGGGAGGGTGACATGATGATGGTGCACATGGGTGAGGGTGGGTGGGCAGAAGGCAGTAGTCGCAGAGGGGGTCAGGCAGGGGCAGGGACTGTTGACCACCTATGCGCAGTGCAGCCACACTGGAGGGGGCGGGGGCAGAAAAGTGCCTGGTGATGTAGGGTGTGTTGGTGACAGTGTCCCCCTGCACCCACGTGCGTGGTGGGTGGGGGTGGTGGTGGGACAGCTGCAATGTGCGACAGCAATCAATGGGGTAGGTGTGCCAAGGTGGGTAGGGTAGGGGGCAAGAGGGATGCGAGGGCAGCACCGGATGCTGGACATGGGCCGGGGCACCGTTTAGGGGGTGGCATGGGCATGGTGGCCGGCATGGTTAGGCCAGACCCATGTGGCACACACGCATCCATGCACCTGCACTGCACAGGCACTCAGTGTCGAATGCCGGTTGCGCCATTATGACCCCACGCCACCACAGGGCATGCACCTCTGCACATGGATCCCAGCCACCACAGGGCACCCCGTGCCAGGCAATGGTGGGCTACCAACCCCACCAGTACCCCAGCAGTCCCAGCAGTGTACGCAGCCCATATCCAGTTGCACGCGTACACATCCACCAGTGAGGTACCGCTGACACCGGGGACACATACAACGGATGGTGCACCACACGTCCCTGCCCTGGAACAGTCCCTGGCCACATATCCACAGCTGGGGATGGCCCCGATTGCCCTACGTATCCCGTGGCCCACCCTACCTGGCAGGCCATGATGGGACAGGTATATGTAAGCGGCAGGCCAGGCACGCCACACCTAACCTGTGTACCCCCATCCCCCACAGGTGACATACATGCCATGGAGGCGGCTGCGGAGGTGGGGCCCCCAGGTCCCAGACCATGTCCCCCATCCGAGGTGGGCACAGATATGGAGGTGCCCATGGAGCATGAGGCAGAGCTGGAGCCGGAGGGGGATGTAGTGGTTCACCATCTCCCAGAGGATGGCGCAGTGGGAGATGAGGCAGGCGACAGCAATGTCAAGGTGGGGGCTGCAGCTGGTGGCGCAGCTGGACCACCATCCCTGGGTACAGCATCATGGCCCGCACAGGCAGCCATCCAACAGGTAATAGGGGAGATGCACTCCCACTCCGAGGCAGTGCATGAAGATGCAGAGGGTGAGTGCCCGATCTGTCTGGCCAGCCATTTCATGTGTACAAAGTGGAATGTGCAGCCCATGTCTCATGGCTTCCACCGTGTCTCACCCACAGGCATACAGATGGCATTGCGAGAGATGGTGGCAGGACAGGATTGCCTGTGGCGGGAGGTGCGCCGCCAAGAGCAGCAGCTGAGCAGCCTCCACCATGAGATGCGGCACTTAATGAGATGGCAGGGGCAATGGCAGCCAGCATGGCCAGAATGGTGGCCGTGCACAAGACCATATTAGCACACATAGTCCAGCCAGTCACAGCAGCACCAATGGCAGAAGCAGCACCCACCCCATGTGGTGCTCGGGGACATGGCAGACGCAGCAGAGGATGCAGGGGGGGTGTAGGTGGGGGGATCGTGCACAATAAAGGATGTTATCACGGGTGTAACATGTGGCCACGTGCCCATTATTTCAGCTGAATGGCCCATATCCCCCTGTCACACATGTGGCCGCCCTGGGAACATGCCTCTTGCCTTTCCCTGTTCAGGGTGCACCCTCACCCCACAGACCCTGCTGGTCATGACCCGGGTCCCCCTGCCCCCCCAACCCCCACACACATAGCTGTCACCTGGAATGGTCATGCCTGCCACCACACCCTCCCTTGTGCCCACCCCCCCAGACCTCCCCCTGGAACACAGTCCTGTCATGCACATTCCACTCTCCACCACCACATCTGTGCCACAACCCACACACAGGTCCCCACCCCAGATGCCCTGTGACCCGCTGACGTGTGTTCGTGTCCCCTGCCACTGGCAATGTATCCAGGCCATGGCACAGCCTCACCCCCTGGTGATCCAGCACCACCTACCCTTGCCTCTGCCACCACCCCCAGCGTACTAACCCCTCCTGGGTTCACGCTGGCCCATTCTGTCCCCATGGATAGCCCAGCCAGGCAGGGCATCTGTGGCGGAGCCGCCCCTGTCTGTCTGATCTGCCCCATGCTTGTCTGTGACACCGTCGCTACCATATCTGCATGCACCATACTAAGAAGGACCCGTGTCCATCCTGCAGCACCTCCGCTACTGATGCCCCATGCACATTGCGTGCTGCCTACCGGTCTGTTCTCGCCCCACAGTCACCACAGCCACCTCCGTCCCCGTCTCCACCCCTGGCCCTGTGCCGCTGGCCTACCGTACTGCATACGGGTCCCCTACCATCGCCCCCTCCCCCTCATGGCCCCCTACCGACCTCCCCGGTGACCCCCCACCCCTCTCCCCACTCCCCCATCCCACACCCAACAGTGGTCAACACCGGGTCATCTATGCCCTCTGGGGCCTATGTCACCAAACGCAGGTCCACCCGCACCGCTGTCCCTACCCCTGCCCACTGATGTCTGGGCCGTCCCCTTGGCCCGTCCCCAGTGGACGTTCCCCCCTCACTGCCATGATACCCCCTGGTATCAGTACCCCCTGGGGGGACACACAGAGACATGCACACGCCACATGCCATGTTGCGAAATGAGACCCTGGGACACGTTGAACATGGCAACAACAGGGGTGTATTTACAATAGGGGTGGTTACATATGCATGCTGTGTGCTTCCAAGAGCCCTGGCCCTGCCGGCCCCTACGCCGCCAGTGTTGTCAGCCCTGGGGCACAGGATGCCAGAGGCAGTGGAGACGTGGGTCCATCTGCCACTCACCCCCTCTGGGAGTTGCCCTGGCCAGGTGGCTGGTCAGCTGCACCTGCTGTGAGTATGTCACACAGCATGCACAGCTGGTCAGCCACCATGCCCATGGTCACTGCCATCTGGTCTACAGCTTGGCAATGCTTCTGCAGGGCATATGCCTGCACCTGCATTGCCACAGCCATGTGGAGGCCACACATACACCAACACAGACACATACCACCCCTTGTCTGTGTGGCTGCATGTGCTGCCTGCCGTCCTGCACTGATGTGTGCAGGCTCTGCGCCCAGATGGGGTATGTCACCGGTGCTGTGGGGCAGATGGCAGGGGCCCCTAGCGCCCTGTGATGGTGTGTGCCACTGTCAGCTGGCCATGCCACCATGGCCACCCCCACCTCCACACCCACCTCCTCTCCATCCCCCTCCCCTCCCTGCCCTCCAACTCCCCCTCCTCCCCTCTCCACTCCCCCTCCCCTCCATGCTCCCCATCACCCCCTCCCCACCCCCATCCTCCCCCTCTCCGCTCTCCTCCTCCCCCCCTCCAATCCCCTCCTCCCCCCCTGGGCCCGTGCTGGTCCCAAGTGTCTGCATGGTATGGGCCACTGTCATGTGGCCATTCCCAAGGTGTGTCTGCCTGGTACCCCTCCACACCCCACAGCAGGGGTCCATCCCTGCTCCTCATATGTACACCCTGGACCACCCACAGAGGGTGTATGCTCCATACCCCCTGCCCACCTGGCGGGCAGCCGCGCCTCAGTGTACCATGTCCCCGCTCTGCCTCTGCGCCCATCCCCCTGTCCCGCCATTCGGGGTCCACCTTTCTCCCCCACAGCCAGCCAGGGGGTCCAGTGCATCCGCCCCCATTCAGACCCCCATAACTATATCTGCCCCATCCCCTGCAGCACGTGTGTGTCCGGCACTGCTACTGCTCGGCACCTCCAGCCTCCTTGCCCCCTTGCTCCCCCACCCCCATGCCTACATGCATTGTCATGCCCCCTCTGTGGTGTCCCACCACGCACCATTGTCTATACCCCTGCCACCAATTTCACACCTGATCATGCCCGTCTCTCTCCTGTCCATCATGGTGTCCATGGTGGACCCCACCCCCAGCAGCTGCAGACCCCCGTACTGCCATATGTTACCACACAGCCAGATGCTATGTGTTTTTCCCAGTGCATGGGGGAATGGGTGTACACAGCCAGGCACATGGCCATGGCACACCGACCCATTGGCATGCCGTGCCCTCTACATGCCACACATGGCAGGGGGGCGTGTGCTCTGTCCGTGTGACATCAGGTGCGTAGCTGTGCTGTGTGGCACCCATGCCATGCACCGCGCCATGTGTGCAACGTTTGCATATGCCTGCCACCATGGGTCTGGCCATGGCGGCCCAATGCTACCCCCTGTGCCTGTTGTGATGCATCTATCGGCGCCCATAGCCATACACCGCCCTTGCCATGGAGTGTCTACCATGTTTGGGTATGGTGACATGCACTCATGCACACACGGGCATGCATACGACTGACATTCTCACCTCTCTGCCATGTGGCTAGATGGGACAGTGGACCAGCATGCATTTGTTTAACATATGCACATATTATTTACAGGTTTTTCATGCCATTTTTTGGGTTCCATCTCCTGCTCCTGGCGGCAATGGCAGTCCCGGAGCACAGGCTGGCACAGGGTGGGGGTCACATGTGTGGCTGCCCCTCACACCCCCTGGGGGCCTCCTGGACTGGGTGGATGGCTGACTGTGCTTGCCTCGCCCCTCTCCCACAGCATGCGCAGCCGGTCATCCACCATGGACAGAGCCACCAGCAGCTGCCCCAGGATGTGTGTGTGCTCCCGCTGTGCATAGGCCTGGGCATGCACCGCTGCAGCCAGGTATAGGCTCCACATGCAGCCACACAGACACACATCCCCCCTTGTCTGTGTGCCTGCATGTACAGCAAGTCTGCCTGTGGCGCTGGGTGGCAGGCCCTTGCTCAGTCGGGGGACAGCACTAGCACCATGGGGCAGGTGGCTGGGGCTCCCAGTGCCCTGTGGCAGCCTGTGCCACTTGGGACTGCCCATCCCCTCCCACTCCCCTCCCCCTCTGCCTCCGCCCCTCCCCTCCACCCCTTCCCAGCCCCCCTACTCCCCCCACTCCTCCCCCTCATGGGGCCCCCAGACCCTCGCTCCCCCCTCGCTCCCCTCCACCTCCCCTGCCCCCACCCCCTCCTCCTCCCCCAACACCCCCTTCCCCCTCCATGCTTCTGGGCCCCCCTCCTCTTCAGCTTCCATGCCTGTTTCTGCCTCTGGGTCCCCCTCTGGCTGTTCAGCCTGTGCTGGCTGGCCTAGTCCAGCATCCAGCCCTGCTGGCTGCTCATCTGCTCCTGCGGCCGCTGTGGAGGTAAGACATGCATTACCGGCACAACGCATACACATCACAGGTACATGACCTGCAGCCTCACAGGCTGCTGGCCCACATGGACATGCCTTGGAGCATGGCATGGTTGGCATCACTCACCATCATGCTGATCCTGCAGCTCAGCATGTACCCTGGCCAGAAACCTTGGGTACCTGGCCCTCAGCTCCCGACTCTTCTCACATAGGTCCTCCACCTGTGGGCACAGCAAGGTATGGGACCATTAGGGGCCAGTCATCATGACCCATCCTGGGCTGCACAACACACATAGCTGGGGACGATAGGTGGCTACCTCCGATGCATGCTGTGTGTCCAATACTCACTGTTGGCCATGGCACACGCATGTGTGCACATGTCATGGTTGCCCCCTATGTATGCTGCATTTGGGCTGCCTGCCACACCTTTACAGCTCATCGGCCTGGCTGCACATGACCCTACACCACCGTGTCATATGTGCCACTGCCATGCTGCGTGTCACATGTGCCATTGGCGGTGGACATGCATGGCGCCATCATCCATACACAGTGTACCCGGGAGGGGGCAGGGCTTGCACCGCACCCCACACATGTGAACTGTGGCAGCATGTCAGCTACAGCCTTCTGCCTGGCTAAAACACATGTCCAACATATGTACAGGCTGCGTGGCATGTGCCGCGGTGCACATGGGGGGGTGGTCTGATCATGTGTGCCACCACTGGGCCTTGGGCACTGCGCCAGCCATGCCCAGGTGGGGCAAGGGTGTGGGCCACCACATGCTTTCCGGTGTCCTGTGGCAACATGGGGGTGGGCCAGACCGAACCCACCAGTCTGTGCACCTATCATTACGCCAGGGTGACTGACCTACCACTCAGATGTGGCCTGTTGCAGCCCTGTGAAACTAATCCATGGTCAGTTATGTCAGCACCAGGATAGATGACGGGACTCTTCAATGAGCCCTGGGGCATCCTGGGGCTAAGGCAGCCCTGTGAAACTCAACCAGGAGCAGGTACCTCAACACCAGGATGGATGACAGGGCTCTTCTATGAGCCGTGGGGCATCCTGGGGCTGAGGGAGCCCTGTGAAACTCAACCAGGAGCAGGTACCTCAGCACCAGGATGGATGACAGGGCTCTGCAAAGAGGCCTGGGGCATCCTGGGGCTACAACAGCCCTGTGAAACTCAACCAGGAGCAGGTACCTCAGCACCAGTATGGATAACAGGGCTCTTAGATGAGCCCTGGGGCATCCTGGAGCTACGACAGTCCTGTGAAACTCAACCAGGAGCAGGTACCTCAGTACCAGGATGGATGACAGGGCTCTTCGATGGGCCCTGGGGCATCCTGGGGCTGAGGGAGCCCTGTGAAACTCAACCAGGAGCAGGTACCTCAGCACCAGGATGGATGACAGGGCTCTGCAAGGAGGCCTGGGGCATCCTGGGGCTACGACAGCCCTGTGAAACTCAACCAGGAGCAGGTACCTCAGCACCAGGATGGATAACAGGGCTCTTAGCTCCAGGATGCCCCCGGGCTCATCAGAAATGTAAGAAAGCAAAAAAGATAGGAGTGGAGAGAAGTGGTAGATGGGCCAAAGACCCTAGAAAGCAAATTAAGATAAGACAGAGGAAAGCATAAACCTAAGACTGCCATCAACAGGATTAGAGGATAAAATGGCCAGTCAACCAAGGTAGAAAAATGTATTTTATTTTCAGTTTAGTGAGTGGTATGTGTTGGTCTTTAAAATTTTCATGTACTTGGACACATGCATCTCTTTCTATTTCCCTAGTGTTGTGCTGAATGCAGGGGTGTAGCCGAGGGTGGGCCTGCATGGCTCGTGTATCCTCTGGCATGAGAGCCACTGAATCAGTAGCAGTAGAACAATCAAATGAAGGCAGCGTCAAACATTCACATTGCTTTGCACCTATCCTTATTAACCCCAGGCCCCACCAGAAAATCAGTCCTGACTATGCCACTGATGTAGAATCTGGCTTTTTGGGGTTTTAGTTTCACTTCTATCTACATATGTCTGTTTTTAGTTTGATGAAGATCTGTTTGTGTTCTGAGTGTGTGAATGACACAGGTATTCTGTTAGCATGGAGTTTCTATGTCAAAATAGACAATAATCTGGGTTGCTCGGTTTTCTGAATAGGTTTATGGATATTCTATGACCCACTGCAATATTTACGGTGTTCCTCTTTTCTGGATAAGACCCTTGTGTGAGTTTTGGAAGTTGACGCTGTTATGGTATGGTAGATTTTCTCTATAGGTCTTGGTAATTTTTATAAGGTTTTATATTACTTCACAATATGCCTAGTACTGGTGATGGTTTATATTGCTGCTACTAAAATGACACCAGAATTAGAAATTATTTTTGGTATGTTGAGTTCTGATTGAAATTTCTTAGTTCTTCTCTGCACCCATTGTTGGTAGAAGGGTTTCTTTGAATGAAGACTATATGTTCAAAGAAAAAAAGCGAGAACCACAGCACAATTATTATAATTGTATTTTGGTGTTATAAATTGTGCTGTAGTTCTCGCTTTTTCTTTTTACTCCTTGGTGTGTTATCACCTTGCATCTCCTTTGTCTTTTGCAGAGTTTATGTTTACAAGAAATAACATACTGGTCCAGTCTGCAGTGTCAAGTCTGTGTTTTTTATATTAGATTCCCAGGCTACATAATTAAACTTGTACGTTTTTTGCTGAATATAAACATCATTTGCAAAGTTTTAAAAAAATTATATAGGCTTGAAATACCTTGCTTTTTTTATTCTTTAATCTTGGGGCAACCACTGACCAGTGTTCTGAGTGAGGGGACCCCCCTGTTTTCTGAGAACGCCCTTCCATTTTGACTGCTGAGGTGGGAGGGGGGGCCATTTCATCTCTCACCTCAGGCAGCAGATTGTCCTGAGCTGCCCCTGTACATTGCACATCAATTAATGGTGCTTATTTTAAAACAGAAGAAGCCTCTGAATTTCAATGGAAATGTAAATAATTTGGTTCCTTTCCAAGGACAGGTTCTGTGCTACTCGTATATGCAGACTTGTTAAGAAATCATCTTAGTGGTTTCTTGGCAATGAAGCAACACAGGAATATTGGAAAAAATGATTTCACTGAACAGCTTACTATTTTGTCACCCAAGGAGTGGAAGAGTATAGAGACTACTTGGATGTCACTTCTTTGAGCAGCAGCACCAGCCAGTGTCCTTAGCTAAAGTATTATAATATATAGAATTAAAGTGATGTAGCATAAACCACTCGCAAAGGCAGAGATCTGTTCTTTGGCAGCCAGCCACTGTACCATGAGGAAGAAATAAGCGGTCTTCTCTTATGGGCGCAGCTATTGGTGGTCAAATACCATCCAGGAGAGCCACAAGCCAGAACAGAGCAGAGGGGGGGGGGGGGAGGGTATCATGGGCTCAAGCCTATAGCTTAAACTCCTGCGTGACCATGCAAAACCTGCTAGACCTCCCTGGCTCAGTAGGAGAGACATCTTGCCTATGTAATGGACAAGGGAGCCAAAGACTCCACCGGAAAAGGAGAGAAGATTCCAGAAAGTAGATCAACAGAGCCAGAAGCACCTGCAGTGCCATATGGGAGAAGGGCCTGTATCTACAGAAGTCACCAGCTCTAAGAAAGAGAGAGAGATACAAACGAAGGTCAGCAGAAACCAGTGCTACTAGAGCCATGAGTGAACATAGGAGCAGTATTTATTTATTTATAAATATCTATATACAGTCAAACCTCGGTTTTCGTTGGCCCCGGTTTTCGTCGGTTTCGGTTTTCGACGTCTTTTCAGACTGAAATCTTGTCTCGGTTTTCGTCTATCGCCTCGGTTTTCGTACTGCAATACACGCTGGTCTGCATACACTGCCTGCCCAGTCCCGGCAGCACTACCCCCCCCGGACTCACCGATCGCGTGTGCCAGATCTGAAAACCAAAAGTACTGCAATAGTGTACATACACCTTCGCGCTGGTCTGCATACACTGCCTGCCCAGTCCCGGCAGCACTACCCCCCCGGACTCACCGATCGCGTGTTGAGATGCGAAAGTCAGGTGAGCAACATCCTCGAGCCAGAGATGCAAGGATTGCACAGAGAGGAAGGCAGTTTAAACAATTTGTCTGCCAAAAATACCTCTGGAGCACCATCTTGTGGCCAGAAGTGGGATTGACTCTCTATAAAATGTATTTTTTGTGAATAGTTTTGGGTGTCTGGAACGGATTAATTGAATTTACATTATTTCCTATGGGAAATATTGCTTCGGTTTTCGTACGTTTCGGTTTTAGTCAGACTTCTTAGAACGGATTAATCATGAAAACCGAGGTTTGACTGTACTGTCTTCCTGGAAAACTGCTCAATGTGGCTGACAAAAACAACAATGTACATAAGTAAAAATATAAAATAACCAATAAATAAAAATAAAATCTAAAAACTAAACAATAAGCATACAATAAATAAACATGACAGTTACCTCTCCCATATTGCCACCTTCAGAAACACTATATACAAGTTTTCAACTTTCACCAAAATGACAATGACCCCTCAGACTGCAGCTCCTTAGGCAAATGGTACTACAATATCAGAATCACAGCTGAGAAAGCCTGATTTGGAGAGACAGCTTTTTTATAAAAGGAAGCTGCTCTACATTATATCTAATTAATTTGGTAATGTTATAAGGTCTTGTGTTACATAGTGTGATGTAGAAGCCTCTATAGAGCCCATGGAAATAGAAAGAAAGGAAAAGGTTACCTTTAAAACTGACAGTCAGCCCTACCGCGAGCATTTTATGCAATGGGACCCTGTCTGATTCATTCAATCTCACACGAGGCACACGACAGGGCTGCCCACTTTCCCCACTATTATTTGTGTTAACTATCGATCCTCTGTTGCGGAGCATAGCGGGCTCTACTGCGATTCGTGGCGTCCCCGTCGGACCCGGTGGTTTTAAAGTAGCCGCCTTTGCAGACGATATTTTAGTTCATTTATGTGACCCGCAACACTCGCTGTCAAATCTACTTGCCGAGTTTACTAGGTATGGTGCCTTCGCAGGCTTACGGATTAATCAAGACAAATCGGAAGCTTTGGATGTTGGGGGTCGACTACAACAGTGTTGGGAGGGGAGCTTCCCGCTGCGGTGGGCGGACAACTCCTTTATTTACCTAGGGATTACACTCACCAAAGATACATCGGCATTGTACAGACAGAACTTTGAGCGTATTTGGTTAAACATTCGGTCACAATTTCGGGCCTGGATGCCGCTCCCCCTGTCCCTCTTAGGCAGGGCAGCAGTCCTGGGGATGGTAGTACTACCGCGGATTCTTTATTGGCTACAAACTCTACCAGTTTGGCTACTCCATCGTGACCTTCTTTGTATCGAATGGGAGTTTTGTGGTTTCCTTTGGCGAGGGGCTCGAGCGCGTATCCCGCTACGCCGTCTAAGGGGGGGCTGGAAAACTGGAGGGATTGGAGTACCTGATCTCGGGGCCTATGCTTTGGCTTGCCAGGCTAGACACCTGGGGGACTGGCTCGGTAACACGGAGCTATATACCCCAAGGGAGGTGGAAGAGGCTTTGGTAGCACTGCACTCACTGCTGGCGGTTCTTCACCTCCCGAGGGCGGCTCTGCCGAGTCACCTAGTGAAAAGTGTGTTGGTACGGACGGCGCGCTGTACGTGGCAACGGCTGAACGCACTGTGGGAGAGTTCCTCAGAGACTTCGAGCTGGCTGCCGCTGCAGGGGAATGCTCTGTTCCCCCCGGGCTCAGAGTCGGCCCCCTTCGTTCAATGGGCACGGGTCGGAATACGGCTCTTGGGGCACGTAGTCGATTCAGATGGGCGGTGCAAGACTTTGGAAGTGCTTTGTCATGAATATGACTTGTGCCCTAGGACTTCTTTGTTCCCGTACCGGCAGTTATCGCATTATGTGCATTCCGTGGCGAGACGGGAACTACAGAGCGACCGTTCCGCGCGGATCTTAGAGTTCTTTGCCTTGGGCACAGAGGATAAACCAACTATTACGCACTTTAAGAAAGCATTGGAACCCTATGTGAAACCCACAGACTACTCAGCAGAGGAGAATTCTTGGACGCGAGAATTGGGCTGTGAGGTCGCTCCGGGATCCATAAAGGCGGCGTTATGCAGGGTGGCCGGCCTGGCGGAGGGAGCTCGCTGGCGGGAAATCCAGTTAAAGAGTATTGTCCGAGCTCATTTCTCTCCGAGGAGGGCACTACGTAGTCATCTTACAGATAACGGGGGGTGCCCAAAGTGTGCGAGTCCACTAGCGGATCTAGGTCATATGTGGTGGGGCTGCTCATACATTCGCCGTTATTGGTTGAAAATAGCAACTTTCTTGAGCGATATCTTGCAACAACAGGTCTGCTGAACAGGGCAGCTCATAGCGCTGGATCAGTTGGGACCACTCCACCCGAAGGGTAGATGGCAGCAATTGTTGATACGGAAGGCATGTCTGGTGGGGAAAGGCCCTGTCCTGAGGCGGTGGTTGGAGCCTGCAGCCCCCTCCTTCTGGGAGTGGCGAAATGGGTTTCATCATTATATGCTTCTAGAGAGGCGAAGTGCACAGAGACACCCCCGCAGCTGGGCCTCCTTTCTCATGGTGTGGACACCCTATATTCAGCATTTAGGGCCCAAAGTTCGTAGCGAGATTTTATGTTTGGGGTAGAACTCGGGGAGATGTAATCAATAGAAGAGAAAAGACTTCCCGATGACCTCACGGATCCCGGGAGGGAGGGGTGGGGGGGAGGCGGGTGAGGGAGAAGGGGGAGGGGAAAGGACAGGTAGATGGGAATTGGGAATTGTACTGTGACAACGCCCCGAGGCAGAGGATAAGAGACAACCCTGCCCGGGGTATACAGGCATTTAAACCTGACTATGTATTGAGAAAATTTGAAGCAACATTGTAACGGTTGTTGTATGGTATTGTGTTGTTTTATGTGCTTCTAATAAACAATTCTAAAAAAAAAACCAAAAAAAAAAAACCTGACAGTCAGCCAGCACAAATAGCTCACTGTTTACAAGAGAAAGACAAACAGAGGGAGATAGGTGCTGAGCTGACACGCCCAAGCTCTGACATAGCAGCAAGCCTGGAGCTTGATCACTCACACCTGTTCAGAAAGGCAGGGCCAAGCCTCAGGGAACAGAAATATAAACGCTGGTTGGGAGCAAAAGAGGGGCAGCGAGGACAACAAGAGAAGCAAGGAAGGAAGCCAGAGAGGGAGCAAGAGGAAAGAGCTCCTGAGAGACGTGGTTGGAGAGGCTCAGGAACCCTAGAGAATGGGAGACTTGGCAAAGAACCTACCTGCAGTTCTGGGAGAGAAGCTGGCAGACTAGAAGGTGGGAAGGCACAGCCTGTTGCCAGGAACCAGCCTGGGCAGAGAGAACAGGGAGCCCTTCAGTCCTTACTGCCTGAGGAAAGGCTTCAGAGTTTGCACGTGGAGACCCAGCACCAAAGCAGGGAGGTTAAGAAGCTCTACCTGGAACAGAGAGCCAGGGGGTTGCTCTAGTCAGGAATTACAAACGGAGAGTCACAGAGCATTTCCTTATAACTGGAAGGAACTAGATGAGAGCCAGAGAAGAAGCTTCAAAGCCACAGGTATTTCAAAACCTTGCGGTCTAGAATTGTATACAGGGGAAACACCCACGTTTGCAGAGGGAGGTTACCTTAAACACAGTAGTAACAGCTGGCAGCCAAGCTCAGTAAACCCTGAGCTGGAATATATGCAAACGGACTGTAATGTTAATGACATAGCTGAAGTTCCAATGGATTGCACGCTTTGCTTAGCCGATAATATCGAGTCACTGTGTTAAGTCTTTGAGTTAAAGAGCTGTGAAACAGCAAAGGAAAAGAAGTTATTTTACTTTGCCAGAAGAAGCTGTTTGGTTTTCCCATCTTTGTTACTTAGAAAAGGCACAGCACGTTTTTGGAGCCAGAGTGTGAAAGAAAACCCGGAGCCTAGAGTAGGCGTGGAACTATCCCTACAGCAGAGGCAGGAGTTAGCCAGGGGCTGGCAAAATATACAGATGTCCTGACATCATTACCGGGAGAAACCAATTTGGTAGCGCATGAGATTATCACCCCACCGGGAAAGGTGGTTAGGCAACGGCCGTACCATCTGCCGGAGGCCCGGAAGAAGGAGGTGGTGGCCCAGGTACGGGAGATGCTTAACATGGGCATTATAGAGGAGTCAAAAAGTCCCTGGTGTAGCCCCATCGTCCTCGTACCGAAACCAGATGGGACCCTACGCTTTTGTATTGACTTCAGGCAAGTGAATGCCATTTCACTATTCGACACATACCCCATGCCTCGTATCGAGGAGCTGTTGGACCGACTGGGGCAGGCACGGTACCTAACCACACTCAACCTGACTAAAGGCTACTGGAAGATAGCGCTAACCCGTGAGTCAAGACCAAAGACTGCCTTTAGTATGCCTATAGGTTTATTCCAGTTTCGTAGGATGCCATTTGGTTTACACGGAGCAGCTGCAACGTGCCAGAGGCTGGTAGACCATGTTTTGCGGCCCCAGCAGGAGTACGCGGTAGCGTACATGGACGACATGATTATTCATAGTATCAACTGGGCCCAACATTTGCCCAGGGTAGAAGCCGTTTTAAGAGCCCTGCGACGGGCAGGGCTAACGCTGATTCCGGGAAAATGCCTGTTTGCAGGTGAAGAAGTGAAGTACCTCGGGCATATGGTGGGGAAAGGTATGGTCAGGCCCTTGCTGAGCAAAATAGATAGCGTAAGGAATTTTCCCAGACCAACGAATAAGAAACAGCTAAGGAGTTTCTTAGGCCTCATAGGCTATTATCGACGATTCATCCCTCGCTTCGCGGAGGAGAGCGCCATGTTTACAGACATGCTGAGGAAAAACGCTCCGAATAACTTAACATGGACAACGGAGGCTGAGAAGATGTTTATACTGTTAAAGGGGAAGCTTTGTAAGGCCCCGGTGCTGTGCGGTGTAGACTTTGGCCTGCCCTTCGTGGTCCAAACGGACGCGTCGGAGACCAGATTGGGAGCGGTCCTGTCACAAGAATTTGAAGGCACGGAGCACCCCATTCTGTATCTTAGCAGGAAGTTGTCCAAAGTGGAACGTAACTACTCTACAATAGAGAAAGAATGTTTGGCCATTAAATGGGCAGTAGAGGCCCTTAGATTTTACCTTACCGGGCGTAAGTTTTTATTAATCACGGACCAAGCACCCCTAAAGTGGTTGAGCCACATGAAAAATCATAACGCTCGCCTAACTTGTTGGCACTTAGCATTAAACGCCTTCAATTTTACAGTACAACACAGGGCAGGAAGGTTACATCTTAATGCTGATGCATTATCACGGATTGCGAGCTGTGCGAATGAGGGTTCGCCAGCCCACAATATCTTAAAGGGGGGATATGTGATTTAGAAGCCCCTATAGAGCCCATGGAAATAGAAAGAAAGGAAAAGGTTACCTTTAAAACTGACAGTCAGCCAGCACACATAGCTCACTGTTTACAAGAGAAAGACAAACAGAGGGAGATAGATGCTGAGCTGACACACCCAAGTTCTGACGTAGCAGCAAGCTGAAGTTCCAATGGATTGCACGCTTTGCTTAGCCGATGATATCGAGTCACTGTGTTAAGTCTTTGAGTTAAAAAGCTGTGAAACAGCAAAGGAAAAGAAGTTATTTTACTTTGCCAGAAGAAGCTGTTTGGTTTTCCCATCTTTGTTACTTAGAAAAGGCACAGCACGTTTTTGGAGCCAGAGTGTGAAAAGCAGCTACCTTATTTTGTTGTAAATAATCCTCAAGCAAACACCTGGACACTCTCCTATTTTGTTCTACACTAAATCCACCAGGAAACAGCACAAGCACTGGCAAGTCAAATGCAAGGCATTGATAAGGCAGGCAAAGAGAGAATTTGAGAAGAAGCTTGCTGCGGAAGCAAAAATGCAAAATAAAGACCTTTTCAAGTACATTCGTAGCAAAAAACCTGTGAGAGAGTCAGTTGGCCCATTAGATAATAAAGGGGTTAAAGGAGCACTAAGAGGCGACAAGGCGATAGCGGAGAGACTGAATGAATTCTTTGCTTCGGTCTTTACTGAGGAAGATGTAGGGATGTTACCCATGACTGAAGTGGTATTTAAAGGTGCGGAAGAATTGAAGGAAATATCGATACATCGGGAAGATGTCTTACAACTATTAGATAAACTGAAGAGTAGCAAATCACCTGGGCCGGATGGTATACATCCAAGGGTGTTGAAAAAACTGAAATATGAGATTGCAGATCTGCTATCAGTAATCTGTGAACTATCATTAAAATAATCTCTAATACCTGAAGATTGGAGGATCGCCAATGTAACACCAATTTTTAAAAAGGGTTCCAGGGGTGATCCAGGAAACTACAGACCGGTGAGCCTGACGTCAGTACCAGGAAAAATGGTAGAAACCATCATAAAGAATAAAATTACTCAGCATGTAGATAGTCACAACCTAATGGGAGTCAGCCAACATGGCTTTAGACAAGGAAGATCTTGTCTTACTAATCTGTTATGTTTTTTTGAAGGAGTGAATAAACAGGTGGACAAAGGTGAGTCGGTTGATATTGTGTATCTGGACTTTCAGAAAGCCTTTGACAAGGTCCCTCATCAGAAAACTGAAGAGTCATGGGATAGGAGGCAGTGTACTATTGTGGATCAGGAACTGGTTAAAAGATAGAAAGCAGAGGGTAGGGCTAAATGGCCAATTTTCCCAATGGAGAAAGATGAATAGTGGTGTACCCCAGGGATCTGTGCTGGGTCCGCTGCTTTTTGACATATTCATAAATGACCTGGAAAGTGGAATAACAAGTGAGGTTATCAAATTTGCAGATGACACAAAACTATTTAAAGTTGTTAAAACCCAAGAGGATTGTGAAAAATTGCAAGAGGATCTTGATAAATTGGAAGACAGGGCATTAAAATGGCAGATGAAATTTAATGTGGACAAGTGCAAGGTTATGCACCTAGGGAAGAACAACCCAAACTATGGTTACACGATGCAAGGTTCCACATTAGGAACCACCACCCAGGAAAAAGATTTAGGCATCATTGTGGATACCATGTTAAAACCCTCGGCCCAGTGTGCAGCGGCGGCCAAGAGAGCAAATAGAATGCTAGGTATGATAAGGAAAGGAATGGAAAATAAAACAAAATATATTATAATGCCTCTATATCATTCCATGGTGAAACCGCACCTTGAAAATTGTGTGCAATTCTGGTCGCCGTATCTTAAAAAGGATATAGCGATTTTAGAAAAGGTTCAGAGAAGAGCCACCAAAATGGTAAAGGGGATGGAAGGATACTCCTATGAAGAAAGGCTAAAAAGGTTAGGGCTCTTTAACCTGGAAAAGAGACGGCTGAGGGGAGATATGATAGAGGTCTATAAATTAATGAATGGAGTGGAACGGGTAAACGTAGATCGATTGTTTACGTTATCAGAATATAGAAAGACTAGGGGACATGCAATGAAGCTACAGGGTAAACTATTTAAGACTAATAAAAGAAAATATTTTTTCACTCAACGTGTAATCAAACTCTGGAATTTGTTACCGGAGGATGTAGTAAAGGCTGTTAGTGTAGCTGGGTTTAAAAAAGGTTTGGACAAGTTCCTGGAGGAAAGGTCCATAAACCATTATTAAGAAGTGACCGAAGATATCAATGCTTGACCCAGTACAAGCATTGTGGAACTTGTGTCTCTTGGGGAAACTGCTAAGTACATATGACCTAGATTGGCCACTGTTGGAAACAGAATACTGGGCTTGATGGACCTTGGTCTGACCCAGTATGGCATATCTTATGTTCTTATGTATTGTGAGGGGAATAAATTTCTTGTCATTTTGCCTTAAACACTCGACTCATAACTATTCCTTTATCAGAGGTCTAAAAGGGACTACAACTCCCAAGGGGCATTGCTAGAGCAAAAAGGTGTGGTCTCACTTTCTGATTAAAGGACAGCATGGCCAACCAGCCCTCTTAGCCCTAGGCGGAGGGCTGACCTCATGACAATAGACAACACTATGTCGTTATGTTTTATGTAAAGTCCTGTTGGCTATGATGTTCTCATGTAAGCTGCTTAGACTAGTAGATTTAGTGGTATAAAATAAAATTGCAGTCCAGTGGTTGTATTTATTTATTTAGCTAAGAGCATGTAGGAACCATTCCAACAGGAACAAAGGCCAATGAAGAGCATACAATGCCGGCTGAGCCCTTTCCCAACAAGGAATATCCAGTAGGACACATGCAACCATATTTTGAATGACCTGCAGCCTAGGGGTAGTATTAGCAGGCAATCCAGCATAAAAATGTAAGCAAATAAATAAATAAATAGATTATTGTAATAGCCTTTTATTTAACATACTACCCACTGATGCCTGCATTACTATCCATAAGGCAGAGGTATCCAAATATGGCTTCAACTGCTTAACCAAGAGCAATTTATAAAACCCCAACTGTACTACTCTGGCAATCTGTGGATACAGATTGCACAATCCCCATCCAACAGCACCCCAAGATTCCTGGGGGGGGGGGGGGATAAACACCACTCCAATCTGAGGCTTCTGTAAATCCAGATACACTTCCCCAAAACAAACCATCTCAGCACTTAACTTTAACTCACTTGCAGTATTGGGACGTGCACATGTAGAAGTTACCAGCTCTAGGTACACTGAAAGATATAGCATGAACAAGAGAGAAATTCCCACTCGAGGTAACCGCAAGAGGGAATATAAGAAGAGTGGTGGAACAGCTTGGGAGATCCATCCCAGCAACAGGAGGAGAGGACTTCAAGTAAAAGGAGAGAGAAGTAATCTATTGTTACTTATTTTGAGGGAAGGAAGGAGAACTGCTTGTAACACACTTGGTTTGGTGTGACCACAGTCTGCCATATGGCAAAAAGAAACTGCTGTAGGGACTATTCAGAGCATCTGCATAATACCAAGAGCTTAATGGGTTCCAGGTTCCTGCGTCCTGCTCCCATGAGATTCCTAGAAAAAGCTGGCATGTGTTCTCTGATGGAGAAATTCTAGATAACTTGTGTGGTGTCACAAAAAATAAAATCTTTACTGAGAATTTCTTCAAAGCAAACAGTCAATGGCAAATAGTGTTCCACATAGTAAAGCAGGCAGAGAAAGAAAAAAACAGAATAAGGATTTTATCATTTCATCTTTTTGCTTCTCATGCCTTATGGGTACCCTTCCTCCCTTCTTTTGAAGTTTGGGTTCTTTTCTCTCTCTAAACAGGATCCTTTTAGTCTTTCATTTAAATTGTCCCTCCTTTCCACCTGGACTCCATGGGACTCCCGGATATAACACCCAAGTGGATAATTTTCTCCCTTCTCCTCTTCTTAGACGCCTTTAGAAATACAGCTGTAGATCAATGACAACACTCAGAAGCACTTCTGCAAACTCCTCTGCTGGGTCTTTTGCTTCCTCTCTAACCAAGAGCAGACCCTCCTCACCTTTTCTGCTTTCTTTGCCCTCCTCTGGATGAGACCTATGACCAGGCCTGCAGGCTGCAGTCTCTCCCAACCCACCTCATAATCAGAGAGTTAGGACACAGCTCCTGCTTCTACTCTTCCTTTCCTCTGACTTCCTGGAGCTCAACAGCAACCTGTTTCTCCTCAAGCATCTTATAAGAACTTACTGAAGCTTCACATGAACACTATCTGATCACCGAGCTAGGCTCTACCATTGGCAGATCTATAATGAGGCCAAGTGAGGCGGTGGCCTCAGGCGGCAGCTTTTTGGGCTTTTTGGGGGCAGCAAAATTGCCCCCAAAAAGACCGCCTCACTCGGCCTTCAAAATAAAATAAAAAACAAAACTCCTGCGTAAGAAGCCGCGCGAAAGGGAAACACTGTCCCTTCGCCACGGCTCTGCAAAGTAGAGCTGGTGAAACCAGGGGAAACCAGCAGGCTCTCCGGGGGGGGCGGGTGGGTGGGCGGCTGCGGGGCTCCTCATTCTGCCGCTGCTGCCACTGGAGCAGCAGCGGAAGTTGCTTCTTAGGCTGGAGGTTTATTATTTTTTCAATTTCCCTGGGTTGGGGGGGAGGGGTCTAAGACTGGAACTGGGCTGATGGGGGGGGGGTAGGACAGGAACTGGGCTGATTGGGGGGTTTAGAACTGGAAATGGGCTGATCAGGAGGGGGCTATGACTGGTAATGGGCTATTGGGGGGGTTAGAACTGGAAATGGGCTGATGGGGGGTTAGTACTGGAAATGGGCTGATCGGGAGGGGGCTAGGACTGGTAATGGGCTATTGGGGGGTTAGAACTGGAAATGGGCTGATGGGGGGTTAGGACTGTAAATCGACTGATGGGGGTTTAGAACTGGAAATGTGACTGATCAGGAGGGGGATTAGGACTGGTAATGGGCTATCGGGGGAGGGATAGGACTGGAAATGGACTGATGGGGGTTTAGAACTGGAAATGGGATGATGGGGGGTTAGGACTGGTAATGGTCTATGGGGGGAGACTAGGACAGGAAATGGGCTGATTGGGGGGCTAGGACGGGGGTGGGCTGTTAAAGGGGATAGGACTAGAAATGGGCTGGGACAGGAAATGGGCTAATAGGGGAGGGGAGGAGAGTGTTGCTGGCCCTGGAAGAAAACTAGGGGCTAGGGCTACAAATGGGCTGATGCGGGGGGATGGTAGAATAGGACTGGAAGGGAGCGGATACTGAGAGGGTCTGCCAGGGGAAGGATGGGGCAGGAAGGGAAGGAGGGGACTGGAAAGGAGCTGACACCTGGAATGTACCGAAGGGGGACTGGAAGGGAGCTGACACTTGGGGATGGGAGTGGTAGGTAGCTGGGTAATAGGGAGGAGGCTGGAAGGGAGCTGAGGTGAATGGCACTGGAAGAAAGATGGACAGAGGGTGGGTGGCTGGAAGGGAGCTGACTGGGGGGTGGCACTGATAGTGAACCTGAGCTGATACCTGGGATGGTATTTGGACTAGAAGGGGCTGGACAGTGGGAAAGGAAGGGGACTGGAAGGGAAGGGACACAAGTGGCAGTCATGGGAATGCAAGGTGGTTGACACTGGAAGGTACTGGGAGGGGAGGACTGGAAAGGGGACTGATACTGGAGAGTGTTACTGGAACTGGAAATGGGCTGATGGAAGGAAGTGAAGAAAACAAAAGAAGAGATAAGAAATGGCAGATGGACCATGGGCCATAGACCACAGAAAGAGAGCTAAGAGAAGACAGGAAAGCAGAAGCCTCAGATCGGGACCAGCATGATCAGAGAATAAAATGGTCAGACAACTAAGGTAGAAAAAATAATTTTATTTAATTTTGGTGATTGGACTTTGTGCTATTTTTATATTTTACACAGTATTGTGGAACTGCATCTCTTATTTATCTGATGTTGCACTGCATGTGGACTCTGGCTTCTTGGGGGTTCAGTTTAAATTTTGTCTACATATTTTTATTTTTACTTTAGATTGTGGTTACTTATTCTGTACTTGGTGAGGGTCGATGTGCATGTGTGACTGAGGTCAGGTGTTCTTTTAACATGCAGTTTGAATATAAAGATCTATACTATACTGTAGTAATTTGACTTGTTCAGCTTTTCAAATAGGTGTATGGATGTTCCAGGGCCCACTGTAGTATTTACAGTGACGCTTTTTTTGGATGGGCTCCTTATGTGACTTTTCGAAGTTTGTGCTGATATGGTATGGTATGGTAGGTTTGCTTTTTGTTGTAGGGTTTTTTTATTAGTTCACAATATGCCTGGTACTGGAGAATAGAGGTTGTTGTTGTTGTTAGTGAGATGATCAGAATCAGAATTTTTTTTTTAAATATTGAGTTCTGTGGGTGAATGTCCTGGTTCTGCTCTGCACCTACTGTGGATGCAAAATATATGTTGAAAAAGAAAAAGGGAGAACCATAACGCAGTTTATAACAAAATAAAAATGGGTTATAATTTGGTTTTATAAACTGTGCTATTGATTCCACAGGGCGCAAAGGCTTGGGGGGCGCATTTCGGCTCTCTGCTGTTGCCCTGCTGCTGCTGGCAGGACAATAGCAGGCAGTTAAAATGCACCCAAAGCCTTTTCGCAGCAGTTTAAGCAGGTCTGGTCCCTCCCTCCTCCGACACGATGTCAGAGCAGGGAGGGACAGATCTGATTAGCGTGCCGGCACCTTTCAGATTGGGTGCATGCCCCCCTCCTCCTCTCCATACCTCCGCCCAGCGCTGCCTGCTCTTTCCCTGCTGCCGGCGCCGCCGTGAAAAAAACAGAGGGTGGCAGCAGCAGGGAAAGAGCAGGCGGCGCTGGATGGAGGTATGGGAGGAGAGGGGGGCATGCGCCCGAGTTGCAAGTCTCACAAGGAGCGATTGCAGTTCGATACGGCCCTGTGTGCAAACATCTTGCATTTCCTCCATATAATCTAATCGGCTTTTTGATCTGGTTCAGTCTCTGATTGGATTTCTCAAAAAGCCCCGCCCCCTCTAAGATGGGGGGGGGGGGGGCACCATCTCATTCTTCGCCTCAGGCAGCAGACTGCCTTGAGCCGCCCCTGGGTTCTACCATATATCGTCATTCCTCTGGGGGTGCACCATAAATTGGTTTGGTTCCTGACTCCCCCAGGCTCTCACTTGACAATAGTACATTTCATTTGCTTTCCAGTAGAGATGCATAGGTACCTAGTAAAGGGAACTAGGACACCTTTACGTATAAAAAGGGATTTGGAAAGGAGGGCAGAAGGGGCATACCTCCTCCCTGATAAGATTTTTTTTTTCCCCCTGAAAAAGGCATTAATAAGTGATGCAGCCTTTGGGGGTTTTCCTTTCTTTCTTTTTTTATTTTACTAAACTAGTAATAACTGGTTTGACTTATTGAAGCTAGAGGATAACATTTTGATCAACTGTATTTAGCCACATTTTCAGCTGAAGACCTAGCCGGTTAGACTCGGCTAAAAAATGGGCTAAAGGTAACTAGGTACATTTATCTGATTATCTCACTGCTCAGTTGTTCAAGGGTCATATGTTTAGATTAACTATTTGCTAGTACTGTGGTTTTTTTTAAATGGCTTTTGGAATTAGTGACTTTTATTCTAGCATTCTGCAGCTAAAATTATTTTTATTGGTCATGTGATGGGGGGGGGGGGTAATTTTTGTATCTTGGTTTATATCAGTAACTTTTCTGCATTGCCTTGAGCATTTTTCAGAAATGCAGTTAAAATTATGATTAAATATAGATTTTTAAATGTTTTCCATTATGATCAAATTAAGAAATTAATTGATTTTCTCCCGACATTGTATTTAAAGTTGGTTCTCCTACTGACGACTCACTGATGATATGCACCTGCGTGCAACGCATGAGAATCTCTTCTACACACGAGTGAACTTTTGATACATTTTTAAATCATTTTTAGAAAAAAGCATGGCGTCTTCTTTACACGGGCTCTTTTAAAAGCACAAACATTTTGGTTCTGTGCACACAGTCTGCTTACAGTTCGCCCAACACCAACAAATTGATCTTTATTCCAACCAGATTGCTTTTTCCTCCTTCCTTGAAAATCCTATACCACAGTAATGTGTGCTGTTTTGATACTGCGCAACAAAATAATGACTTCCAACTAAAGCCATGTAACAGTTGAAGGAAGCACACACACACACACACCAGCTGTCACCTGCTGGACTATGTGCTGCCCTCTGGCAGCTACATGGTGCGACATGGAGATTCAGCCAACATTTGTGATCTTTACAGCTGCCACGCAGTGCTAATTGAATGCTGTTATTATGCTGCGCAAGATCAAAGTAGTGCACTTCAGTGTGGCAAATTGATTTCTGTGAAAAATGGAAATAGGGAATAAGGATAGCAGACCGGATGCTTATAACCACAATGCATGTGCGCACAAGGAAGCACAAGCTCTCTGCTGTGCTCCGGGAACATATTGGGGCATATTAACTTAGTACTAGATAACAGCAGAAGAAGCCCAATAGTCCCACCTACTCTATCCAGTTGTTTTGTCCACACTGCTAAGGACAGTGAAAATGGACGCGATAAATCAAAGTGTTCAAACCCTGAACGAATTGTATTTAAATGAAACAAAATAGGGGAGAAGTGCAGGTGGTAAAAAATCATGATATGAATAGGAAGGAAGATGTGATACTGTGGTGAGGGAGGGGAAGGGGGTGAGGGGGACCTAGTGAGAAGTTCTGAGGATTACATCTGGAAGGTCTGTCTACAGCCCACTCTGTAGAGGCAGAGGCAGTAATTAACAGGTTTTAAATAATTAATTTGGCCTTGGGTGAAGTCCAAGAGGCTCCTTGTACTATTGCTAAGATCCTTGGTGAGGACACAAGGTAAGACAGTGGGGTAGGGTTGTAATAAAAATGCTGATGAAGTTTCTCCCAGTTAATTAGACAGTGTCCCCGCCGAGCCAATATACCTGCCAAGTTTCAATCACACAAATAATGAAATAGGACAACTGCTGGCTCCTCTTCCCACTGAGCAGGAAATAGTCACACAGTGGCCATCATGACTTGTGCACAATCAGAGATTAAAGGGAGAGGATGAATGATGCATACATTCCTGGGTAGGAAGATGATACAAGGTCAGATTAAGAGTAAGGGTAATGGGAGTAAAAGGAACCCATGACTGGGGTATCAACCAGAGCTCAAGGTATCCTTAATTTGTCCCTATTTGGACAGCATGCCTCTTAAATTCTGTAAGATCCAGGGAAAAACAAGTAATGTAATTTAGCACAACCCAGAAACATTATCTGGATATTTCTCCCTGGTCATATATCTGTTTTGCTAAGATGTGATATATGATAATTCTTTATGTCTAGTGTGAGCAGTTCAGATCAGTTTTAAAATTTGGAAGCAACTTATAAGGGGGAGTAAGAGAAGTCCATTATTAGGCATGTGTACGGCAAATATTTTCATGCTTGTTTTTGTTCCACAGAATATATCCGTTAGGATGATCTTTGGGAGCCGAATCATAGAAACATGACAGCAGATAAAGACCGTACAGCAGGGCCGGATTTACCTATACGCCATGTACGCCATGGCGTAGGGCCCACAGCCGGCAGGGGCCCACAAAAAAAGAACCAGGTAATTTTTTTTAAACTCAATTTTAAAAAAAAACCTGGTGGCTGCCGCCGCGGGGCCCCCTCTGCTGCCGCGGGGGCCCCGTCTACAAGCTGAAGCGGTGCGGTGCGGTGCGGTCCGGTCGGGTCGGGTCGGGTCGGGTCTCTCCCTCCCTCCCTCCCTCGCTGCAGGCTGCGAGAGACGCGAAGATAGAGCGTCTCCTCGCGTCTGTGTTAAGCCCGCAGGGGCTGATGGGATTTCCCATCAGCCCCTGCCGGCTTAACACAGACGCGAGGAGACGCTCTCCCTTCGCGTCTCTCGCAGCCTGCAGCCTGCAGCGAGGGAGGGAGGGAGAGAGACCCGACCCGACCGCTTCAGCTTGTAGACGGGGCCCCCGCGGCAGCAGAGGGGGCCCCGCGGCGGCAGCCACCAGGTTTTTTTTAAAAATTAAATTTTACTTTAGGCCGGGGGGGGGGGGTAGGACTGGTAATGGGCGAGGGGGGGGTAGGACTGGTAATGGGCTATTGGGGGGGCTGGGGCTGGAAATGGACTGGGGGGGGGGGTAGGGCGGGTAATGGGCTATTGGGGGGCTGGGGCTGGAAATGGGCTGGGCTGGGCTGGGGGGGGTTAAGGCTAGAGGTGGGCTGATGGGGTTAGGACTGGTAATGGACTGTGGGCTGTTGGGGGGGCTTAGAACTGGCAATGGGCTTTGGGGGGGGTTAAGACTGGTAATGGGCTGTGGGCTGATGGGGGCTGTCTGGTAATGGGCTATGGGGGGGGGCTAGGACTGGAAATGGGCTGGGGGGTTAAGACTGGAGGTGGGCTGATGGGGTTAGGACTGGTAATGGGCTGTTGGGGGGGGTTAGAACTGGTAATGGGCTTTGGGGGGGTTAAGACTGGTAATGGGCTGTGGGCTGATGGGGGTTGTCTGGTAATGGGCTATGGGGGGCTAGGACTGGAAATGGGCTGGGGGGTTAAAACTGGAGGTGGGATGATGGGGTTAGGACTGGTAATGGGCTGTGGGCTGATGGGGGGGTAGGACTGGCAATGGGCTATGGGGGGCTGACTGGAAATGGGTTGATGGGGTTAGGACTGGAAGTGGGCTGATGGGGGGTTAGGACTGGTAATGGGTTATAGGGGGGGCTTAAACTGAAAATGGGGTGATGGGGGGTTAAGGACTGAAAATGGGGTGATGGGGGGTTAAGGACTGTAAGTGGGGTGATGGGGGGGCTAGGACTGGTATTGGGTTGGGGGGTTGCTAGGACTGGAAATGGGCTGATGGATGGCTAGGACTGGAAATGGGCTGATGCAGGGACTAGAAGGGAATGGATGCTGGGTGAGGCTGGAACTAGAAGGGAGCTGATGTTGGGGGAGGATTAGAATGGGATGGGGCTGGAAGAGTAAAATGGAGAAGGGAAAAATATTTTGTGTGGGAGGGATAAAAAATCTACAATTGGCCGGGTATTGGGAGAGTAAGTGGGGATTGAGGATGGAGGGGTAAAATTTGAGTGGATGAAATAGGAAAGAGGAAAGAGCAAAAGGAGAAAGATTAGTATGTTAAAGCAGATGTAGAGAGAGAATGGAAAAAAATCTAGAAGAGAGAAGAAAGGACAAATGGACAGCAGACGATGGAGAGTTAGCAGAAGACACGAAGAAACCAGAAGAAAGTGGCTGGAGCAATTGCAGCTGAAAAAAATGCACAAAAGGTAGAAAAATATCTCTTTATTTTGAATTTATTAATTCGAATATGTCAGCTCTGGTAAATGTGCATCATTAACATCTGCGCTTTGTTTAGTACAAGAGCAAATTAATGTATAGTTTTATTTCTACAGTGTTGTACATTCCAAGTTTGGCTTTTGGGATTCCCAGTTTAATTATTGTCTTCCTATTTCTAAATTGTGATTACTTGTTTGGTGATGGTCTATGTTCTGCATGTGTAACTGAGCTGAGGTGTTCTGTTTATATAATTCCTATTTGACATTGCCACTTGTTCTCTTTCCCCAGTAGGTCATGTATTGTTGTTCTCTGAAATGTATTGGTTTAATATTTGCAGTGTTGCCTTTTGATTGGTAGAGTATGGTGCTTTGTGAGTCCTGGTAGTGCTGTTAGGATACGGCGGGTTTACTATGGGCAGTGTTTGTAGTAGTTCCTAATGTGTCTGGCAGTTGGCACTGGATTATAGTAATGTAGAAATCTTTTAGTCTTTCTTTATCCATACACTCATTAAGAGGCACGTTTACTAAAAGTTAGTATATGGTAACATTATGCAAATATTTATGCAAATGAGGCCCCTTATGCAAATGAGGTCCGCACCCCCCTTGGGCCGCCCCTGCTGGGGGCCCACAATTTTTGTTGGCGTAGGGCCTCACTCAAGGTAAATCCGGCCCTGCCGTACAGGCTATCCAGTCTACCTTTCCATACCAATTACTACTGTCCATTTTTTTTTTCTTTAGAGATGTTCTGTTTTTGTCCCATGCTTTCCTGAATTCAGATACTGTCCTTGTCTCTACTGCCTCCGTTGAGAGACTATTCCATGCAGCTACCACTCTTTCCGTAAAGACATATTCCCACATATTACTCCTGAGTCTTTCCCCTTTCCCCTTCATCCTATGGCCCCTCATTGCAGAGCTTGCTTTCAATTGAAAGAGACCCTCCTGTGTATTTATGCCATGGAAGTATTTAAATGTCTCTATCATATTTCCCCTCTCCAGCCTTTCTTCCAAAGTATACATATTGAGATCTTTAAGTCTATCCCCATATGCCATGTGACAAAGCCCACTGACCATTTTGGTAGCCACCCTCTGCACTAACTCCATCCCTTTTATATCCTTTTGAAGGTGCGGTCTCCAGAATTGCACACAATACTCCAAATGAGGTCTCACCAAAGACTTATACAGAGGCACGATCACCTCCTCCTTCCTGCTGGCCATTCATCTCCCTATGCACCCAAGCATCCTTCTGGCTTTCATCATCACCGTTTATTCATTCATCCCCATTAAAGTGTATAGGGAAAATTATTTTGCAAAGGATCAGTGAGGCTTGCAATCTATGTTCAATTTAAACCTGCTGAAAACCTGAATGCAGGTATTTCTAATCGCACTACAAGCCATCAAAATTGATCCAAACCCACCAGGGGCACCAGAAAATGGACAGAGTATGGACAGTTGCAGGATAAATATCAGAAGAGAAAGTGGTACAAAGAGAGCAGTGAAGCACAGCAAGGCACTCTGAGGAATAAAACCGCAAGGAAACCAGAACAGCACCCAGATTGGCTGAAAGACCCTAAATTTTGCCAAGAGGACCAGCACAGCATCTCAATCACCTCTAAGGTCATAATACATGTGAAATGGATCAGCACAGCCCCTGGATCCATCTGCAAGGCCCTAAGACATACTAAGGAACCAGCACAGCACACGGCTAACCTGCAAGGCCTTAAAACATGGTAAGGGTACCAGCACAATACCTAGATAGGCTGCAAAGCCCTAAATTATGCCAAAAGGACCAGCACAGTACTACTACTATTACTACTGAGCATTTGTATAGCACTACAAGTCATGCGCAGTGCTGCACAGACAAATAAGAGACAGTCCCCACTCATCAGAGCTTACAATCTAGTCAAGACAAACACGGAAGGTGTAAGCAAGGATAAAACAAGGGAAGGAAAAGGAGATCAGGAGAGTCAAGATCCAAAAGCAGCAGTGAAGATGTGAGTTTTCAGCCTGGATTTGAAGATAGGGTTGCCAACTGGCCGGTTTTCAGCCGGCCTGGCCGGTTTTTCCATGGCCAGGCCGGCTGCCGGCACAGATGTAAAACCGGCCATTGAAAAGCCGGTTTTTTGCTCTGGCCGCAAGATCGGGAGCGGCCAGAGCAAAAAACCGGCTTTTGTGCCGAAGTCCGCGGCGCGAACGCGATTCCCCATAGCAGTGCAGCCGCTGCTTCTGCTTTGTACAGAGCAGCGGCTGCAATACACTTACATTGAAAACTAAAGATAAACTGTGTGAAGAGCCCTCCGGTCATCGCAGAGCCCGAGGAAGTGATTTATTTATTTATTTATTTAACATTTCTTTTATACCGCGCTATTACAATCAGTGCGGTGTACATTGAACAAGAACACACTACAATGCATACAAGTAACATTGAGTTTACAATGAACAGGGAAATTCAAAAAGGGACAACCGGGAGAACTATGTACAGGTTAACTTAATGCTAAATACAATATTATAAACTCGTTTGGATATTGCATGTGCTTTTCGGGTGGTTCGCCATAGGACTAGAGAGAAGGTTGACCAACTAGCCCTTTTCTGGTTGTATTGAGGTGCTAGTTTTGCTAATGTCTAGGTTGGCGGGCTCCTCACAGGTTGTCTTTCCTTTTCAAATTAACTTTAGCTGCAATAAAGTTAATTTGAAAAGGAAAGACAACCTGTGAGGAGCCCGCCCCCATGACATCACTTCCTCGGGCTCTGCGATGACTGGAGGGCTCCTTACACAGTTTGTCTTTACTTTTCAAAGTAAGTGTATTGCAGCCGCTGCTCTGTACAAAGCAGAAGCAGCGGCTTGGGCAGGGGGGGGGGTGATGGTGTGAGTGAACCAGCAAGGGGGGGGGGGTTGTTAGTGAACCAGCAAGGGGGGGTAGTGTGAATGAACCAGCAAGGGGGGGGTGTTGTTAGTGAACCAGCAAGGGGTGGTGGTGGTGTGAGTGAACCAGCAAGGGGGGGGGGGTTGTTAGTGAACCAGCAAGGGGGGGGGGGTAGTGTGTGTGAACCAGCAAGGGGAGGGGGGTGTTGGTGTGTGTGAACCAGAAAGGGGGGTGTGGTGGTGTGATTGAACCAACAGGGGAGGGGGGGTGATGGTGTTAGTGAACCAGCAAGGGGGGGGGTGGTGGTGGTGTGAGTGAACCAGCAAGGGGGGGTGGTGGTGGTGTGAGTGAACCAGCAGTGGAGGGGGGGGGGGGTTGGTGTGAGTGAACCAGCAGAGGAGGGAGGGTGAGTGAGTGACCCAGCAGGAGGGGTTATTAAGTGACAGGGGGGTGGGTGAGTGAACCAGCAGGGGAGGGGGGGTGGTGTGAGTGAACCAGCAGGGGAGGGGGGTTGGTGTGAACCAGCAGGGGAGGGGGGTTGGTGTGAGTGAACCAGCAGGGGAGTGGATGAGTGAGTGACAGGGGGGTGGGTGAGTGAACCAGCAGGGAGGGGAGGGGAGGGGAGGGGTGGTGTGAGTGAACCAGCAGGGGAGGGGGGGTGAGTGAGTGAACCAGCAGGGGAGGGGGTGAGTGAGTCAGCAGGGGGGGGGGTGAGTGAACCAGCACTGAGGGGAAGGGGGGTGAGTGAACCAGCACTGAGGGGGGGTGTGACTGAATCCTCGGTAATTTTTGTGGGTGGGGCTGGGGTGGGGCAGGGCTGGGGGCGGAGAATGGGTGGAGCATGCTGCTGGGTGTCGGGTTTTTCTCAGTGAAAAAGTTGGCAACCCTATTTGAAGAGGGTTAGAGAGGGTGCCTAGCGTACAGACATAGGTAGTTTGTTCCAGGTGTAAGGTGCAGCAAGGTGAAAGGAGCGAAGTCTGGAGTTAGCAGTAGAAGAGAAGGGCACAGATAGGAGCAGTTTGCTGGAAGAGTGGAGTTCCCGAGGGGGTTGTAAGGAGAGATAAGAGAAGAAAGGTAGTGAGAAGCCACAGAGTGAATGCATTTATAGGTCAGCAGGAGAAGTTTGAACTGGATGCGGAAATGGATAGGGAGCCAATGAAGTGACTTGAGAAGAGCAGTAATATGGGCATGACAAGGCTGGCGGAAGATTAGCCGCGCAGCAGAGTGTTGAAGGGGAGAGAGATGATTCAAAAGGAGACCAGCAAGGAGTAGGTTAAAGTAGTCAAGACGGGAGGTGATTTAAGGGTTTCTGAAACCCTAGAGGAGAGCCACCACAACAGCAGAAAAGGTGGCACAAGCCCAGGCTGCAGGAGTGGGGTAAGTTCAGTTAAGCTGCGTGCCCACAAGTTAGAGTCCAGGCACTGAGGACTTTGGTGTTAACTTGGGAACCTTAAGTACAAAGGAGGATCCTCCAGCAGTGGAAGAATCGTCACGGGTTGCTTAGGTGACAAGCTGATAATGTACTTATTTATTTATTAAAGGTTTAAACCACTTTACTGACAATTCATTCAAATGGTGTACAGGTACTTAAAATATTAAACAATACTCAAAGTACAGTAACCGTCTCTATCTCCCCCTTGCCTAGCCCCCAGAAAAAATTGCATTTTTAAAACCTTCCTAAACCTCAATAAGCTTAAGCAGGAATCAGAGGATGCACTGTGGTCAAGGCCCCAAAAGCAGTGACAGCCCAGAAAAGCTGAGGAAGACCAATGCAACAGCAAGATAGGCTGGAAGACCTACAAAATAATGAAAGGCTAATATCGATGACAGAAAACCAATAGTTGATAGGTACAGTAATGAAAGATGATGGATGTGTCATTGCATAACAATGAGAGCAGAGCTTTCTCCAAAAACAAGCAGGAAGTCAGTCCTCACATATGGGTGATGTCGGCGCCAACGGAGCCCCCATGGAAACATGTCCCAGCTTTCAAAGAAAGCCTTTGGGAGATGTCACCATGCATGTGTGGTCCCCTTCCCACCCAAGGGTGCCATCTTGCTCAGTCTCCTTTTTTCCACGGAGCCCAACAGACACGTCTTTTTTCACCGGAAAAAAGTTCATCAAATTGTGTGAAAAATCTTTCTCTATCCAGTTGCAACTGGTCCCTTTCCTGCCTCCGAGCGCGCTTGCCCTGACATCACGTTCCAGAACCATACTAGTTCCCCCCCCCCCTTCCCCGTGCGATTCACGCCTTTTCCATCTGCTGGCCATTCTGAGGTTCTTCAACTTTGCTGGGGCACTTTTTCCCCCATTGTCCAATGAGTTCAAAAAGTGTGATTGTGCGCTAAAAAGATGTCTCTTACCGACACACATGATTGCTGCCTCCAGTGTCTAAGCTGACCATGACCTGGAAGTCTGCTCCTTCTGTAAAAAAGATGTCCATGAAGGCCATCCAGCATCGTCAGAAGAAGCAGGATGATATCTTCCACAGGCCAGACTCTACACCAGTATCTCTGGTAGCAAGGCCTTGAATGGGTCCTTGGAGTCATGTAATGTACCCACAGCACCCGACCGGGACAAGGGTTCCCCAGTGCGGGAACACAAAAAGAAGAAGAAATCCTCAAGGACCTCATCCCAGGACTTGGACACACCAGGCAAGTCCCACACCAGCTCCCACAGTCTGTGGAGGGAACTCGATGTGTCTGAGCGGGACCGGCTAGCCAAAGTTTCCCAAACAGACACGGAGGCTTCTGGCGACAGGTCCTGGACATTCAAGGCCTGTCTCATTGAGGACTCCCTCGCCTCACTGACGCTGAATCTGGTGATCCCGGTGTCTGTGTCGAAGGCTGTACCTCCTGAGTGGGAAACCAGGATGATGGCGCTGGAGGGTAGTCTCACTGCCTTCCTCACCATGCAGCAGGTGCCGATGCCCGGCACCTCTGGTGTGTCCACTGAGACCATGGGGACCTTGTCACCGAGAACTCCCCCGATTGCCAAGCCGATCCTCGTGAGCCCGAAACCTCGAGTCGATCCTCGGTAAGGGATTCGATCTCACTACTGTTCCTCGGGAGCAAGATCCTCCCCAGCAAGCACTCATGGCTCTGACCTGTGGCCTGGTTCCCACAAACAGTTGCCCAAATATCACCAATCAAAGAATTACTTAGACGGCAGTTGCTTTAGCTACAAAGACTTTTATTTTAGCATAGCAAAATAATAGTGTCATGCAGAACAGCAAAGCCTGTCTAGAGATGGCGGACAGCACTTTCTCTCTGTATGGGGAGAAAGCACTGCCCACTATTCTTTAAAATGGCTGATTTATATACATTTCTCCTTGTCTCAAATGTCTGCTTCAAATTAGTTTCAGTGAATTCATCATAAGTTCTTAAGTGTCTGCAAGGCCCCAGGCGTCCTGTAACACTTTTCCCCAGGGGAGGATCCCTTTACATTTATACATCTGGATCTGCTTTTAGGTCTGCTTATCTATGCATGGCCTGTGACCTCTGCCCCTTCCTGTGTTTTTCCTTCTCCTGGCACTAATTGAAACCGTCAGGGCAAGAGAGAGTGCTTTTGCTCATTAGTTTGAATTCGTTGAATTCCTAGCTTGGCCTGTACTTTCTTGCTGATATTGCTAGGCCCAATATTTTGCATACTTCTATGCAGAATATGGTTACCCAGAATCCTCCATAGCAGGCCGCATCTACTCCTTTATACCCACATGCTTGTCTTCTGTGCCTTCCATATGCTGTGCAGTTTCACCAAGTAAGGGTGCAGTCATATAAAGCCAACATATTTAGCAGACCTAAGGCAGACTTAAGTCAAATTTCCCAACATTCTCCACTTTTTCTTTTTCCTTTTTCTCTTTTATGTGGAGGGGCAAAAGTAATCCCACTAAGGGGCATTGATAACAATAACCATTTGAGACAGAGAGGGATTATCAAGGGGCAGCTTTTGGTACTGTACTTTGCAATATCATTCTTTTACAGCATCCTAATAAAATAGGAAAAATACAGCAGGCAAGAATACCAAAAACAGCAATACTTAAAAGAGTTATAAAGAAAGTTGTTAGGCCTCCTCCGAGTCCAGAATACCAGCAGGCAACATTCTAAGAGAATGGAAGACATACAGCATGCAATAATACTGAACACATCAAATATTCAACAAAGTGATGAAGAAAGCTTTGAAAATGTTACAGCAAAACTTGAGCTTGTGTGGGTATTGCAATTGCTGTAGCCCAAATGGCTTGTAGATTTTTCCAAAAGTCCCAATCAGTCTAAAAGTCCTTATTTTCAGATAATTTGGGCCTGCTTCTCAGCAGTTTTTCAGGACTGCGTAGTGCGCTTCACCTGTCTCTGAAGTTTAAGTTTGGTTTAGTTCAGAGGTCTTGGGGTGGTCTGTTCCTTCTGGATTATGGCCAATACCCTCTGCTGGAATTTCTGGATTTCAATTGGTGACATGGCTCCAGGCCTCATTCAGGAAAGCAGCACCAATATTAAATGAAAAGACTAAATATTCTAGGTTACAATGAGACAATGCAATGTGACAAACATAATTTCATCCACATTTACTTAAGATCATAACTATCTCATATGGTGTCAACTGTGTCTCTCAGTTTGATAAACCTCTTGTCTCTCCATCACTGGAGATTCATTTGCTGGTAGGAAATACTCCACTATGCCCTTGACTGATCTTTACATATTTACAGATCAGACAAGTTGCACACACGTGTTCTGAAAGTTTTCCAAGTTTTAGAATTACACCAATTTTGTTTTGAAAATTTGTCATCAAATCATCCCTCTTTTTACCCATGCATGTCTGGCCAGTACATACAAAGGCAAAATGAGGCAAAAAGCATCTGGAAGTACCACATGGCCAGTGTGGATGTTCCAAAGAATATCATGGTGCAAAATGTACCTAGCCTGTCTCCAGGTGTCTATTTCCAATTGTTGAGTATATGTTGGGGCTTATATGATTTCCTAAATTAAAGATTCTGGAGACAGCATGGTTGAATAAAATTTGTTTACAGATTCATTAGGCAGATATGTCACTTTAAATAACCTTCATCAGTTTAATGTCCATCAGAGTCCTTTCATGTTTGTATACCATACTAATGTATCCTTATTTGGGCAAGGCTGCTAAGAACATCAAACAATTGTTAGAAACTTAGTATTGTGGTAAACAAATGGTATATAGAAAATTTAAATTTGAATTCTTCTTCATAAGTATATCAGCATGAGTAAACAGTGTCCCTTTTTTTCCCCCAACCTAATTGGTATGGTTCAAAAATGGACATATGTGCTCATTAAAAATAACAACTGTCTTAAACAATCTAGGGAAAGTCCCTACAATATAAAACTATTATTTTTGTAACATTTTTATAACGGTAGTCCCATTAGGACAAAGTATGGTTTTTAACAAGACAGCCACATGTCTCTCTCTCACGTATGACTAGAATCTATCATATACACTGTTCTCAGTGAGAGTGCTGTACAGGGCTTAACAAGGCAAAGCGTTTCATGAAACTGATACTTTTGCATGTCAGGGGGAGACTTCAAGTCAATGTTTGGGCTAGCTTCAGCAACCGTCTTACCGGCATGCTATCTTAAGAAGTGCAAATGGACAACAGAACTAGACAGAAATGTTAAAAAAACAAACAAACCTCTGTATCAGAGAGAGTGCTGTAGGAGACTTAAAAAAAATATTTGGACTAATTTTGAAATTGTAGTATCCACAAGGATCTGTGCAAGCCACTCACCAATCATGGCATCTGACAAGCAAGATTTGGTTTTGTCCAATTCAACTTAATGTTATTGTTTTTATGTATAAATAACTTCACAAATATTCTCATATTTTTCTGGGAACCAAGCTCCATCTTTCCACCAAATTAGTTCTATATGCTTGGGAACAAAGCGATTTCAGATCAGCCTCTGTCCAAAATTCTATAATTTCTGTGTATACTGGACCTTTACATAATATACTGTTACAACAAGTATTTTGGTAACATAAGTGCAAGTGTGTAAACTAAAGTAAATTTGTATGTCATAGTGCTACAATATACTGTATTCCTAAAATTGAAATTTAAAAAAAAATCTTTCAAAACAAAGTACATTGTTTTTTCTCTGGACCCCAACATATAAAATTCAAATACAGAAAAACAGATGAATTTATCCTAAAATTCAGCAACTCCCGTGTTACTGTCCTGTTCAGAAGTCATTAGTCATTAGCACTGAGCTTAAGAATACAAACACTCCCTTTCACATTTAAATTGAATGAGACTGGTGTCAAACTGAACTGACAGCCAAACGTGATGTTATCTTCAACACAGGCAGCAAACTAAACAGTAGATCTCTCTTCTGTCCTTTAAAGCAGCACCAAAAGTTAAAATAAAACTTAGTTACAGCTCTTTTGGGTTTCTGTAATTTATGAACAGTAAGCATGTCCTCTATGAGATGCTTGCAACAATATATAAAATTCTGTTTTACTTTTAATTTTGCTCGATCAAAACCAAACATATAACTTCTCATTCACTCGGGATTTAAATAATTTCCAAGTTGCAATCTGGCTGCCCCATTGTCCTGTCAGGGCTTTCAACCTCCACCTTGAAGGTCAAAGGAAAACAGAAGCAGCCTCCTCAATTTCATGCCTTGTTTGTTTGATCTAACATCTAGGGGCACTTGAACAGCTGACAATAAATACAAGGCTATCAGTCTTTAAGCACAGCAGCCCATCTGATCAAAATAGAGAGGCTTTCCTGAGAAACCTCGCCAAACCCTTCCCCCTTGGGCAATCCCGAAAAGCAGTATGCCTTTCAGCTTGAGAAACTCAGGGAATTTAAAAAACAAGTAAAAAGTCTTTTCTTCATAATCTTATATAAGGATTTTCTCCAACAATTTAATACTAACTAAACATCTTTGCATCACAAGGTTATATTTTTTCCTAAACAGGTTTTCTTAACTTTTAGAGCTATTTTTCCTTGGCTGTAGAATCCAGCTGCAGTCTTTTCCCTCTATTAGTTTGATCTTGAATTTGTAAAGTCATAGGAACATGACAAAACTGATCTTGTATCACTGAGTCAAAACTAATCAAACAGAATTTCTTAGCATCACTATGATCTTTTATTAATCTCTTGTTGATTAGGATCTTCCACATTTTTTTAGAACATTCTCTATATGATTACACATGTGGATTAGACTTATTTACTGCACACAAATATTCACAAGGGAAAAAGAAACAATTTGAAATTTTCAGGGGGTACTTGTAACTATAAACTATTTTTCTTGTTTTTCTACCAGTTAGATCACTGCACACAATAGCTGGCAGTTCAGAATAAAACACTGTCAATTATCTGTGCGGTCTGTTTCTAAGATTCTCATTTCAGTGTGCAATACATTCCGATCCCTATCCATTAACTCAGAAAATCCATTCCATGTTACAATACAAATTCTTACAGACAGGAGGAAAAGAACTAGCTGTCTCAGCACATCAATTGCTACAGCAGACCCTGGAAGAATTTTAGTTGTTTTCAATGTTCTAAAGAAGACAGGAAAGACTTGGAAGAATAAACAAACACCGCCTGTCACTTGCGTTCCAGGGACTCTGGGTCAACGTTTTTACCCTCTCCAGAGACTGGGGCGTCTTACAAGCACATAGATATTGTGGAAGAAAATAAAAGCAAACAGATACGCTCCCCAGGAATTCCCCACTTAGTTCATCTTTAGCAAAGAATTCTAATCAGTTCAGCTGCAGTCAACTCCTTCATTCGCTTTGATCTGTAACTTGTAAGGTAATTCATTTATCTAGCTATAATTAGTCAAAAAGATACTTAGAAAGCTATTCTTCAATAGATCTAATTGTCACCCTCTCTGGTCTGTGAGCATCCCAGATAAGGAGATCATCCCCGTTTTTCTATAAATATTCTCCTTAGCTGTCCCTCTTTCTAAAATCTGTAAACCTGGTGTTTTCACTGTTCGGGGACAGGGGCAATTAACTTCACCTTATACCAATAGCAACTTGAACCTCCTTATTTACAGAGGCGCGCGTAATTTCGCTTTTAGGTGGCAATCCAAACCTCTTAATTAACAGAGGTGCGAAACTATGAATCCAGAACTCATACAAACATACAACTCTTATGCTTCGTCCAAACCCAGCCAATCCCCTCACAGTGATGGGGGTATGAAAACGTGGATAGGGACACACACTCGCTTCGTATCAACAATACGTACAGTCTCAAGCGTACACCAATCAATCCTGGAAAGACAGAGACCTAATGTCTGGGCAAAACTTTCAAACTTTCTTTCCCTAACATTACAACTAAATGCAAAGACACTCTAACAGTTTTCTTACATACTCACCCACCACTCGAACCCGGGCAAGTCTTCTGTCCTTGCCTATAGACAGGGAAACTCAACACTCACCAATGGAGTCTTCCTAGGGTATCAAAATCTCTCTCAACGTCACTCTGAACGGTATTCCCATCTTCTGTACCAGCAGAAGGAATCCTCTTCTCCTAATGAGAAGGTATTCTCATCCCGTTTTTTTTTCTCTGTGAAAAACAGGAGGTAGTCCCTCTGAAAAGTAAAACTGCAGTCAGAGGAGTCCTTGGGCAATTTAAAAAATTTAGAAGGGGTTCAGCACCAATTGTGGCCTGGTTCCCACAAACAGTTGCCCAAATATCACCAATCAAAGAATTGCTTAGACGGCAGTTGCTTTAGCTACAAAGACTTTTATTTTAGCATAGCAAAATAATAGTGTCATGCAGAACAGCAAAGCCTATCTAGAGATGGCGGACAGCACTTTCTCTCTGTATGGGGAGAAAGCACTGCCCACTATTCTTTAAAATGGCTGATTTATATACATTTCTCCTTGTCTCAAATGTCTGCTTCAAATTAGTTTCAGTGAATTCATCATAAGTTCTTAAGTGTCTGCAAGGCCCCAGGCGTCCTGTAACACCTTTCCCCAGGGGAGGATCCCTTTACATTTATACATCTGGATCTGCTTTTAGGTCTGCTTATCTATGCATGGCCTGTGACCTCTGCCCCTTCCTGTGTTTTTCCTTCTCCTGACACTAATTGAAACCGTCAGGGCAAGAGAGAGTGCTTTTGCTCATTAGTTTGAATTCGTTGAATTCCTAGCTTGGCCTGTACTTTCTTGCTGATATTGCTAGGCCCAATATTTTGCATATTTCTATGCAGAATATGGTTACCCAGAATCCTCCATAGCAGGCCGCATCTACTCCTTTATACCCACATGCTTGTCTTCTGTGCCTTCCATATGCTGTGCAGTTTCACCAGGTAAGGGTGCAGTCATATAAAGCCAACATATACAGCAGACCTAAGGCAGACTTAAGTAAAATTTCCCAACAGACCATGTAGCTGCCTCAGGCCACCAGGCCCTTGACCCATGTCGTGTATCACAGTCCCAGTCTGCTGCTGAGTCCTCCACTGAATACTCCGACTGGGAGTCCGAGGATGAGACATCCCTGGAGATGCTGAAGAACCGCTACCTCTCATGGACCCATCTCTCCCGATGTTGTGGTGTTGGTCCCCGCCCAAGGACCCATTGTTCATCAAGTTTGGGATATGTTGAAAACTTTGTCCTTCAACACCAATCAGAAGAAGACCCTCGTACAGAGGAACTATAAATCATCCAATACAAAGCCCCTCCCAAGGAGGCCCTGACAGTTCCTGTCCCCACTATCCTTGGGCAGCTCCTCCTTTGCATGTGTGAGTCACCAGCATTGGTAACCAGAGTTAGTTTTCACCTGGAACCCGGCTTATGTAAGTCGCAACTGCCACACACCTTCATGGAGGTGGAGTCGACTATGGGCTGGCAGAATAGCCAGAAGACACACTCCTCTGTACCCCCTGGGCAGGGAGTCCCGTGCCCTCGATGCTCTTGGCTGCAAATGCTACCAGGGCTCAATGCTGTCCTGCTACCAGCTGTATATCAGCATGTATTTTTGGGACCTGACAAAGGAACTTGCAGGTTTATCAGTGGGCCTCAAAGGGGATCACCTCCAGTGGATCTAAACCAAAGTCCATTGGGGAGTGCTTGAAGTATATGTCTTGAGCTGCCTAGGACTGCTTCGAGTCAAACGTGAGGGTAGCTCAGCGGTTATCGATGCTCGATGCTAGGCCTGGCTCCAGGTATCTAACCTCGAGCAATGGATCCAGGAGAAGCTCCTTGATGTCCCCTGCCTTGGTGAAAACCTATTTGGCAAGCCAATGGAAGAGAAGTGGCGGAGATCGAGACAGAGTACCTCACAAGGACTTGGTTCTCCACCCTCCTTAAGAAGAAGCCACTGGGGAAGAGGCCCCCATTCCAGAGAAATGGCCAACCTTACTGAGGCTACCTTCATTATCAGGCCCTCCAGACTCCACAGCAGGGGCACCAGGGCAAGAGAGCAGGCCAGGGTCCTTGCATGCCTAAGAGCTCCAAACCCCAGACCCTGGCTCCTGCCCAGCCGGGGATGGGTTTTTGATTCCCTGAGCATAACCTCTCCACCTTCGGGGGAGCAGCTACCAACAGAAGGGTATCTGATACATTTTGGCCATCAGTTGCCTGCTATCACCACCGATGCTTGAGCACGCCAAGTAGTCAAAGAAAGCTATCTCCTTCACCTGGACCAGACGCCGCCTCCTTTCTTTCTAGGAGAGCCCTCTTGAACTCCCCTGCACCAGGCCCTGCTGCTGCAGGAACTCACAGACTTCCTCACAGACACAGCTGTGGAACCAGTACCCCATCACCTCAAGGGCAGGGAGTTCTACTCCCGGTACTTTCTGGTCCCAAAAAGAAAAGGGGGCCTAAGGCCTATCCTAGACTTGTGAAACCTGAACAAGTTCCTGGTGTGGGAGAAGTTCAAAATGCTCTCCCTTGGAACATTGCTGCTAAACCTCCAGCAGGCACACTGGCTATGCTCCTTAGACCTAAAGGATGCTTATACTCACATCCTCATTCATTCCAGCCACAGGTAGTTCCTAAAGTTCATGGTCAGGAGTGATCACTAACAGTACCTAGTACTACCCTTCGGCCTGGCCTCCACACCAAGAGTCTTTGCCAAATGCCTGGCAGTGGTGGCCACCTACCTCCATCTCCAGGGGGCTGCCTTCTTCCCATATCTGGATGACTGGCTCATAAAGGGAGACATGGCCACCAAAGTGCAACAAGCCATGGCCCGCACCATCAGTGTCCAACAGTATCTGGGGTTCATGATAAACCACCCCATTCCGACACGGGACTTGGAGTTCATAGGGGCTCGACTGGATACTCTTCAGGCCAAGGCTTTTCTCCCCTTGGACAGGGCAGGTCACCTTATGACTCTAGCCATAGAGGTGCAACACTGCCATGCGGTGTTGGCATGGTCCATGCTCTGCCTTCTGGGCCGCATGGCCTCCACAATCCATGTGTTCCCCCATACCCGCCTGCACCTGCAAGCAGCCCATTTGCTCCTCTGCTCCCAGTGGACTCAGGCCACAGCAGGCTCCAGGACAAAGTCTTAGTGTCCTACAAGATAGTGGAGTCACTCGACTGGTGGCAGACCACACAGTACCTGCAGGAGGGCATGCCCTTCCAGCCCCTCAAGACCCAGAGGTGCCTTACCACAGATGTCTCCTTACTGAGCTGGGCTGCCCATTGTGAGGAACTCCACATACAGGGCAACTGATCCCTGGCAGAGAGCCAGCAGCAGATCCGCCTGTTGGAGCTCAGGGCCATTTTTCTGGCGATCAGGGCCTTTCACCACCGTCTGCAGCACCAGTCTGTGCTGATCCAAATGGACAACTAGGTGACGATGTTCTACCTGAACAAGCAAGGGTGCACAGGGTCTTACCGCCTCTGCCAGGCGGCAGTAGCCTTCTGTTCATATATGATCAGTCAAGGAATGCTCCTCAGGGCGGTGTACCTTCCAGGCCAGGCACAATGCCTTAGCGGACAGACTGAGCAGGATCCTCCAGCTGCACAAATGGTGACTAGACCCCAGGGTGACACAGCGGCTGTTCTGACTTTGGGACACCCCAAATCTGGAGCTCTTTGCTAGCCCAACCAATGCTCAGCTGCCCCGCTTCTGCTGTTGCCAGACGCAGCTGTCCCAGGTAGCAGCAGATAACTTCCTCTTCTCATGGTCAGAGGGCCTCCTATACAATTTCCCTCCTATGCCACTAGTCACCCAGACCCTCTTCAAGGTCCTGCAGGACAAGGCTTCCATGATCCTAGTAGCCCTGCGGTGGCCCAGGCAACCTTGGTTCCCCTTGTTGCTCCGTCTCTCAACGGAGCTCCCAGTCTCTCTGGGGAATGCCCCGGGGCTACTCACTTAGGAGGAGGGCTCCCTTCTCTACCCCAAACTGGGGCCTTGATGTTAACAGCATGGCTGCTGAAAGGGTAACCTTAGCCCCCATCAACCTCCCAAGGGAGGTGGAAAGTCCTCCTGGCCTCTCATAAGACCTCCACGAGATGGGCCTATGCCTTCAAGTGGTGCAGATTATCAATGTGGTGTGCAGAGCAGTGGGTTGACCCATTCTCATGCCATGAGCACATGGTGCTGCAGTACTTGCTTCACCTCTCGCATGCTGGAAAGTCCAACTCCGTCAGGATGCACCTGAGTGCGCTCTCAACACATCACATTTCTATGGAGGGTAAACCCCTCTCTACTCAGTCCCTCACTCCTCGGTTCATGTGGGGCACCCTGCTCTCCAAGTCTCCCATCCACCTGCCCCCGGTGGAATGTGATCTCAATGTGGTCCTGCCGCATTCACCAAGTTGCCTTTTGACCCTTTGGCTGCCTGCCATATGCAATACCTCTCTTGGAAGGTCATCTTTGTGATGGCACTCACCTCTGTGCGCAGAGTCAGCAACCTTCAGGCCTTGGTGGCTATGTCACCCTACACTAGGGTGACATGAACAGGGCCATGCTTTGCACCCATCCTAAATTCTTTCTGAAGATGGTGTCGGCGTTTCACCACAATCAGGAAGTGGTGCTCTCCACCTTCTTTCCACGGCCCCCCATTGACAAGGCAGTGGCCATTCTCCATACTCTGGATTGTAAGATGGCACTGTCCTTCTATCTTCAACGTAAACAGAGCTACCATAAAGCCTCACAGCGTTTTGTTTCCTATGACCCTAGTTGCCTGGGGGAGGCTGTTACTAAGCAGACCCTGTCCACCTGGGTGGCAGTCTGCATCACCTTCGCCTACAATCAGACTGGGCTCTCGTTGGAGCACCAGGTCATGGCATACATCAGGGCTATAGCGACCTCAGTTGCAAGTTTGCGCTCTGTCCCTGTGGCAGACATCTGATGGGCTTCCACTTGCTCTTCAGTCCACACCTTTGCAGCTCACTAATGTCTGGAGGGGGAGTCCCGACAGGACAGCGCCTTTGGCCAGGCCATAATCTCTTCAGGGTCTAGGCAACTCCTACCCTCCGACCCTTCTGTGTTAAGGCTACCAGAATGATGGCTCTCCCTGAACTCTAGGGTCCTTAGAGTCTCTCTTCAGACTCGCTTGTGGCTGCTCACAGCTGAGCCATAGTTTTCTACCGGTTCCCATATGTGAGGACTGACTGCCTGCTTGTTTCTGGGGAAAGCTTGGTTAGTCACCTGTAACAGGTGTTCTCCAGGGACAGCAGGAATCAGTCCTCACAACCCTTCCTCCTCCCCGTACTGTATCTGGCAGTATTTTTGCCATCTTCTTTTGTCAGCTCTAGCTATGTCATCTGACTGAGCAAGATGGCACTCTTGGGTGGGGAGGGCACCACACATACATGATGGCATCCTCCAAAGGCTTTCTTTGAAAGCTGGGGAGATGCTTCCATCGGTGCTGATGTCACCCATATGTGAGGACTGATTCCTGTTGTCTCTGGAAAACACCTGTTACAGGTGAGTAACTATGCTAACAGAGTGATGCAGAGAAAGGCAAGTACAAAAGAGGTTTTTCTCTTCATTTATTTCATTTTTTTCTTTTTAATTTTGCCATGTTCAACTAACAGACCCACTGGACCTATGATAGCAGGCCATAGAGAGGCTGTGCAGGCAGGAGCAGGAGTTGCAACTGTTGCAATATGGTTGAGGTTTAGAGCCCGAGAGCAGGGCAGTGCAGGCCATGACAGAAATGGCAGCACAATGAGATTGCTATAAGCAGCACAGGAACACTTTTTAAAGTTATTTTATTCCCTTTCTGTTGTTTTGGGCATTGCTTTTATTTTTTTCTTGCTTTTTTCTTTTAAGTTTTGGCTTGGAGGGCTGAAAGGTATCCACTGGAAATGGGCACCATCCTGGAGACTGTGGTGCAAACTGTCAAAAACACAGCTAGACACTGAAGGCAGAGAGTGTGGACAGCTGCCTTCAGTGCAGCTCTACATTCATTCCTCCTCCCAGTCACAAGAAAATGAAAGGAAACCAAATAAGAGGGGAAGAGGAGCTGTGTTCAGATGCACTAGCTTTTTTCCCCCCCAACTCTAGCGCTAGCTGTGAATAACGGGGAACCATGATGTCCCCTGCTATGGAGAATAGACTTTCTCCGGACACACTGGATGAAAGGCAGAACAGGAAATGCTGGGCAACCTTGCCCATGTCTGGTCAGACTGACAACTTGTGTGCCCAGTAGGCCAAGGATACTGTACATGGCTTTAATGGACTCTGCAAGGTAACGTCTCGCTGAAATCCGTGCAGGAGTCTGACTTGTGGCAGGCTAATCTTTGCTGCTTAGCATTGTAGCTAGGGCTTCGATCACCATAAATTATGACTTGCCAGGGCTTGGGAGCCACTGGCATGTAAAGCCCAGGGAAGGGGGGAAGAGTTGGTGACAGGGTGGTGCTCATGGTACCTGTATTGTTGATGATGTGCCTAGTATTATTTCCTGTGCCGCCATCACCACTGTCGTCCTGCCTCTGGCTCTCCCTTTCCTCCACCTCACTCACTTACTTTTTCTTGCTCCACAAACCTAAAGAAAATCTGACAACCATGTGCTGCAAGTGTGCAAAGCATCTGAACCCATGAAAGTCCCACTCTTTCACTGCCTTAACCATGATCATTCCAGCATCTGTTAGAAAGACACCTCCCAGCACAGTCTGCTGATTCCCTGCTGTACCCACAGCCTTTCCCTGCCTCATCCAGCTGTTCTGCAGGGAACTCTGTAATCAGGAGCAAAAAGATGCAACAGCCTCTTAAACTCCACCTTCTCAACCATCTTCAGGAAACATCTGAGAAGGGGGATACTACAGTTTCTAACCTGCCTCAGGTGACCAGCATGGAATGGATAACTTCTTCTGATGTTACAAATGACTTTCTCGACCAAGTGCTTGGCTGTAAATGTCCCTTTAGTTCACCTGTAATGGCCCTGCAAGAACCTCTCTGAGCTCTTTCAGTATCCTGGGATGTATCCCATCTGGTCCCATGGCCTTGTTCACTTTCAGTTTTGCAAGTTGTTCTAACACATCATCTTCAGTGAAAGGTGTGGCACAGCTTCCAGAACCTCCACACAGCTAAGCTTTCAGCTCTCTATCTTTTTGCTTGTTGCTAATATAGAATTTAACTGTTGTTTAAAGATTACTTTTTGGGAATATTCTGCCTACATCAGATATCTGAGTATGCCCACTGTTAATGTAAGGACTACTGGCCAGGGACACTAGTGATATAAAGCTATCTGGAATAGAAATACTTAAATTGCAGGGACCTGGTCTTTTACATGAGTCTCCTACTGACTTTATAAGCAAAGGTATCAATTAAAGTTACAGGGACCTTTGCACAGTAGGCAGATAGAAAGAAAGAAAAAGTTCAGTTTGACTATTTCTGCTTCCATTGTTTGAATTTCTGTTGCAAGCCTGCTCCCAGGGAGGGGCTAATTTGATTATCTTATAGCCTGCCACATGAATCTGGTCAGCTCCAGTCTGCATAGCTTCCAGAGCCTCCACACAGCTAAACTTTCAAGTCTCTATCTTTTTGCCTGTTGCTAATATAGAATTTAACTGTTGGTTAAAGATTACTTTTTGGGAATATTCTGACTGCCTACATTCCTTGTGTAGCCCTTAAATCAGATATCTGAGTGTGCCCACTGTTCATGTAAGGCCTACTGGCCAGGGACACTTAGGTTCCCGCCCACCCCACCCCTCACCCCACCCACCCCAGGGCTGCATTGCCTATATAGTGGTCACATATGTTGCTATCTATCCCTTTTAATTTGGTGTTAAGCCCACCTGTTCTCCTTCTAGGACTGCTCAATCAGCATGTCGTGTATTCAGTGCAATACCTGTGGTGCTTTCATTCTGAGACGAATCATTTGGAACCTAAGAGCCTGTCCTATGTGCCTCAAGTCAGTTGCCATGCATAAAGAATCGACTCTACTAAGGGAAAAACTAGCTGCAATGAAACATACCTCTTCTAGGATACAAACAGAACAAAGTCCACCACCGCTCCCACACAGAATCAAACATCCCAGGAACAAATGGATTACAGTGGGCTCGGGTATATTGCGACCTGTAATGAAGAGACATCCTATACATCAAGAGATATCCCTGCATAATGCCTGATCTGCTTTGGTTAATGAGGATCACCAATACATGGAAACTGAAGGGCCCTTAAATGAGTCAGTCAATGCCCAATCTTCTGCGAAAGCACCAAATATGAAGAAAAACTCACCAAACGGAAAACTATTACTACTTGGAGATTCCATCATCAGAGGCACTAAATTGGGATCACAGTTCAAAGGAGAGAAGATAGTCAAATGCCTCCCAGGCTCTTCAGCCAGCAGGAATACAAACCAAATTGTTGATATACTTAGTGCAGAAAGTGAGCACTCCAAAATTGATGTTGTCATCCACCTGGGTACAAATGACCTGGCTCGAAACAGTTCCTCTGCAGTTCAAAGGGACTTCCAGACTCTGGGAGAGAAACTCAAGCCCACTGTTAACACTGTAGCATTCTCAAAAGTTCTACCTGTTTACGGTAAGGGGGCAGAAAGGCTGTATCACATAAACAGCTTTAATACATGGATCCAAACCTGATGCGAATGAGAAGGATTCAGATTTATTGGCGAATGGGGAAACAGATGGACCAACAAGAGACTATACTGTGCTGATGGACTACATCTCTCTGTTGCACGGAAAAGAATCCTAAGTGAACGATTCAGGCAGTATGTGGAAATGCATTTAAACTAGAAAAAGGGGGTTATAGATGGAGAAGTTCAGGACATCACTCCCAGCAAATGCAGAACAACATCAGAAACAGCCACACTTTTAAATCACACATCAATGACAAGTGGGAAGAAGTGGGCAGAACAAAATCAATGCAAAATACATGCAAGCCAGTTAAATGCTAGAAAGCAATGAGCACAAATGCTTGAAGCTTAGCCAACAAAGTTCCAGACCTGGAAGTCCTAATGGTGGAAATGGACTTGAACATTGTGGCCATTACAGAAACATGGTTTAATGAATCGCATGAATGGGATATAGCCATAGCTGGCTATAATATATTCAGAAGAGACAAAGTGGAAAAAGAGGAGGAGTAGCCTTGTATGTCAAAAGCAATATTAAAGCTACTGCAATGTAGGGGGCATGGGAAAAAGAAGAAGTGCTCTGGATTGTGTTGGAAAGAGAAGATGGCACTGTCATCCATACTGCTGTAGTCTACAGACCTCTGACTCAAATCAAAGAAATGGCTGATGGGGGGGGGGGGGGTTAGGACTGGTAATAGGCTATGGGGGGGTTAGGGCAGGTAATGGGCAATGGGGGGGCTAATACTGGAAGTGGGCTGATGGGGGGCTTAGGACAGGAAATGGGCTATGGGGGGTTAGGACAGGTAATGGGCTATGGGGGGCTAGGACTGGAAATGGGGTTATGGGGGTTAGGACTGAATGTGGGCTGATGGGGGTTAGACGTAATGGGCTGTGGGGGCGGGGGGCTTAGACTAGAAATGGGCTGATGGGGGTAGGACTGGAAGTGGGCTGATGGGGGGTTAGGATTGGTAATGGGATATGGGGGGGTTAAGACTGAAAATGGGGTGATGGGGGTTAGGACTGGAAGTGGGCTGATGGGGGGGCTAGGACTGGAAATGGGTTGATGGGGGCATTAGGACAGGTAATGGGCTATGTGGGGGCTAGGACTGGAAATGGGCTGATGGGGGGTTAGGACTGGTAATGGGCTATGGGGGGGCTAAGAATGGAAATGGGCTGATAGGGGGGTTAGGACTGGAAGTGGGCTGATGGGGGGTAGGACTGGTAATGGGCTGTGGGGGGTAAGACTGAAAATAGGGTGATGGGGGTTAGGACTGTAAGTGGGCTGATGGGGGGGCTAAGACTGGAAGTGGGCTGATGGGGGGGTTAGGACTAGTAATGGGTTGTGGGGGGGCTTAGGACTGGTAATGGGCTATGGGGGACTAGGACTGGTAATGGGCTGGGGGGGTTGCAAGGACTGGAAATGGGCTAAGTGGAAGGGGGGCTTGAACTGCAAATAGCTGATGGGGACGGGGGCTTGGAATAGAAATGGGCTGAGTGGAAGGGGGGCTTAAACTGCAAATAGCTGATGGGGAGGGGGCTTGGAATGGAATGAGCTGTGAGAGGAGGGAGCTAGGACTGGAAATGGGCTGAATGGGGGGGCTAGGACAGGAAATGGGCTGATGGAGGGGCTAGGATAGGTTTGGAAATGGGCTGTTGGGGTGCTAAGATTGGAAATGGGCTGTAGTGGGGGCTTGAATTGAAATGGACTCATGGAGGGGCTAGAACTGGATGTAGGCTCATGGGGGGCTTGGATTGGAAATGGGCTGAGTGGAGGGGAGCTAGGATTTGACATGGGCTGATGGTGGGGCTAGGAAAGGACTAGAAATGGGCTGATGGGTGGCTGGGATTGGAAATGAGCTGATGGAGGGACTCGAATAGGACTGGAAATGGATGGGGGGAGCTAGGACTGGAAATGGGCTGATGGTGGGGATAGGATAGGATTGGAAATGGGCTGATGGGGGGGCTAGGACTGGAAATGGGCTGATGCAGGGACTAGAAGGGAGTGGATGCTGGGTGGGGCTGGAACTAGAAGGGAGCTGATGTTGGGGGAGAATTAGAAAGGGATGGAGCTGGGAGAGTAAAATGGAGAGGGAAAAAATATTTTGTGTGGGAGGGAAGACAAATCTACAATTGGCCGGATATTGGGAGAGTAATTGGGGATTGAGGATGGAGGGGTAAAATTTGAGTGGATGAAATAGGAATGAGGAAAGAGCAAAAGGAGAAAGATTAGAATGTTAAAGCAGATGTAGAGAAAGGATGGAAAAAAACTAGAAGAGAGAAGAAAGGACAAATGGACAGCAGACGATGGAGAGTTAGCAGAAGAAGAAAGTAGCCGGAGCAATTGCAACTGAAACAAAATGCACAAAAGGTAGAAAAATATCTCTTTATTTTGAATTTATTAACTGGAATATGTCAGCTCTAGGAAATGTGCATCATTAACGTCTGCGCTTTGTTTAGTACAAGAGGAAATTAATTTATAGTTTTATTTCTACAGTGTTGTACATTCCAAGTTTGGCTTTTGGGGTTCCCAGTTTAATTATTGTCTTCCTGTTTCTAAATTGTGATTCCTTGTTTGGTGATGGTCTATGTTCTGCATGTGTAACTGAGCTGAGGTATTCTGTTTATGTAATTCCTATTTGACATTGCCACTTGTTCTCTTTCCCCAGTAGGTCATGTATTGTTATTCTCTGAAATGTATTGGTTTAATATTTGCAGTATTGCCTTTTGATAGGTAGGGTATGGTGCTTTGTGAGTCCTGGTAGTGCTGTTAGGATACTGCGGGTTTGCTATGGGTTCTAAATGGGCAGTGTTTGTATTAGTTCCTAATGTGCCTGGCGGTTGGCACTGGATTATAGTAATGTAGAAATCTTTTAGTCTTTCTTTATCCGTACACTCATTAAGAGGTATATTTACTAAAATTTAGTGTATGGTAACATTATGCAAATATTTATGCAAATGGGGCACCTTATGCAAATGAGGCCCTGCACTGAGTCTCCGCACATGGTCCCGCAGCCCCCTTGGGCCACCCCTGGGTGCACCTCCTCTTACCATATTGCTGGGCAGACTGGATGGACCATGCTGGTCTTTAACTGCCATCATTTACTGTGTATGTTACTATATTACTATGTTCTCCTCCTGTTTTTATTTACTTTCCTTACATATTTATCTCTTGCCCCTTTTATTGGCAACTTTAGTTTAGCTCATTGCAATTCCACTTCCCTTATCCCCTCCCACCCTGCCAACTCCTCCTTCAGGTACTTGGCCATTTTACTGAAGTCAGTGTTTTTGAAGTTTAGGACTTTGAGCTTGCTATGATTGGACTTCACCTTGGCTTATATCTCAAACGACGCCGTGTGATGATTGCTGCTGCTCACAGGGGCACTCACCCAGACATTCGACACTCTGTCACTGTTGGTGAGCACTAAGTCCAGCATTGAGCTTTCCCTGGTTGGTTCCATCACCATTTGTTTAAGTGATGCATCTTGGAAAGCATCCACAATTGTTTTGCTTCTTGCCAGATTCGCAGAAGGAGTACTCCAATCCACATTGGGTAGATTAAAGTCACCCAATATGATCACTTCCCCCTTTGTGGCTATCTTGGCAATATCTATAATCAATTCATTATCTATTTCTTCAATTTGAGTCGGAGGTCTGTAGACTACAGCAGTATGGATGACAGTGCCCTCTCCTCTTTCCAACACAATCCAGAGCGCTTCTTCTTTTCTCCATGTCCCCTGCATTGCAGTAGCTTTCCTGTCTCACTCCCAACCAACACAAATAAGGAAAGCTTTTTTCAGAAAGCAGTACCTTAACGAGCTTTTCAAATTTTAAGTAACAAACTTCATCTCTTATCTCCTGGGAAAGCATATTCCATAAACAAGATCTTGCATAACTAAATGAGTCTTCCCGCTCATTAGTAAGCATACCACATAAGAACATAAGATATGCCATACTGGGTCAGACCAAGATCCAAGCCCAGTATCCTAGCACTTTCCCCAAAAGACACAGGCTCCACAATGCTTGTATTGGGGCAAGCAGTGGATATCCCAGGTCCCCTTTAAAAATGGTTTATGGACCTTTCCTCCAGGAACTTGTCCAAACCTTTTTTAAACCCGGCTACACTAACAGCTTTTACTACATCCTCCTGTAACGAATTCCAGAGTTTTATTACACGTTGAATGAAAAAATAGCCATCCTCCCTCAATTTATTAAATCAAATGTGATCATGCTATGATCGCTATTGCCAAGTGACCCCAACACCCTTATCTCTTGTACCAGTCTTGTGTTCCACTAAGGACTAGGTCCAAAATGGCTTCCCATCTGGTTGGTTCATGAACCAGCTGTTCCAAAAAGCAGTCATTTATTTCATCTAGAAACTTTATCTCCCTAGCATGTCCTGCTGTGACACTGACCCAGTCGATACCGGGGTAATTGAAATCACCCATTATTATTACTGTGCTGTAACTTTTGTTAGCTTGCCTGATTTCTTTGAGCATTTCATCATCCATTTTTTCATTCTGGCCAGGTGGTCGATAGTACACTCCCACTGCCATTGTCTTCCCCTTTTACATGGAATTTCAATCCATAGAGATTCTACAGTGAATTTTCTTTCCTGCAAAACTTTAATCCTTTGTGACTCAATGCCCTCTCTAACATAGAGTGCAACCCCTCCACCAATTTGATTTGCTCTATTATTATGATATAGTTTTTACCCAGGTATCACAGTGTTCCACTGCTTGTCCTCCTTCCACCATGTCTCTGAGGTACCAATCATATCTAACCTCTCATTTAGTGCTATATATTCTAACTCTCCCATCTTATTTTTTAGACTACTAGCATTTGCATACATGCATTTTAGAGGCGGTATTTTATTCATTTTAATCTGGCTATCGGTAGGCAGGGGTAATTTGGAATCTTTAAGCTCTGTCTGCTCTGTACTCAAGGGCATTTGGGCTACTTTTGTCTTTATTGGAACCTCTCTGCTGATATGTCCTAATTTCAATCTTTTGCTAGTACCCTTCAAGGATACATTGGTCCGAACCATGAGCTCTTGTGTGACTGTCGGCTGCTCTATCTCCCTTTTAAATGTTAATGCCAGCAGCCTGGTTCCATCCCAGTTAAGGTGGAGCCATTCCCTCAGAAAAGCCCCTCCTTTCCCCAGAATGTTCCCCTTTCCTAATAAATCCAAATCCCTATTCCTTGCACCATCATTTCATCCACACATTGAGACTCTGGAACTCTGCCTGTCTTTTGGGTCCTACACATGGAATGGGAAGCATTTCGGAGAATGCTACCCTGGAAGTTCTGGATTTCAACTTCCTACATAAAAGTCTAAATTTAGCCTCCAGAACCTCCGTACCAAACTTTCCTATGTCATTGGTACCGACATGTACCAAGACAGCAGACTCCTCCCCGGCACTATCTAAGACCCTGTCTAGATGGCGCATGAGGTCCGCTACCTTCACACCAGGCAATCCTCATGTCCACCAGCCAGCCAGCTATCTACATGCCTAATGATTGAATCACCAACTATAACGGCTGTCCTAACCCTTCCCCCGTGGACACATGGCTTTGGAGAAACCTCCTCAGTGTAAGAGGGTTTTACATTACCTGGAGGACAGGTCCTAGCTACAGGATCACTTCCTGTCATACCTGGGTGATGCTCTCCTGTCGCGTGACCTCTCTCCTCCATGGCAACAGGGATACTGCTAGACTGGAGGTGGGACTTCAGAACTATATCCCTGTAGATCTCGTCTATCTACCTCTCTGTCTTCCTTATGTCCTCCAAGTCTGTTACTCTAGCCTCCACAGATCCCTGAGAGCAAAGAGCTCCTTGCACCTATGCACATGTTAGACCCTCACCAACTGAGAGAAAATCATACATTTGACTGGAAAGCTCCCATCTCGTTGTTGGACTGCTGTCTGCATCTTAGCTTTAAGGTTGTGTTTAGTAAGTAAACAACTCAAATACCTAAGGTTTGCTGGGGATACTTACACTAAGAATATAAGAAAATAAGAAATGCCATAATTGGTCAGACCAAGGTCCATCAAGCCCAGTATCCTGTTTCCGATAGTGGCCAATCTAGGTCATACGTACCTAGCAGTTTCCCCAAATGACACAGGTTCCACAATGCTTGTATTGGGTCAAGCACTGATATCCTGGGTCCCGTTTTAATAATGGTTTATGGACCTTTCCTCCAGGAACTTGTTCAAACCTTTTTTAAACCCAGCTACACTAACAGCCTTTACTACATCCTCCTGTAACAAATTCCAGAGTTTGATTACACGTTGAGTGAAAAAATATTTTCTTTTATTAGTCTTAAATAGTTTACCCTGCAGCTTCATTGCATGTCCCCTAATCTTTCTATATTCTGATAAAGTAAACATTCGATCTACGTTTACCCATTCCACTCCTTTCATTGATTTATAGACTTCTATCATATCTCCCCTCAGTTGTCTCTTTTCCAGGTTAAAGAGCCCTAACCTTTTTAGCCTTTCTTCGTAGGGGTATCCTTCCATCCCCTTTACCATTTTGGTGGCTCTTCTCTGAACCTTTTCTAATAACGCTATATCCTTGTTAAGATATGGCGAACAGAATTGCACAGAATATTCAAGGAGTGGTCACACCATGGAACGATACAGAGGCATTATAATATCTTTTGTTTTATTTTCCATTCATTTCCTTTCCTAGCATACTATTTGCTCTCTTGGCTGCCGCTGCACACTGGGCAGAGGGTTTTAACATATTATCCACAATGACGCCTAAATATTTTTCCTTGGTGGTGGTTTCTAATTTGGAACCTTGCATCGTGTAACCATAGTTTGGGTTGTTCTTCCCTAGGTGCATAACTTTGTACGTGTCCACATTAAATTTCATCTGCCATTTTGATGCCAAGTCTTCCAATTTATCAAGATCCTCTTTCAATTTTCCACAATCCCCATGAGTTTTAACAACCTTAAATAGTTTTGTGTCATCTGCAAATCTGATAACCTCACTCATTATTTCCTTTTCCAGGTCATTTTGGATATATCAAAAAGGAGCGGGCCCAGCACAGATCCCTGGGGTGCACCAGTTCCTGATCCACAATAGTACACGTCCTCCTATCCCAAGACTCTTTAGTTTTGCCAAATGTCTCTGATGAGGGACCTTGTCAAAGGCTTTCTGAAAGTCCAGATACACTATATCAACTGACTCACCTTTGTCTACCTGTTTATTCACACCTTCAAAAAAACATAACAGATTAGTAAGACAAGATCTTCCTTGTCTAAAGCCATGTTGGCTGTCTCCCATTAAGCCATGGCTATCTACATGTTCAACAATGTTGATGTTTATGATGGTTTCTACCATTTTTCCCAGTACTGATGTCAAGCTCATGGGTCTGTAGTTTCCTGGATCACCCCTGGAACCCTTTTTAAAAATTGGAGTTACTTTGGCTATCCTCAAATCTTCAGGTATTAAAGATGATTTTAATGATAATTCACAGATTACTAATAAGAGGTCTGCAATCTTATATTTCAGTTATTTCAATACCCTTGGATTTATATCATCCGGTCCAGGTGTTTTGCTACTCTTCAGTTTATCAAATAGTTGTAATACATCTTCCCGATGTATCGATATTTCCTTCAATTCTTCCGCACCTTTAAATAAAACTTCAGTCATGGGCAACATCCCTACATCTTCCTCAGTAAAGACCGAAGCAAAGAATTCATTCAGTCTCTCCGCTATCACCTTCTCACCTCTTAGTGTCCCTTTAACCCCTCTATCAACTAATGGACCAACTGACTCTCACAGGTTTTTCTGCTACGAATGTACTTGAAAAAGTCTTTATTACACGTTTTTTCTTCCGCAGCAAGCTTCTTCTCAAATTCTCCCTTTGCCTGCCTTATCATTGCCTTGCATTTAACTTGACAGTGCTTGTGCTGTTTTCAGTTTTCGCCATTTGGCTCTTTTTTCCATTTCCTGAAAGATGCTTTTTTTGGCAACAGCCTTTCTGACCTCACCTTTAAACCATGCTGGCAGTTTTTTGGATTTCCTTCCGCTTTTCTTAAAGCATGGAATACAGCTGGTCTGGGCTTCCAAGATAGTATTTTTCAACAACACCCCAGCTTGATATGTCTTTAACCTTTGCAACTGCTCTTTTAGTTTTTTCTTAACTATTTTCCTCATTTTATCATAGTCTCCCTTTTGAAAGTTAAAAGGTAGTACTGTGGATTTCCTTACCATCCCTCCTCCACTAATTAAATCAAACGCGATCATGCTATGATCACTATTGCCATGTGGCCCCAACACCCTTATCTCTTGCACTAGATCTGGTGTTCCACTAAGGACTAGGTCTAATATGGCTTCCCCTCTGGTCGGTTCATGAACCAGCTGCTCCAAGAAGCAGTCATTTATTTCATCTAGAAACCTTATCTCCCTAGCATGTCCTGCCGTGACACTGACCCAGTTGATACCGGGGTAATTGAAATCACCCATTATTATTACTGTGCTGTAACTTTTGTTAGTTGCCTTGATTTCTTTGAGCATTTCATCATCCATTTGCTCATTCTGGCCAGGCAGTCGATAGTACACCCCCACTGCCATCGCCTTCCCCTTTTTACATGGAATTTAAATCCATAGAGATTCTACAGCAAATTTTGTTTCCTGAAAAACTTTAATCCTTTCTGACTCAATGCCCTCTCTAACATAGAGCGCAACCCCTCCACCAATTTGATCAGCTCTATCATCACCAGGTATCACAGTGTCCCACTGGTTGTCCTCCTTCCACCATGTCTCTGAGATTCCAGTCATATCTAACTTCTCATTTAGTGCTATATATTCTAACTCTCCCATCTTATTTTTTAGACTTCTAGCATTTGCATACAAGAATTTTAGAGACTGTATTTTATTCATATTAATCTGGCTATTGGTAGGCATGTGTAATTTGGAATTTTTAAACTCTGTCTGCTACCATACTCGAGGGCATTTGGGCTACTTTACTCTTTTCTGGAACCTCTCTGCTTTTGGTAGTATCCTTCAAGGATACATTCTTCCGAACCATGTGTTCTTGGGTGACTGTCGGGTTTCCCCTATTATCTAGTTTAAAAGCTGCTCTATCTCCTTTTTAAAGGTTAATGCCAGCAGCCTGGTTCCATCCAGGTTAAGGTGAAGCCCATTCCTTAGAAAGAGCCCCTCCTTTCCCCAGAATGTTCCCCAGTTCCTAACAAATCCAAAACCCTCATTCTTGCACCATCGTCTCATCCACGCATTGAGACTCCGGAGCTCTGCCTGCCTTTTGGGTCCTGCGCGTGGAACAGGAAGCATTTCAGAGAACACTACCCTGGAAGTTCTGGATTTCAACTTCCTATCTAAAAGCCTAAATTTAGCCTCCAGAACCTTCCTACCACATTTTCCTATGTCATTGGTACCGACATGTACCAAGACAGCAGACTCCTCCCCAGCACTATCTAAGACCTTATCTAGGTGGTGCGTGAGTTCTGCTACCTTTGCACCAGGCAGGCATGTTACCAGGTGATCCTCACGTCCACCAGCCACCCAGCTATCTACATGCCTAATGATTGAATCACCAACTATAACGACTATCCTAACCCTGCCCTCATGGGCACATGGCCCTGGAGAAACCTCCTCGGTGCGAGAGGGTTTTACATCACCTGGAGGACAGGTCCTAGTTACAGGATCAGTTCCTGCCACACCAGGGTGATCCTCTCCTGTCACATGACCTCTCTCCTCCATGGCAACTGGGATGCTGCCAAATTGGAGATGGGACTTCAGGAGTATATCCCTATAGGTCTCGTCTATGTACCTCTCTGTCTTTCTTATGTCTTCCAAGTCTGCTACTCTATCCTCTATAGAACGGACTCGTTCCTTGAGAGCAAAGTGCTCCTTGCACCTAGTACACACATAAGACCTCTCACCAACTGGGAGAAAATCATATATGTGGCACTCAATGCAAAAGACTGGAAAGCCCCCATCTCGCTGCTGGACTGTTGTCTGCATCTTAGTTTTAAGCTTGTGTTTTGATCTTTAAGTTCTTTACTTACTAAGGATTGCTGTGGATACTTATACAAATAAAGTGTACCTAATACGTTTAATATACCTTGTTCATCTGAAGCTTAATTAATCTCAGGCCGTTAATGTATGACTGATTTGGATAAAGAGCTGCACCTGAGAGCAGCTCCTTTCCTTTAAGATGTGCAGGTACCTATAAAGCTACGATTATCCCAGGGGTGGGTGGGCATTGGGGAGGGAGGGAGGGAAATAACACTTATTAAAAGAGGGCTGCTACACAGCACCCTGTCCTGTGCTTCTAAGGTAAGCTGTGACCAACTTTCTGAGTGATTAACAGTCCTTGCTTGGATAGAAGGAGTCTTTAAAAATGGCATTTTGACCTGCCACCTGGCTTTAACACCTATTTAAAAAGTTTCACAGGTTTCTTGCCCCCTAGATAGAAGGCCTCTTTGTAAAGGTCTCTAGAAGACTTTATTTATTGCTCAAGAATACTGACCTTATTTTTCCTTTTATGCCGTTATATTCTGATTTGATTTAAATTAAAGCTCTTTGCTGCTGCTAGGCTCTGACGAATAAAACTATACCTAATGGAGGTTATTATGTCCCCCGAATAGCGGGGAAGGATGTCCCAATGGGACGTCCATTCCTGCTATTCGTGAGCCTCCCTGCCAGTGTCTAACTTCCCCATCAGTGGTACGGGGAAGTTAGATGGGGGTGGGGAGGGGGCGAACCGGGGGCAGAGTTAGGGCATGCGATGGGTGGTCGCAGGCCATGGATGTACAGGGACGATTCTAATGTTGGCCTTGTACATCCAGGGCCAGCAATCTTTACAGGGAAGTTTCCTATGCTTATTGGATCTGCGGGTTCAGGGCGCGGATGGGTAATGGGGGCTGAGGACATTCCCCGCAACCTGACCCTCGCCGTAGGTGGCTGGATTGGGGTTGGGCTGTGGGAAATGCAGTGCAGGAGCCACAGTGCCATGACAACAGACGCTACAGTGCCTTGGTTCCATTTAAAAGCCCTGACTGAGTTAGTCGGGCAGTGTCTGTAAGTGCAGACCGGGCTGAATCGCAGTCCCAGCCTGCACATACAGGCCTGATCACAATTCTGATCTCACAGGTCTAGACATGGTCCACAGGATCAGAATCACAATGCCATTTGTATGTCCAGTTCAGATAGGATGTACATAGGGCTTCTACATCTGCATGGGAATCGGGCCCAATATTTTTAATGGACTTAGTTCTCCTCAAGCTTAATTAATCTCAGGTCATAGAAACATAGAAACATGATGACAGAAAAAGACAACATGGCCTATCTAGTCTGTCCTTCCATATCAACAACTACAACAGTCCACTTTTTACCTTTAGAGATCCTCTGTGTTGGTCCCATGCTTTTTTGAATTCAGTTACTGTCCTCATCTCTACCACCTCCACTGGGAGACTATTCCATCGATCCACTACTCTTTCCGTAAAGAAATATTTCCGCATATCACTCCTGAATCTATCTCCCTTCACCCTCATCCCATGTCCCCTCGTAGCAGAACTTGCTTTCAATTGAAAGAGGCTCTCTCCCTGAACATTTATGCCATGGAGGTATTTAAACATCTCAATCATATCACCTCTATCCCGCCTTTCCTCTAACGTGTACATATTAAGATCCTTAAGTCTGTCCTCATATGCTTTATAATAAAGCCCACTAATCATTTTAGTAGCCACCCTCTGCACCGACTCCATCCTGTTCACATCCTTTTGAAGGTGTGGTCTCCAGAATTGCACACTATACTCCAAATGAGGTGGCACCAAAGACTTATACAGAGGCATTATCACCTCCTTTTTTCTGCTAGCCATTCCTCTCCGTATGCACCCAAGCATCCTTCTAGCTTTTGCTGTCGCCTTTTCTACCTGTTCAGCTACTTTAAGATCATCAGACACAACCACGCCTAGGTCCCGCTCTTCTTTAGTGGACAAAAGTACTTCACCTCCTATACTGTACTGCTCCCTTGGATTGCTGCAGCCCAAATGCATGACCTTACATTTTTTAACATTAAATCCCAGCTGCCAAATTCTAGACCATCCTTCAAGCTTAGCTAGATCCCTCCTGAACCGACCAGAGGGGAAGCCATATTAGACCTAGTCCTTAGTGGAACACCAGATCTAGTGCAAGAGATAAGGGTGTTGGGACCACTTGGCAATAGTGATCATAGCATGATCGCCTTTGATTTAATTAGTGGAGGAGGGATAGTAAGGAAATCCACGGTACTACCTTTTAACTTTCGAAAGGGAGACTATGATAAAATGAGGAAAACAGTTAAGAAAAAACTAAAAGGAGCAGTTGCGAAGGTTAAAGACGTATCAAGCTTGGGTGTTGTTGAAAAATACTATCTTGGAAGCCCAGACCAGCTGTATTCCACGCTTTAAGAAAAGTGGAAGGAAGTCCAAAAAACTGCCAGCATGGTTTAAAGGTGAGGTCAGAGAGGCTGTTGTTGCCAAAAAAGCATCTTTCAGGAAATGGAAAAAAGAGCTAAACGACGAAACCTGGAAACAGCACAAGCACTGGCAAGTCAAATGCAAGGCATTGATAAGGCAGGCAAAGAGAGAATTTGAAAAGAAGCTTGCTGCGGAAGCAAAAACGCGAAATAAAGACCTTTTCAAGTACATTCGTAGCAAAAACCCTGTGAGAGAGTCAGTTGGTCCATTAGATGATAAAGGGGTTAAAGGAGCACTAAGAGGCGACAAGGCGATAGCGGAGAGACTGAATGAATTCTTTGCTTCGGTCTTTACTGAGGAAGATGTAGGGATGTTACCCATGACTGAAGTGGTATTTAAAGGTGCAGAAGAATTGAAGGAAATATCGATACATCGGGAAGATGTCTTACAACTATTAGATAAACTGAAGAGTAGCAAATCACCTGGGCCGGATGGTATACATCCAAGGGTATTGAAAGAACTGAAATATGAGATTGCAGAACTGCTATCAGTAATCTGTGAACTATCATTAAAATCATCTCTAATACCTGAAGATTGGAAGATCGCCAATGTAACACCAATTTTTAAAAAGGGCTCCAGGTGTGATCCTGGAAACTACAGACCGGTGAGCCTGACGTCAGTACCGGGAAAAATGGTAGAAACCATCATAAAGAATAAAATTACTCAGCATGTAGATAGTCACAATCTAATGGGAGACAGCAAACATGGCTTTAGACAAGGAAGATCTTGTCTTACTAATCTGTTATGTTTTTTTGAAGGAGTGAATAAACAGGTGGACAAAGGTGAGTCGGTTGATATTGTGTATCTGGACTTTCAGAAAGCCTTTGACAAGGTCCCTCATCAGAGACTTTTGGCAAAACTAAAGAGTCATGGGATAGGAGGCAGTGTACTATTGTGGATCAGGAACTGGTTAAAAGATAGAAAGCAGAGGGTAGGGCTAAATGGCCAATTTTCCCATTGGAGAAAGGTGAATAGTGGTGTACCCCAGGGATCTGTGCTGGGTCCGCTGCTTTTTGACATATTCATAAATGACCTGGAAAGTAGAATAACGAGTGAGGTTATCAAATTTGCAGATGACACAAAACTATTTAAAGTTGTTAAAACCCAAGAGGATTGTGAAAAATTGCAAGAGGATCTTGATAAATTGGAAGACTGGGCATCAAAATGGCAGATGAAATTTAATGTGGACAAGTGCAAGGTTATGCACCTAGGGAAGAACAACCCAAACTATGGTTACACGATGCAAGGTTCCACATTAGGAACCACCACCCAGGAAAAAGATTTAGGCGTCATTGTGGATACCATGTTAAAACCATCGGCCCAGTGTGCAGCGGCAGCCAAGAGAGCAAATAGAATGCTAGGTATGATAAGAAAAGGAATGGAAAATAAAACAAAAGATATTATAATGCCTCTATATCGTTCCATGGTGAGACCGCACCTTGAATATTGTGTGCAATTCTGGTCGCCGTATCTTAAAAAGGATATAGCGATTTTAGAAAAGGTACAGAGAAGAGCCACCAAAATGGTAAAGGGGATGGAAGGATACTCCTATGAAGAAAGGCTAAAAAGGTTAGGGCTCTTTAACCTGGAAAAGAGACGGCTGAGGGGAGATATGATAGAAGTCTATAAATTAATGAACGGGGTGGAACGGGTAAACGTAGATCGATTGTTTACCTTATCAGAATATAGAAAGACTAGGGGACATGCAATGAAGCTACAGGGTAAACTATTTAAGACTAATAAAAGAAAATATTTTTTCACTCAACGTGTAATCAAACTCTGGAATTTGTTACCGGAGGATGTAGTAAAGGCTGTTAGTGTAGCTGGGTTTAAAAAAGGTTTGGATTAGTTCCTGGAGGAAAGGTCCATAAACCATTATTAAGAAGTGACCGAAGATATCAATGCTTGACCCAGTACAAGCATTGTGGAACTTGTGTCTCTTGGGGAAACTGCTAGGTACATATGACCTAGATTGGCCACTGTTGGGAACAGAATACTGGGCTTGATGGACCTTGGTCTGAGCCAGTATGGCATATCTTATGTTCTTATCTTATGTTCTTATGTTCTCCTCATGTTATCTACACCTTCCTGGGTTTCTACTCTATTGCAGATTTTGGTATCATCCGCAAAGAGGCAAACCTTACCCGACAGCCCTTCCGCTATATCACTAACAAAGATGTCCTTAATGTATGCCTGATGAGGATAAACAGCTGCACCTGAGAGTGAATTTGGCACCTCCTTTTCTTTAAGAGGTTTAAGCACCTATAAAGCTACGATTATCCCAGGGATGGGTGGGAGTTGGGGAGGGAGGGAGAGAAAAAAAGACTTCTTAAAAGCTGGCTGCTACACAGTACCCTGTCCTGAGCTTCTAAGGTAAACTGTGACTAATTTCATGCGTGATTCACACAGCCCTTGCTTGGACAGAGGGAGTCTTTCATAATGCCCCTTTGATGAGAGACCTCATGGTGTGTCTGAGTTCTTGAGGAAAGAGCTCTGCTTGGAACTTATCATATTAACAAAGGGGGGGATGTATCAATGACAACTTTGATTGAAGGATAAGGCGGTATAGAAAACTGGTTAAATAAATAAATAAACTTAAGTGAAAACCCTTAAAGACTAGCAATAAAATCTTGAAGCAAAGTTTGCCATTCAGAGACAGCCAATGTTGAAAAAAGGGTCAACAAATAATTCATAAGTGACAGCTTTTTACACTGGACCAACAATCTATCTTTAAGAAGCTTTTAAGAGTTATCTTCTCTTCATCAGGCCAATGAAGAAGCAGCAAAGTTACACTGGGTTTAAATGATACTAATTAATCTAGGTCTTAGGCTACCTGTATATGTTATTACAGCATGGTGAAAGGTGTGGGGGATATAGAGGGGTGATACAGAGGGGATAAGGGAAGTGGAATTGCAATGGGCTAAACTAAAGGTGGCAATAAAAGGGGAAACAGATAAATATGTAAGGAAAGTAAATAAAAACAAAAGGAGAAGGACACCTATTTGGTTCTCCAAAGAGGTGGCTGCTCAAATAAAGGCAAAAACCACAGCTTTCACAAAATTCAAAAGTTTGCAAACAGAGGAACACAGTAAGGAATACAGGAGAAAACTAAAAGAGACAAAAAGAAAAATAAGGAAAGCAAAATCAAAGGCAGAGGAAAAGATGGCTAAAGATGTGAAGTGTGGCGACAAAACTTTCTTCAGATATAGTCGGGAGAGGAGGAAAATCAGAGATGGAATTGCAGGACTCAGAAGTGCTGGGAACGGATTTGTGGAAAGTGACATGGAAAAAGCAAAATTGCTAAACAAATACTTCTGCTCTGTTTTTACTAAAGAAAATCCTGGAGAAGGACCATCTGTGACTCCCAAATATAAAAATGGGAATGAAGTAGATACCACACCATTCACTGAAGATGATGTGTTAGAACAACTTGCAAAACTGAAAGTGAACAAGACCATGGGACCGGATGGGATACATCCCAGGATACTGAAAGAGCTCAGAGAGGTTTTTGCAGGGCCGTTAAAGGATATTTTCAACAGATCCTTGGAAACAGGAGTAGTTCCTCAGGACTGTAGAAGGGCAGATGTGGTACCTCTTCACAAAAGTGGTGACAGGGAAAAAGTGACAAACTACAGGCCCGTGAGCCTTACCTCGGTGGCAGGAAAAGTAATAGAGGCGCTCCTGAAAGAGCGAATAGTGGACTTTCTCAAAACCAACAGGTTGCATGATCTGAGGCAACATGGTTTTACCAAAGGACAATCTTGCCAAACAAATCTGATTGAGTACTTTGACTGGGTGACCAGAGAACTAGATCAGGGGCATGCGATGGATGTCATCTACCTGGATTTCAGCAAAGCCTATGATACTGTTCCTCATAGCAGGCTTATCAATAAACTCATTAGTTTGGGGATGGATCCCAAGGTGGTGAACTGGATCAGAAATTGGTTGACTGACAGATGACAGAAGGTGATGGTAAATGGAGTTCAATCGGATGAAAGGAGGGTGATTTGTGGGGTGACCCAGGGTTTGGTCCTGGGCCCGGCACTGTTCAATCTATTTGTGAGTGATATTGCTGAAGGAGTGCATGGAAATGTCTGTCTTTTTGAAGATGAAACGAAAATTTGCAACAGAGTGGACTCCCCTGAGGGAGTGGATAACATGAGGAAAGATCTACAAAAGCTGTTAGAATGGTCTAATGCTTGGCAGTTAAGATTGAATGTGAAGAAGTGCAGTGTCATGCACTTGGGAAGCAGAAATCCAGGTGAAATGTATGCGATAGGGGGAGAGAGACTGGTGTGCACGGACCTGGAGATGGACCTTGGTATGATTATTTCTGCGGATCTCAAGGTGGCAAAACAGTGCGACAAGGCAGTGGCAAAGGCCAGGAGGATGTTGGGTTGCATACAAACAGGAATTACCAGCAGAAAGGAAGAGATACTAATGCCACTGTATAAGTCACCGGTGAGGGTTCACTTAGAATACTGTGTTCAGTTTTGGAGACCATAACTTGCAAAGGATATAAAAAGACTGGCAACTGTTCAGAGGAAGGCGACCAAAATGATTTGGAGCCTGCGTCAGAAGCCTTATGAGAAGAGACTTGAAGACCTAAATATGTACACTTTGGAGGAGAGGAGGGATAGGGGAGATATGATTCAGACCTTTAAATACTTAAAAGAGAAATAATGAAGAAACAAACCTCTTCCAAAGACGGGGAAGCTGTAAAACTAGAGGGCATAACATGAAGCTGCAAGGGAGTAAATTGAAAGGTAATGTCAGGAAATACTACTTCACTGAAAGGGTGGTGGATGCTTGGAATGCCCTCCCGATGGAAGTGGTGGGGGCAAATACAGTGACAGAATTCAAAATGGCAATGGACAGACACAGTGGATCCCTTTACAGCAACAGGATAAAATCAAAATAAACTTAAATAATTTCTCAGCATATAGGAGTGTCCTACATGGAGCGGTGGATTCACCCCTAAAACAAAGACTTGGGGAGGGTTCACCCCTAAAACAAAGACATGGGGAGGGGTGGCCTGCACGGAGCGGCAGGTGTACCTACTATTGCCATCTTACTGGGCAGACTAGATGGACCATACTGGTCTTTATCTGCCGTCATTTACTATGTTACTATGAGATTGAGACTTCATACTTCAGAGGCCCTGTATCCGATAATGGGTGAGAAAGTCAGTGTCTCAGAGTACGTTTTTGCCAGTTTCAAAGTGTTTAATCATTCTAAATTTGAAAAGTCAATGCAATTGACATAAAACTGGAAATCAAATTTCTTCGTCCCTACAATCAATCTAGCTGCTGTGTTTTGAATCATCTGTAAAGGCCAGACTTTTATTCCTGACAGGCTATAATAAGAGATATTACAATAATCTAATTTCATTATAATCAGATCTTGTACTAATAGCTAAATTATTTGCTGGCAAATATGGGCTCAAAAGTGGTAAACGAGAAGACATGGGAAACTCTAGGCCAGAAAGCTTTACACCAGTGGTGAACTGTTGCTAAAGGCAATAGTACTACTGTCTAGTGGGTTTCAAGCTTTGCGGCAATACAGGTATACCAAAGGCATGTCATTAAAAATAATTTCTTTGACTGGATGACTAGAAAACAAGATTGAGAGCATGTGCTGGATGTGGTCCATTTAGACTTCAGCAAAGCCTTTGATACTGTTCCTTACAGGGGAGCTTATGAATAAACTAAGCAGCCTGAGGTTAGGACACCACATGAACTAGATTAGAAATTGGTTGACTGACGGATGATTGAGGGTAGTGGAAAAGGGAGCCGATTTGCAGGAAAGTGAGCTGTGGAGTGACTCAGGAATCAGTCTTGGGGTCGATGTTGTTCACAGTATTGCAGAAGAGTTAGGAGGTAAAGCTTGCTTTCTTTGCTTTTTTATAGATGACACTAATGTCTGCAACAGAGTGGACACCCCAGAACAGGGCCGGCCCAAGAGTTGGTTCAAGGTGTTTACACCCTAGGCAAACTTTAAGCCTTATGCCCCTCCCCCACCCCCGACTGTCGAAGCTATCTGGTTGTGCCAGCCCTGCCCTAGAAGGAATTTACAAACTGAGAAGTGATCTAAAAAAACTGAAGACTGCTCAAATGCTTGTTACTTAAACCTCAGTGCAAAGAAGTGAAGAGTTGTGCATTTGTGATTAAAAAAAAATCTCCAAATAAGCTGTAGGAAATAGGAAGGGAAATGCTGATGTGTTAGGACCATGAAATACCCCTTGGGGTGATAGTGTCTGAGGATATCAAGGTTTTGAAATAATTTGACATGTGACAAGATAGTTGTAATACATCTTCCCGATGTATCGATATTTCCTTCAATTCTTCCGCAATTTAAATACCACTTCAGTCATGGGTAACATCCCTACATCTTCCTCAGTAAAGACCGAAGCAAAGATTTCATTCAGTCTCTCCGCTATCGCATTGTCGACTCTTAGTGCAACTTTAACCCCTCTATCATCTAATGGACCAACTGACTCTCTCACAGGTTTTTTGCTACGAATGTACTTGAAAAAGTCTTTATTTCGCGTTTTTGCTTCCGCAGCAAGCTTCTTCTCAAATTCTCCCTTTGCCTGCCTTATCAATGCCTTGCATGTAACTTGCCAGTGCTTGTGCTGTTTCCAGGTTTCGTCGTTTCGCCATTTGGCTCTTTTTTCCATTTCCTGAAAGATGCTTTTTTGGCAACAACAGCCTCTCTGACCTCACCTTTAAACCATGCTGGCAGTTTTTTGGACTTCCTTCCACTTTTCTTAAAGCGTGGAATACAGCTGGTCTGGGCTTTCAAGATAGTATTTTTCAACAACACCCAAGCTTGATGTAAGTCTTTAACCTTTGCAACTGCTCCTTTTAGTTTTTTCTTAACTATTTTCCTCATTTTATCATAGTCTCCCTTTCGAAAGTTAAAAGGTAGTACTGTAGATTTCCTTACTATCCCTCCTCCACTAATTAAATCAAAGGCGATCATGCTATGATCACTATTGCCAAGTGGCCCCAACACCCTTATCTCTTGCACCAGATCTGGTGTTCCACTAAGGACTAGGTCCAATATGGCTTCCCCTCTGGTCGGTTCATGAACCAGCTGCTCCAAGAAGCAGTCATTTATTTTATCTAGGAACTTTATCTCCCCAGCATGTCCTGCCGTGACACTGACCCAGTCGATACCGGGATAATTGAAATCACCCATTATTATTACTGTGCTGTAACATTTGTTAGCTTCCTTGATTTCTTTGAGCATTTCATCATCCATTTGTTCATTCTGGCCAGGCGGTCGATAGTATACCCCCACTGCTATCGCCTTCCCCTTTTAAAATAGAATTTCAATCCATAGAGATTCTACAGCGAATTTTGTTTCCTGCAAAACTTTAATCCTTTCTGACTCAATGCCCTTTCTAACACCATGCTTGGCAAGGTTGAAGGTCACCACAAAAGAGGAAGGCCGACAATGTAATTGATCGATACAATAACAGCAGCTATGGATGCCACTTTATCAACAATTAATCACCTGATTGAAGATCAAACACAATTTAGGACAATTATCCAGAGGGTTGCCATGAATAGACACTGACTTGATGGCACTTAACAACATCTTATCTCCCCTTAGTTACCTTATCTTCTAGCTGAAGATCCCTAATCTCTAACCTTTCCTCATAGGGAGTTTTTCCATCCTCATTATCATTTTGGATGCCTATGTATCTTTTCTAATTAAGCTGTATCTTTTTTGCAATGCAGAGACCAGAATTGCATACAATACTAAAGGTGTAGTTGCACTATGAAATGATACAGAGGCATTATGATATTCTTTGTTTTATTTTATAGTCTTCTCCTGATAATGCCTAACATTCTTTTTGCACTTTTGGAAACTACTGCACACGGAGTAGAAAATTTCAACTTATTATCTACAATGATGCCTAGGTCAGTTTCTTGGGTAATGATTCCTAATGTAAAACCTAGCATTGCTTAGCTTATAATTTGGTTTTTTAACTCTATGTTCTTCAATTTGAACTTGCCTACATTAAATTTCATTTGGATACCCAGTCTCATAATGTCCTCCTGCAATTTCTTACAATCAGCATGCAATTTAACAACTTTGAATAACAACTGCAAATTTGATCACTTGCTTTTCCCATTTAGAACATAAGAACATAAGATATGTCATACTGGGTCAGACCAAGGTCCATCAAGCCCAGTATTCTGTTTCCAACAGTGGCCAATCTAGGTCATATGTACCTAGCAGTTTCCCCAAGAGACACAAGTTCCACAATGCTTGTACTGGGTCAAGCATTGATATCTTCGGTCACTTCTTAATAATGGTTTATGGACCTTTCCTCCAGGAACTTGTCCAAACCTTTTTTAAACCCAGCTACACTAACAGCCTTTACTACATCCTCCGGTAACAAATTCCAGAGTTTGATTACACGTTGAGTGAAAAAATATTTTCTTTTATTAGTCTTAAATAGTTTACCCTGTAGCTTCATTGCATGTCCCCTAGTCTTTCTATATTCTGATAAGGTAAACAATCGATCTACGTTTACCCGTTCCACTCTGTTCATTAATTTATAGACTTCTATCATATCTCCCCTCAGCCGTCTCTTTTCCAGGTTAAAGAGCCCTAACCTTTTTAGCCTTTCTTCATAGGAGTATCCTTCCATCCCCTTTACCATTTTGGTGGCTCTTCTCTGAACCTTTTCTAAAATCGCTATATCCTTTTTAAGATACGGCGACCAGAATTGCACACAATATTCAAGGTGCGGTCTCACCATGGAACGATATAGAGGCATTATAATATCTTTTGTTTTATTTTCCATTCCTTTCCTTATCATACCTAGCATTCTATTTGCTCTCTTGGCCGCCGCTGCACACTGGGCCAGTTAATACATGTTTCCAGACCAGTTAATACATGTTTAAAAGCACCTACCTCCAATGAGAAAAGTGACCATTTTAAGTGGCATCCCATCCCAAACCAACAGGATGAAGAGCTGGTAGGAGTCCTGGTCCCACCTCCATGAAGAGCCGGAGGCTGTAGTCTGAAGAGAGAAGGGTAGCGCTGAAAGAAGGGGAGGGTGGGGGTGGAGCCTAAAGGAAGGGGTGAGGGGTGGGATAGAAAGAAAGAAGGGGTGGGGCATAAGGGAAGGGGCTATGCTAGACGAGGATAGGAGAAGAGGGGTGGCGTATAAGGGAAAGGGCATGGTTAGCGGAGTAAAGGAGAAGCGACAGTGCAATAAAGGAGAAGGGAAGGGAGGAAGAGAGTGAAAAGACTGAGAGCGCAAGGTTGGGTAGAAGGGGAGGGAGAGAACATGGTTGAGTAGAGGGAAAAAGAGGGAGAAGTGCAAGAGATGGCTGGTACAGGAAATAGAATAATGCAAGAGGGTTGGAGGCACAAGGAGTTGGTGCAAGAGCAGGGGCGAAAGTGCACAACATACATGGACACACAGCCAGCCCATGACACATACAAACACATTCCACTCCAACACACATGCACATATATATATTCCCTAACAAACATTCACACAACCCCCGATACATGTACATGCATAGAATCACCAAGAAACATATGCAAAAATACATGCCAACACACCCACACACATGCCCCAACACTCCTCATGACTTACGCACACACACGCACCCCCCGATATTTTCCATCACAAATACACACAATCACCCCCGACCCTTCCTATCTCACACACACAGGCATGCATCCCCCGATACTCCATATGACACTGTGACGGTTATTCTATTGCGGTTTGTGATAAAATTCAGGGGTTATCCTGAATAGGAGTTTGAATGCTAAGGCTCTAGAGCGCATGGTGATACATACTGTTTTTTTTATAAATTAAGGTTGGTTCATAAGCTTTGTGATAAACTAGAAGCACATGATTTTCATGTATTGGTGCAATTGTTGACATTGCCTCACTTTGATTATTGTAATATGATTTATACTGGTCTTTCGGGTAATGTTTTATGATCATTACAGATTGCACACAATTCTGCAGGTAGGCTGATCACCAAAGAAGGGAGAACAGAATATATCACCCTTAGTTTGGTGACACTTTGTTAGTTACCGACTAAGTAAAGGATACAGTTTAAATTATTATCTATAATTTTTAGAATATTTTGAGGAGTTTTAATTGTTCAGATGCAATTTCATCTTTAAGATTATTTCCCTGCTAGGACATTCACATTATTTCCCTGCTAGGTCAAAAGCAGTCTCAAAGAAGTGCATTTTTAGCCTGAACAGGGCCACAGATAGATCCTAATGTATCAACTTAGGTAGTTTGTCATAGTGCTGTTGTAGGTACATTACAACAGCACAAAACATCAATACCTCTCACAGCTCAATCACTCTAACAATCCACACCCATAGATGGAAAACCTTCAAAGAATTTAGCAACATCATTTCCAACGTCAACACCACTACATCACCACTAGACCCTGCCTTGTTTCATGGATTAAGATCCTCAAAGCCGAACTTTCCACAATAATCCAGAGAATTGTTCACACCTCCCTCTCACAAGATTACATGTCACCCGCCCTAAAACAAGCATCTATCAGACCTATTCTAAAGAAGCCGTCACTTGACCCAAACTCTCCAAGCTCCTTTAGACCCATTTCAAGCATCTCTTTCATCTCCAAGATAATAGAAAATGTTGTACAATACCTGCTCCAAGATCACATTGACACTTATGCACCTCTGGACCCCCCTCACCAAGGCCCTGATACACTTCTTACATTTCTCTTTGATATGCTTCTTAATGATATTGCTAGATATCACCACCATTTTTTATTCCATATGCCACCACTTACCAGTATCATGACTGCAGAAAATAGTCTCTACAAAACAACGCTAGACTGGTTCACATCTTATCTAACTGATCATCAACAGCAAGTTAAAATTGGCAGACATATATCAAACACCTTCAAACAACAAGGTATTCCACAGGGCTCAGCACTATCTGCTCAGCTCTTCAACATATACATCTAGCCTATATGTGCTAAAAGTCTAATTCCATGTATATGCTGATGACATAATGTTCTACACCCCCTTCTACACAAGATCCCTGGAATTTTAAACCATCGTAAACTGCTTCTCAGCCATCATACAATGCCTCACAAGTCTGAACTTGGTGGTAACAACAATAAATCTGACGTGTCCTAGTAACACAGGATCCCTTGTTTATACCTCTCCCCCCAAACACCAAAGATAAAGATCCACCACACAGAATTCATACTTGCAAATGAAGTTAAATACCTAGGTATAACCTTAGACCAGAACCTAAACATGCAATCTCATACAAAGAAAACAGCTAACGCAGCCTACGTTAAGATGAGATCATTACAAAACCTACACCCTCTACTTTAGCCCAGTGACTTTAGGACAATATTTCAGTTCATAATTACACCTCACCTGGACTATGGCAACATCCTATATCAAGGATTACCAAACCACGCATTGTACCCTTTGTAAATGGCACAATGTATTTATTTATTTATTTTATTTATATCGTGATTTCCTACAGATCAATTGTGGTTTACAATGAACAATATGAACAGTACAAAGTAGTACAATTCAGTTTACATGAAACAGTAACAACTATGTGCAATAACAGTAAAGGTTAAATTAGACTTACCTGCTAATTGTAGTTCCTGGAGAACTCCAGTCTAGTCCCGGAATCCTTGGGTTCTCAACCTCTACCAGCAGCTTTGGAGACTGAGAAACTTTAGAGCTGTGATGTCACTGGCATATAAATGCTGGCACCACCTCCTCTCCTCCTATTAACCTATTGACAAAGCAGACTCACCAGAGCAACAAGTAAGTAGATAAATTACAAAAATGAACAAAGCTATTATCCCATAAAACTATTTACATGATAACTACCGTATATTGACTATGCTATGAGGTCCTCCTTCCCCTTCACTAAAAGGACAGACCCTCTAGCAATCAGACAGAAAACACTTACCGTCACTGAACCTGAACTACTGGAGCTGACATGGCTTACCTGTAAATGCACTCATGCTTCAGGCCCCCTAGCATCAACACTTAGGGCGGGAACCGGGACTAGACTGGAGTTCTCCAGGAACTACAATTAGCAGGTAAGTCTAATTTAACCTTCCTGATCGCACCTCTAGTCTAGTCCCGGAATCCTTGGGATGTAAGAGAACAGTGAAAACAATCAACGGGAGGGACCTGCTAGCCCAGCCTGAAGCACTGCCGATCCAAAACAGACATCTCTTTCCGCTTGCACATCCAGACGATAATGCTTCACAAAGGAGTGTACTGACGACCAGGTCGCTGCCCTACTAATATCCTCCACCGGCACCAGGCCATACTCCGCCCAGGAGGTAGCTTGTGCTCTAGTGGAGTGAGCCCGCAAACCTTCAGGCACCGAGCGGCCCCGCAAAAGATACGCTGACGCTATCGCTTCCTTCAACCACCGAGCAATCGAACACTTAGAGGCCGCCTCTCCTTGCCGAGCCCCTGCAAAGAGAACAAACAATCTGTCCGACTTACGAAAACTAGCCGTTCTATTTAAATACGTCTGTAATGCCCGCTTAACATCCAAGCGGTGCAGGTGCTCCGCATCCTGAACTCTCTTTTTGGATGAAAAAACTGGTAAAGACACCACTTGGTTCATATGAAACCCCGAAACTACCTTAGGTAAGAAGGAAGGCACCGTCCTCAACACCACCTTGGTATCTGAAAAGGACAGAAAAGGTTTCCTACAGGACAGTGCCTGCAACTCCGACACTTGTCTTGCAGACGCAATAGCCACCAGGAACACCACCTTCAAAGTCAGGTCCTTTAATGTCGCCTCCGCCAAAGGCTCAAATGGCACCTTCCTCAATGCTTCCAAAACCAAAGGAAGATCCCAGGACGGAACTATCCTCCTGCAGGGAGGCTGCAACAACCCCACGGCTCGCAAAAAACGCTTCACATCCGCATGACTACTCAAGGAACTGCCGAGCACCTTACCTCTGTAACAGGACAAAGCTGCCAACTGAACCTTCAATGACGACGACGCCAAACCCTTCTGAAAACCATCCTGTAAGAAAGCCAGCACCTGAGCCACTGACGCCCGAAAAGGAAGAAAATTCCTGTTCGCACACCTCGCTTCAAAGATTCGCCACACTCTAACATACGCCAGAGACGTCGACCGCCGCCTCGCCTTCAGCAGGGTCACTACCACCACCGCCGAATAACCCTTCGCTCTCAACCGAGCCCGTTCAATAGCCAGGCCGTAAGCGAGAATCGATCCACTTGAGGCATGCACAGGGGCCCTTGAGTTAAGAGATCCCTTTGAACCGGAAGCCGCCAGGGCCCCTCCACCACGAGCCGCACCAGATCCGCGTACCACGGATGTCGTGGCCAATCGGGAGCAACGAGAACCACTTTCCCTCTGTGAAGCTCGATGCAGTGAAGCACTCTCCCGATCAACACCCATGGGGGAAAAACATACAGAAGTTGGTCCCGCGGCCACTCCTGCACCAGTGCATCCAGTCCTTCAGACATTCTTTCTCTTCTCCTGCTGAAGAACCAACCGACCTGCGCTGACTGAAACGTCGCCATGAGATCCATAACTGGCATTCCCCAGCGATGCACTATCAATTGGAAGACCGGATGAAGGGCCCACTCCCCTGGGTCTACCTTCACGCGACTCAAGAAGTCGGCCTGCACATTGTCCACTCCCGCGACGTGCGCTGCCGACACGGCCACGAGATTCCGTTCAGCCCACTCGAACAAGCTGTCTGCTTCGGTCTCTAGTGCAACACTGCTGGTGCCTCCCTGACGATTCACATAAGCTACCGCAGTCGCGTTGTCCGAGAACACCCGAACCGCCTTCCTGAAGAGATATGGGCGAAATTCCCGCAAGGCCAAGACCACCGCTCTCAACTCCAATCTGTTGATGGACCAAGTCCTTTCCTGATCGGACCACACTCCTTGCGCTATCCGGCCTTGGCAATGGGCTCCCCAGCCCTGCAAGCTGGCATCTGTGGTAAGTGGAATCCACTTTGGCGCTTCCAACGACATGCCCTTCTCTAGGTTCCCTGGAGCCAACCACCACTGCAGGGCTTGCCGAGTCTGAGGTGGGCAAACCAACCTCTGGGACAAAGCATCCAATTGATGGGACCAGTGCCTCAACAACGCTCTCTGCAATGGTCGCATGTGGGCCCGCGCCCACGGAACCAATTCCAGTGTCGCCGCCATGGTTCCCAACACCTGCAGGTACTCCCAAGCAGTAGGCCTCTGCACGCCGAGAAAGCGAACTATCAACCGCTGGAGCGCCACTCTCCGCTGCCGTGGGAGAAAAACCCGGCCGACCTCCGTGTCGAAGCAAGCTCCCAGATACTCTAACTGTTGAGTCGGCTGCAACTTGCTCTTTGCTGCATTGACCACCCAACCTAAGCGCTGCAGCATTGCCAACACTTTGGCCGTGGCCGAGACACTCTTCGCTCGTGACTTTGCCCTTATCAACCAATCGTCCAGATACGGGTGCACCACCGCTGCGACCACCACCATCACCTTGGTAAATGTTCGTGGTGCAGTTGCCAGGCCAAAAGGCAGCGCCTAAAACTGAAAATGACCCATCGGAACCGCAAATCTGAGGAATTTCTGATGCTCCTGCCTGATTGGGATATGAAGGTATGCCTCCGACAGGTCCAAGGACGTCAAAAACTCTCCTTTTCTCACCGCTACAATCACTGACCAAAGGGTTTCCATATGAAAGTGGGAGACGTGGAGACAGCGATTCACCCTTTTCAGATCCAGAATGGGACGCCACGTCCCCTCTTTCTTTGGAACCACAAAGTAAATAGAGTATCGACCGCCTCCTAATTGGTCGTCCGGAACCGGAACAATCGCCTTGAGCGCCAGCAGGAGACGAACGGTGTCCCGCACCGCCCCGCGCTTCGCTAGATTGCACGAATGCCTCAGATACCGGCTGCTGCAATTCTAACGTGTAACCGTCTCGAATCACCTCCAACACCCACTGATCAGACGTGAGCTGGACCCAGGCAGGGTAAAACTCCCGCAAACGACCCCCCACGGGAACCAACCCATCCTGGGCCCGCCTGACGTCATTGTGACTTTTTGAAGGAAGATGACGAGGACATCTGTGAGAAACCTCTGCTCGCCCCTCGAAACCCCCGAAACCCCTGGCTCTGAGTAGGGAAACGCCCTCGCTGCCCCTGTCCAAACCTCGCGTTCCGAAAACGATGAAAATCACATTGCTGCCCCCAAAAACCAAGTCCAGAACGAGTCTGCTTCTGCTTATCCTCCGGCAGCCGACCTCCCTTGGACTCTCCTAAATCCTTTACCAACTTCTCCAAATCTTCTCCAAACAGAAGCTTGCCCCAGAAAGGCAGCTTACTCAACCTAGCCTTAAAAGAACCGTCCGCCGCCCAATTCTGGAGCCAGAGACATCTGCGACCTGCTACTACCGAGGCCATACTCTTCGCCAACCCCTGGATGAGATCATAATGAAGATCGGCTAAATACGCCGCTCCTGACTCCAACCTGGACGCCTCCTCTGTCTCCTCCACCGAGCTCTCACCTTGAATCCGCTGCGCCCATCGCAAACAGGCTCTGGCTACCCAAGCCCCGCAAATAGACGCCTGCAAAGATAACGCATTTGCCTCAAAAAACCTGCTTCAGCAAAGTTTCCAGCTTACGGTCCTGCGCATCCTTAAGCACCGCTGACCCTTCCACCGGAATGGTGGTTTTCTTAGTTACCGCAGAAACCGCCGCACCCACCTTTGGAGTCTTAAACAGATCCCAGTCCTGATCCATCAGCGGGTAAAGCCGCAACATCACTCTAGAGCCCTTGAGCACTGCCTCGGGCATATCCCACTCCTCCTGAATCATTTCTTTAAACACCTTATGTACTGGGAACGCCCTCTGTGTCTTACGGAAGGCCTGCAGCAAGGGATCCTCCAGGGTGGCATCCTCCGCAGGCCCTGCCATTGGCATATTTAGGGTCTTAAGGGACTCCGAAATGAGAGCTGGTAGCTCCTCCCTACGGAAGACTCTAACCACTCTCGCTTGATCCTCCTGATCTTTAATCTCACCTTCCTCTAAGTCATCATCCAGGCCCTCCTCAAGGTCCGCTTCATCTGTGCGCAAATCCTCTGACAGCACCGACTGATCTAATCTATCTCTGTCCAATCGGGCCTTCTTCGCCACATTGCTAGAGCAGTCCCCTGGGACCGGAGAACCTGACTTCTTTCCCCTGAAGCTCTCCCCTGAAGGTCCTGCTACCGGCGCCTCCTGGGAAGAGCCCAAGGCCTTATGAATCAAAGTCAAGAAATCTGTGGAAAAAATAGCCACCAAGCTTCCTGACACCGGCAGCTTTGGTTGCAGGGAATCTTGTCCGGACACCGCTGTGACCCCCGATTCGGGTGGGGGCAGAGGAACTGAAACCGGGTCTCCCCCTTCCATGGAGCCCTCCTTACCCTCTGCTCCCCCCTCAGCAGGTAACTCACCAGCACCAGTCTCAAGACTACAGCCCTTACATACCCCTTCCGGAGTAACTGAACTCTTTCTAGCCCCGCATAGTAAACAAAGCTGCTTGGCTGGCATGCTGCCCACTAGACAGAAACAAAAAGGATTTTCTCTTCTTTTTTTTTTTTGCAAATAAACCTAAAGAGATTGCCTCTACAGCGCAAAAAGGAAGAAAACTGGGCAAACCGCGGTTCGCTGACCGCTCTACGGGCCTCAGTAGAGTAAACTGACCCCCCGCTAGTTTTCCCGCGTTGAACGCACGCGGTGCGGCCTGTCTCCTTCCGTCAGGCCGAATGCCGCTCTCTAAGCTGCCTTACCTCTCAGGCTTCCTTTCACCACAAGAACTGCAAAACCCTGCGATCTGAGTGCTCCTGCAGCTCCGGAGCCTCAGTATCGCTGACAACGCGGGCACTGCGATCCTTTCCCGACCGCGCTGATAACAGAGAGGGCGGCTCAAGTGCTAGCAGGCAGATCTTCTGCGCGCTGAGTCCAGCCCTATGGTGATGCCTGACGGCCGTTGAGAGGTACAGAGACCGAGGCGCGGGCCCCCCCTGCACAGCGCAGAAGCACCCGGCAGGCTCCCAACTCTTCCCCCCCAAAGGGAACTCCAACTAGACAAAGGGGAAAAGGAGAAAGAGAACCTCAAGGCAGCCTCCGACTAGACTCACAGCACTTCTAATAAATAGCCCAAAATCAGCCAATTAACTCTAAATAAGCACGGACCCTTGTCCCTCTTTTTTTTTTTTTTTAAAGGAAGTCTGCCTAATTGTTCCTCAAGTGAGCCCTGTAATCCCTGGGCTCACCACCCCTCAAGCTGCTTTGGAGACTGATAACTGAGGAGAGGAGGTGGTGCAAGTGTTTATATGCCAGTGACATCACAGCTCTAAAGTTTCTCAGTCTCCAAAGCTGCTGGTAGAGGTTGAGAACCCAAGGATTCCGGGACTAGACTGGAGGTGCGATCAGGAAAGGAACTTTGTTAACTATATACAAGGTGTTCTTGAGTTGCTGAGGTGAACTGCTAGTAGGTTATTGATTGCATGTGTTGGGTGCTAAGATTATGGGCATTAGTTACTTAACACAAAACACCAGAATAATCTCCAGTACCTCCCGATTTCAACACATCACACCCACCCTTAAGAACCCCCACTATTTACCATAGCTCTGAGACCAAAATACAACATTATCACCACAATACACAAGATACTACATAACTAGTCAGCCACCTGCCTGAAATCCCTAATAAATAAATATGTGTGTATATTGTACATTGCCTAGATATTGTGATAGGTGGCTTTTGAATTCATAAATGAAATGAATCGATACTCCCAATAACACACAAAGACATGTGTGCACAAGCAGTAACACACTCCCTATCACACAGATGAGCGTGTGCACACCATCTTCAATACTCCCCATGACACACATATGTGTATGCAACCCAAGACACTTCCATGACAGACATACAAGTGTGCCTGCACCCCTACCACTCCCAATGATACACACACCACACACATACAAATACTGTACACACACACGAATGCACACATGCACCTTTCACTCCCTATGACACACACACATTAATGCATTCCTTTCATTCCCCAGGACACACACACACATGCCTAATCATACACGCCTAACACTCCCAATCACATGCACACATGCATCCATGTACTCCCAACACTTTCCATGATAAACACATACAGGGTGTCCCAAAAAAAGTGAGAACATCTCGTAGCATATAAGTTATTTAAAAATTCAAAAAGACAGATGTAAACTGATATAAACAAACGTGATATGTTATTTTTACAATGTAATATAATGCTTGCATTCCATTCATTCACCATTCTGTAATATAATTGTGTATGTAATAACTATCTGACTCCCTTGCTGTATGTCTGCATCCTGGGAAGGGAAAGTCTACGTGGCTAGTAATACGTAGCCTGTCACAGGTGCAGAGGTACAAAGCTGACTCGCCTTGCTGTATGTCTGCATCCTGGGAAGGGAATGTCTACGTGGCTAATAACACGTAGCCTGTCACAGGTGCGGAAGTACAAAGAAGTGGAGTGAGCTAAGTATTAACCAATGGACATGATGAAAGAAGGCGAGGACATAGTGTACTATAAAAGAAATGTGAAACAGAGGATGCTTGTGAATGCTCAGTCAAGCATTTCACCCTTCCTTGCAAGAAAGTAATTAAACTAACTCTGCCTCACTGAGGAGTCTGTTATTGTGTAAAAAGTTATGTTTCTTACAAAACAATTGATAAATTAAACAAAAAAAGATGGTAACTGGAAATTGTCGAAATAAAGACGTTATATAGTGTCACCAGTAACCTCCCCAGAGCCAGGGGCATGTAGGGTAGGTCAGCCTGGGCTATCCAAACTTAGGAAGCAGGGTAGTGCAGTTGGCCCTGTACTGCCTTCTGGGAGTTGTAGTCCCTCTTACTCCCTAAGCCAGGAATAATTGTAGTCGAGTGGGTTAGGCAAAAATGTCAAGGTTTTATTTGCCCTTCCGGGTGGATTAATTGCAAATGAAATTAAGGACAAAAATGACCATACTTCTGGTATAAAGAAAAACAATTCAGGAACATAAACAGCTTCTTTGCCTTTCAGCTTTCAACATACAGCGTTCAGAACCAACTTAAATGCAGCAGTCCCTTTTCAAACAAAGGCAAACACTCTTGCTTTTCCCACTGCTGTTCCAACACCCTTGTTAACAGCTAGCTCAGCAAAGTGATATGACGTGATCAGCTAGGGAAAGCGTGCAATCCATCTGCTCATCTGTTCGTTAACAAACTCTGTCTGCATTTGCTCACAGTCACTTTCAGATAGGTAAGTTTGTGGATAGTTATACGGTGTTTCAAAATGCAGTCTCTCTCTATTTCCCCGAGACCTCTCCTCACCGGGTTCTAAAGAGCAAGGTGGAGCATTATCAATATATATGGGATTTAGCATAGGGAGAATCCAGCAAATCTTGGCAATCACAAGGAAAACTTTCAAACCTAGTTTCCTTTCTACATGGTTTATACAGCCTACCTTTTGGCTTCTTCACGGAAGGATTTCTTAGCACAGCTGGGTCAGCAAGGATTTCACACACCGGCTGTGTTTTCCTGCCTTTTAACCTTTCCTTTTTCTCAGTCATACAAATGTCCTCTGGCCAGCACGTCTCTCTCTCAGGAGATTCTGTGTGCTCCCAAACCAGCCTTTCAGGTAGTCTCTCCCACTGGCTGCCTTCACGATAAGACCTCAGTCTAGGATTGCTCCCACCTGGCTTTTGGGCACGGGCTCTTTGAGACTTTGTTACTCTGGCTTCCTGTGCTGAGTCTCTCATCCTCATCTCTCCTTCTCTGGACCTGAAGCTCTCCGTTCTGAAACTCTCTTCTGGTCTCCTTCTCCAACTCCAGCTGGCTCTGCTTCTGGTTCCCCCGCTCACGCTGCAGCTCTTTTCTGGTGAGTACTTTTTATATCCCTGTTTCTTAGGGCTTAACTGCGCCCCTCCCCCAACCAGGTGCTTCTCCTTAATCCCTGAGCTCGGGGCTACGTTGCAGTTTGGGCGTGTTTTCTCCTCCCCGTGACTCACTCTGTTTATGTTGTCCTTGGCAACCCTGGGCCATGTGCTCTGCCTGGCTGTCAGTTTCTGAAGCAATCTCTTCTGCTTCACCCAGTTCCATAACCTCGGAAGGATCCTCTACATGACAGATCCCCCCCCCCTTAAAATATTACGGGCCGCTGACCTTTTCAGACAGCATGTAAACTGTGACTGGGTGCTCATGCGTTTCTCCACCCTGACTAGTCTAGCTGTCGCTGACCTCTCCTGCCATGGTTTCAGGACATTTAGGTGGTATACCTGGCAGCGTCCCCTATCTTTTTCTACTGCATACGAGATGGGCCCTACCCTCTCTACCACCGTACATGGTCCTTTCCACCGGGATTCAAATTTGGGTCCCGGGTCGGCTACTAGGACTATTACCCTATCCCCTATAGCCAATTGTCGAGGTTTCGTACCTTGGTCATAATAGCGTTTCTGACGCTGCTGACTGGCCTGCAAATTCTCTACAGACGCTTGGGACATCCTTTTTAGGTGATCCCTCAGGTCCCTAAGAAACTGAGGTACCCCAACTTCCTCTATTTCTGGCTCTACCCATTGCTCGCGCAATATATATAAAATCCCCCTCAGGGCTCGGCCAAATAATAGTTCATAGGGTGATGCCCCCAAGGACGCTTGTATGCACTCCCGACACGCATGTAACACGAATGGGAGTAAAGTGTCCCACTCAGACATCTCCCCATTTAGGCCAAGTCTTAACATCTGCTTTATGGACTGGTTCATCCTCTCTACCAGTCCGTTGGACTGAGGATGATATGCAGCTGTCCTGATGTGACGTATGCCAAAAACATCCCACACCATAGCTAGGTGCTTTGACATAAAATTACTCCCCTGATCTGTGAGTACTTCCTTGGGAAATCCAATCTCACAGAACAATTTCATTAATTCAAGGGCTATTATTCTAGCTGAGGTACTTCTTAATGGTATTGCCCAGGGGAAATGCGTAGCCTGGTCTACTACCACTAAAATGTATTGAAAGCCCCTCGGTGTCCTAACCAGGGGTCCCACAATGTCCATCGCTATTCGGCGAATCGGCATCGATATGGTGGGCGTGGGTATCATGGGCACAGCCTTGGGCTTCGTGGCGGTAACCCGCTGACACGTGGGACAGGACTCACAGTATCGCGTCGTCTCTTTAAAGACCCCTGGCCAGTAGAAATGGGCTAGTATTTGGTCTAATGTCCCTTGAATCCCTTTATGGCTGCCCACTGGGTGATCGTGTGCCAACCGCAGAACTACGGCTTTAAACGTTGTTGGCACCACCAATTGTTTTCTCACTGCCCCTGTACGTGGGTCATTGCTTTCTCTATACAGCACCTCCTTCTCTAAGAAGAATCTGGGAAGGGTATTTCTATCCTCTTGGGCATATTCGAATGCTCGCTTTAAAGCGAGGTCGGCCTGTTGTTCCTTCGGAAAAGAAGGAAAGTTTTGGACAAGCTCTGCGGGAACCCAGGGTAACTCTTCTCCGGCTTCTAACTCAGCCCTCCCTTGGGTCCTACGATGCCTCTCCTGACGCCTCTCGGCCTTTTCTTTCCTAATCTTTTTGGAAGGAGCGTTGATTAGATCCTCATGTATAGGAAGCGTGTCTGACACATCCTCTTCTAATCTATCCTCACGCTCCGGGGACTCTTCTCTATCCTTGGGCAGTTCCTCTGTCCTATCTGGTGACACCTCCCTTACCCCTGAGGTTCCGGCCTGGGACCGGGTGGATACTAGGCCTGTTTTCTCATTCAGACCCTTCACCATCCCTTTACAGAATGGAGGCCGATCTCTCCCTAGGATGATATCATGCGGGAGCCGTGGGACTATGGCCACCCGCACCTCCTTTTCAGTTCCTAGCCCTTTCACAGACAACCTATATAGGGGGTAATACGAAGATGCCCCATGCACACATCATATTTTTACTTGCCCTTCTGCTTGACTCGGTGCTGTTTGCAGGCGGGCTTCGATGGCCTGCCAAAGCTTGCGCGAGACCATGCTCTGGTCAGCACCCGAGTCAAGCAGTGCCAGAGCTTCAATGCCCTCTACTTGAACTCTCAATAGGAATCCTTCTTGTATACGTTTTTCTCTCCCAGATACAAGGACTGTTCGTTCCATACAATCTCTACGAAAATGTCCTACCTTGCCACAGCTATAACATTTTCCTTTACATAAGGGTACAACAACATTTTCATTGGGTATTTTAACTTTTAGGTTCCTTTCTGCTTTCCCAAAGTTAGCAGCACCAGCCACCTTTAAAATACCCGCTCTTGAGGTGCCAGTCATCTCAGCCTCAAAGTAACGTTCAGTGAGGTTGGCTGCTTCCTCAGTGGTCTGGCAACTTTGGAGCATTAGAAAAGCCTTAACTTCTGGAGGTACGGCTTGCATGAATTGCTCCAGGATGATGGTATCAACACCGACTCGAGAGTCCTCCTCTGGAGCAAGCCATTTCCAGGCCAATCCCTTCAGCCTTTGAAATAAAGCTTTCGGAGTTTCCCTAGGCTTTAGCCTAGCCTCCCTAAACATACGTTTGTAATACAATGGTGTTAACCCTAGCCTGTCTTTCACAGCTTTCTTTAACTCAGTATAATCTGATGCTAGAGCAGCAGGCATAGTCTTATAAGCTGCCAGAGCCTCTCCTGTGAGTGACATGGCAAATCTCACAGCCCACTGTTCTACAGGCCATTTAACTGCCTCTGCAATTCGCTCAAAGGCCTCTATAAAATCATCAAGATTATCATGAGTGGTTAACTGTCCAAATGCAAGTGCACTACAATCCTGTAGTCCTACCCCCTTGACCAACAAGGGAATAGCTCCTTCAGCGTCCTGTGGCTTCTTTAGCAAAGCCTCCAGCAGCTCAATAAGTGGCTTCTGCTGCGCCTTCATTGCTGCAGCACTCTGCTCCTGCGTATGACGCGGCAGCTCCATCTGCTTCTCCCATTGGACCGACATCCACCATATCACGTCCTGTGGATCCATCCTGGTGGCTATGGTACCTGCAAAGACAGAAAAAGAAAAAGGCCCACCAAGTGCGTCACACTATGGTTTTCTTTTTTTAAACCCCATCTAATTAGCTGCAGGACAGTAGTTCCCCTTTCTCACTCACTGCATCCGCCTACACCCGTGCCCAGCTACCTTTACCTTGGCACTGTGTAGACTCAGGCATTGAGAAAAGGTGTCCTGGTCCACCTGGCTGGTCTGCCAGCGAAACTCTGACCGTCCTTCCGCACACAGGATAGCAGTTTCTTCTCCGCTTATGAACTGATGTTTCCTGATGTTTCTTTTCAATTATAATGTCCTTATTTTTTCCAGGCAAAAAAAATCCGAAAAACTACGCCAACTTGTCACCAGTAACCTCCCCAGAGCCAGGGGCATGTAGGGTAGGTCAGCCTGGGCTATCCAAACTTAGGAAGCAGGGTAGTGCAGTTGGCCCTGCACTGCCTTCTGGGAGTTGTAGTCCCTCTTACTCTCTAAGCCAGGAATAATTGTAGTCGAGTGGGTTAGGCAAAAATGTCAAGGTTTTATTTGCCCTTCCGGGTGGATTAATTGCAAATGAAATTAAGGACAAAAATGACCATACTTCTGGTATAAAGAAAAACAATTCAGGAACATAAACAGCTTCTTTGGCTTTCAGCTTTCAACATACAGTATTCAGAACCAACTTAAATGCAGCAGTCCCTTTTCAAACAAAGGCAAACACTCTTGCTTTTCCCACTGCTGTTCCAACACCCTTGTTAACAGCTAGCTCAGCAAAGTGATATGACGTGATCAGCTAGGGAAAGCATGCAATCCATCTGCTCATCTAATATCTGTTCGTTAACAAACTCTGTCTGCATTTGCTCACAGTCACTTTCAGATAGGTAAGTTTGTGGATAGTTATACGGTGTTTCAAAATGCAGTCTCTCTCTATTTCCCCGAGACCTCTCCTCACCGGGTTCTAAAGAGCAGGGTGGAGCATTACCATATATATGGGATTTAGCATAGGGAGAGTCCAGCAAATCTTGGCAATCACAAGGAAAACTTTCAAACCTAGTTTCCTTTCTACATGATTTATACAGCCTACCTTTTGGCTTCTTCACGGAAGGATTTCTTAGCACAGCTGGGTCAGCAAGGATTTCACACACCGGCTGTGTTTTCCTGCCTTTTAACCTTTCCTTTTTCTCAGTCATACAAATGTCCTCTGGCCAGCACGTCTCTCTCTCAGGAGATTCTGTGTGCTCCCAAACCAGCCTTTCAGGTAGTCTCTCCCACTGGCTGCCTTCACAATAAGACCTCAGTCTAGGCACGGGCTCTTTGAGACTTTGTTACTCTGGCTTCCTGTGCTGAGTCTCTCGTCCTCGTCTCTCCCTCTCTGGACCTGAAGCTCTCCGTTCTGAAACTCTCTTCTGGTCTCCTTCTCCAACTCCAGCTGGTTCTGCTTCTGGTTCCCCCGCTCACGCTGCAGCTCTTTTCTGTTGAGTACTTTTTATATCCCTGTTTCTTAGGGCTTAACTGCGCTCCTCCCCCAACCAGGTGCTTCTCTTTAATCCCTGAGCTCGGGGCTACGTTGCAGTTTGGGCGTGCTTTCTCCCCCCATGACTCACTCTGTTTATGTTGTCCTTGGAAACCCTGGGCCATGTGCTCTGCCTGGCTGTCAGTTTCTGAAGAAATCTCTTCTGCTTCACCCAGTTCCATAGCCTCAGAAGGATCCTCTACATGACAATAGCTAAAAAAGCTAAATACGTAAACTATTTAAGCTTTTAATTTACGAGATGTTCTCACTTTTTTTGGGCCACCCTGTATATATGAGCACACGCACTGTCTGATACTTTCCATGACACACATACATGAATCCTATGACATTTCCCATGACACAGACACAGGCACACTTTCACACATGTGCATGCATCCACCCTGGTACTCCACTTGACACATACACACACACACACATATATGACTGAATGCATGCACCTTCTACACATCCAATGACATCCATGTGTACTCCAGAATTTCCCATTATATGCATGCATTCACATGCAATGCTCACCAAGACATGGACACAAACTTACATAGACACGCATATGCGCACACACTTCCTTACACTCCCCATCACACACACACACATGCACAACTGGCATTCCCTATGACATACACCCCAAAACATCCCCATGACATGCACACATGTGCACACCCACACACCCCACTCCCACATTCTCACACCATTCATCATTCTCCAAGACACACACATAAGTGTACACATACACATGGACCCTCAGATATTCCCCATAACACACTGACACATGAACTCAGGTACACACCCTATGATATTCCCCATGTCATGCACACAAACATACACATACAAATGAACCCTTTAACACTCCCGATCTCACACACACACACATGCACAATCTTCTGTATGCTCCTCATGACACAGACACACACACACACCTTAACACTTCCCATGACACACACACAAAATGTACCTGTACATGCAGCCACTGGCACTCCTATGACACATACATGCTGTTCTCGATTCCCTTCACGAGGGTCCAAGGGGACATGATCTATAATACACCATGTGAAATCTGCAAATGAATGGTGGAATTGAACACAGTGAGGCACCAAAGGAGCTGTCAACATGTTAGTATTGATCCGAGATTTATGCTCAGAAAGACGTTTTTTAATTGGATGAATAGTCCGCCCCACATATTGAAGCCCACATGGGCAAGTCAATAAATAAACAACATAGGAAGAGGAGCAAGTGGTATGCCATTTTAGAAAAAAGGAAGATCAGTCTTAAGATGCTTCCAAGTGAGACCAGTTTGAGATTGCTTACAGTAAATACAGCGTAATCAGTGACAAGGAAAATGTCCTGGATCCTCATGAGAAGCACTATAAGAAGCAAACTACCATGTAGATCAGAAGAACAAGTCCAGACGTGGAGTATGGAAAGACAACCTTTATTTATTGTATACCAGAGATTGACCCAGTAAAATGGGTCAGTCTCTGGTATACAGTAAATAAAGGTTGTCTTTCCATACTCCACGTCTGGACTTGTTCTTCTGGATCCTCATGAGCACATAGCGGACAATCCTCTCCAACAACAGAATGTACTACTATATAGCGAATGTTGGTGCCCTGTTGATCGGCTATCATCAAATCCTTCCTGAAACATGAATGGAGAGTTAATATATACCAATATTTACGTAAGATAGCCACAACTTGTGAAGACACAATCATGTAAGGTAAAACCCCTACAATTTTCTTATCAGCAGCTTCAGAAGAGGAAATGAATATGTTCTCAGGATTTAGAAGCCATTCCCGATGTGCATGTTTGGCGTTCTTAAAAGCTGTTTTATGATACAATCACACATGCATGCACATGCACCTTCCAACACTTCCCATGAAACATACACATCATGAGCTCACCCTCCGACACAGCCCATCTCACACACACATACACATTTACCCACTCACACTCCCCATCACACACACACACCCTCCAACACTCCAAATAACAGTCACATACCCTCAATACCTCCCATAACAGACATAAGATATGCCATACTGGCTCAGACCAAGGTCCATCAAACCCAGTATCCTGTTTCCAACACTGGCCAATCTAGGTCACAAGTACCTAGAAGTTTCCCCAAAAGACACAGGTTCCGCAATGCTTGTATTGGGGCAAGCAGTGGATTTCCCGGGTCCCTTTTAACAATGGTTTATAGACCTTTCCACCAGGAACTTATCCAAACTTTTTTTAAACCAACTAAACTAACAGCTATTACTACATCCTCCAGTAACAAATTCCAACGTTTGATTATGCGTTGAGTGAAAAAATATTTTCTCTTATTAGTCTTAAATGGGTTACACTGTAGCTTCATTGCTTTTTCCCTAGTCATTCTATATTTTTATGGTGTAAACAATCGATCTACGTTTACCCGTTCCACTCCATTCATTAATTTATAGACCTCTATCATATCTCCCCTCAGCCGTCCCTTTTCTAGGTTGAAAAGCCCTAATCTTTTAAACCTCTCTTGATAGGGGTATCCTTCCATCCCCTTTACCATTTTGGTAGCTATTCTCTATACCTTTTCTAATAACGCTATATCCTTTTTAAGATACGGCGACCAGAATTGCACACAATATTCAAGGTGCTGTCACACCACGGAACGATACAGAGGCATTATAATATCCTTTGTTTCATTCTCCATTCCTTTCGTTATGATTCCTAGATTTCTATTTGCTTTGTTGGCTGCCACTGCACACTGGGTGGAGGGTTTCAAAGTGATATCCACAATGATGCTTAAATCTTTTTCCTGGGTAGTGGTTCCTAATTTGGAACCTTGCATCATGTAACCATAGTTTGGGTTGTTCTTTCCTAGGTGCATAATTTTGCACTTTTCCACATTAAATTTCATTAGTCATTTAAACATCCAGTTTTCCAATTTATTAAGGTCCTCTTGCAATTTTTCACAATCCTCATGGGTTTTAACAATTTTGAATAATTTTGTGTCATCTGCAAATTTGATTACCTCACTCGTTATTCCCATTTCCAGGTCATTTATGAATATGTTCAAAAGTAGCGAACCCAGCACAGATCCCTGGGGTACTCCACTATTCACCTTTCTCCATTGGGAAAATTGACATTTTAGCCCTACCCCCTGCTTTCTATCTTTTAACCAGCTCCTGATCCACAATAGTACACTGCTTCCTATCCCATAACTATTTAATTTTGCCAAGAGTCTCTCAAGACGGACCTTATCAAAGGCTTTCTGAAAATCCAGATACACTATATCAACTGTCTCACCTTTGTCTAGCTGTTTATTCACACCTTCAAAAAAACATACCAGATTAGTAAGACAAGACCTTCCTTGGCTTAAGCCATGTTGGTTGTCTCCCATTAAACCATGTTCAGTAATTTTGTTCTATAATAATGATTTCCACCATTTTTCCTGGTGCTGACATCAGGCTCACCGGTCTATAGTTTCCTGTATCACCCTTGGAACCCTTTTTAAAAATTGGCATTACATCAGCCATCCTCCAATCTTCAGGTATTACAGATTATTTTAATGATAGTTCATAGATTACTAATAGTAGGTCTAACATATGACACATGCGGAAGTGTTGTCGGTTTGCCTCTTTGCGGATGATACCAAAATCTGCAATAGAGTATACACCTAGGAAGGTGTAGATGAGGAGGGATCTAGCTAAGCTTGAAGAATGGTCTAGAATTTGGCAGTTGAGATTTAATGTTAAAAAATGCAAGATCATGCATTTAGGCTGCAACAATCCAAGGGAGCGATATGGTATAGGGGGTGAAGTACTTCTGTTCACAAAAGAACAGCGGGACCTAGATGATCTTAAAGTAGCTAAACAGGTAGAAAAGGTGATGGTGAATGCTAGAAGGATGCTTGAGTGCATAGGGAGAGGAATGGCCAGCAGGAGAAAGGCGGTGATAGTGCCTCTATATAAGTTTTTGGTGCGACCTCATTTGGAGTATTGTGCTCAATTCTGGAGACTGCACCTTCAAAAGGATATAAACCAGTTGGAGTTGGTGCAGAGGGTTGCTACTAAAATGGTTAGTGGTCTTCATTATAAAGCAAATGAGGACAGACTTAAGGAGCTTAATATGTATACTTCAGAGGAAAGGCGGGATAGCGGTGATATGATTGAGACATTTACATACCTCCATGGCATAAATGCACAGGAGGAGAGCCTCTTTCGATTGAAAGCAAGCTCTGTTACGAGGGGACATAGGATGAGTGTGAAAGAGTATAGACTCGGGAGTAATATGCACTAATATTTCTTTACAGAAAGAGTGGTGGATCCATGGAATAGTCTCCCAGTGGAGGTGGTAGAGATGAGGACAGTATCTGAATTCAAAGAAGCATGGGACAAACACAGAGGATCCCTAAAGGAAAAAAGGGGACTGTTGAAGTGGTTGATATGGAAGGGCAGACTAGATAGTTTAGTTTATTCAGATAAGCCATGTTTTCTTTTTCTGCCATCATGTTTCTATGTTTCTATGCACACACACACACACAGTAGAATGTACAGTCAAACCTCGGTTTTCGTATGCCCTGGTTTTCGTACGATTCGGTTTTCGTTGATTTTTTTCATCAAGATTGTGTTTCGGTTTTCGTACGTTGTCTCGGTTTTCGTACAGCATTTTACCCCCCCCCCCCCCCCCCGTACCTGCCATGGATTAGCGTGAGCCAGCGATCTCCCACGGAGCTTGAGCCAGCGATTCTGCGGGACCTCTGGGGAGCCGAGGAGTTCAACGCTCCAGCGTGGCCTGCCCGAAACTGCTTCCTGCCCCGGACTCTCCCCCGATTGACGTCTGCCTGCTGCCTCTTCCCCTGCACATCCCTTGAACCGGGACAGGAGCTGGTGCCCGAATCTGCTTCTCCTTGGCGGCCCAGTCTCCCGCCGGGGCCCCTGCCCTCCCGATTGGATTCTGGGTGTCCTGCAGGCCTGCACACGCGGCCTCTCCTTGAAACCTTGCAGTCTGCAGCTGCAGGCTCCTGCTGGCACAGCCCCACGCTGTTCTCTGACTCTCACCTGTGTCAGGCTGCTACCTTAGGGGGGCCGGAGGCAGCCTAAGACTCTCTGTCCCACTGTTTCTCAACTGCCTGCTGCTTGGCTGACACTGCCTCTCCACCTCTCCCGACACTGTGTATGCCAACAAAAGTCTTCAATAAAGGTAAAAGTGATGTTACATGCTCATTTATCCATTTCATTAGTCATTTATATGTATTTCTCATTGTTTTCTGTATGTAAAAAGATAGTTATTCTCTATAAAATGTATTTTTTGTCAATATTTTTGGGTGTCTGGAACGGATTAATTGAATTTACATTATTTCTTATGGGAAATCTTGCTTCGGTTTTAGTCCGTTTCGGTTATAGTCAGACTTTTTTGAACGGATTAATCATGAAAACCGAGGTTTGACTGTATGTGCAAGCAGCTACTGACACTCCCCATGACACACAAAGATGAGATATACGTACTGTCATAAGGAAGCTTATCATAGTTCAGGAAGGAGCTACAATAGAGGTGAATTGGCTCTGAACAAGCAACCTGTCTTTGCTGGTAGAAATAATAAAACAGAATGTTTTCATAAAAGACTACCAGTCCCAGAATGCACCAGGTTTCAAACAGCCACTAGAAGAGCTGAAGTGGGGAAACGTGTGTTCAATCAGGAGAACTATGAGGTAATCCCCAATCCCTCATCTCCAAGGGCAGGGCTTGATTCAGCACAGCTGAGCTGTGCTAGGGTGGAGTATCCCTCTAAGCAGGTTAAAAGTAAAGCCTATTCTACACAGAATCAACATGAGCAGGAGCAGAGGCAGAAGCAGCGTGTAATAAAGAAGAGAAAAGCATCTTGGAGGTCTAAAGGAGTCCATAGCAGTACGTGTGCTGGGAGTCATTCCAGAGGCAAGCATACTCCATTGGACTGGAGGAAACCAGAGGAGTGGGGTTACAGAGCCAGGAATCCCCGGACGGCACCTGTGAGGGAGACGGCTGCATTTGGAAGGGGCCCTAAGACCAGTGCAAGAAGGTATGTGAAGAGAGACCCAGTGTCCAGGGATCTTGATTGGAAGGCTGGACATAAAAACTGGACTACATATTGGCCAAGATATCTGGAGAGGGACTCTAACAGCAATGGAAGCTCAGGTATGAACACTGATCTATGCCCTAGCTCTTCACTTGGAAGACAGCAGGGAAACCAGTATTGTCCTGAGAGTGCTCCATTAAGAAATTCCTCTGAACCAGTCCATGATATTGATTCTATGATAGTTGAAGAAGAAGGAGATATTTTAAATGATCAGAGTGAATACATGGATTGCTCTCTATCTAGGCTTCTGTGGTAATATACTTTCACAAATACACCAACCATCAAAAAGAAATATATCCTGTTCTTTTATCTACCCAGAAAAAGTTTACAAGAAAGCTTTTGGGTAAGATTTGAGCCACGTATAGAAAGTAAACCAGCCAAGAGGTTTGCAGCTGGTTAATGGTTAGCAATTAAGCCTTGCATAATTGCACGTAGACTCTGAAAGGACACTTCTGGGTGTGTGTGAAAATACAAGAAGTTATCCTTGAAAAAGAACAGTTTTTGATTACTTTTTGAGTTTTGTTTTTGTTTTTGGAGCACTGCTAAAAGGTATTAGCAGGAGCCCACAGAAAGACCTTTCTGTTCCCATCAAGGTCTTTATTGTTTGATTGATTGCTTAAGAAGTTCAGTTGTTGTTCCTGATTTGATTTTCCTAAGTATAATACTGAAAGCAAGTATCCTTTTTGTGCTACCAAGTAAATCTGTGTGGGAGAAATAACCCCATAAATAAAATATATTTTCTTTGCTTAACACTCGAGCAAGCACAGCTCATTTATTTGTGAACGGCTGATTCTGGTATGAATGGACTACATTTCCCACAATCCTTTGCAAGTCATACTAATATTTGCCTTTGCTAAGACTGTGGACATTCTCACCCAGCGCCCCCGTTTACAGTACCCTCCAACCAGGGCCGTACTGATGGCAAAATGAGTCCTGTGTGACTTGCACATGGGGTGTGTCCCCCCCCCCGCCCCCCCACATCCCCATCTAGCCACTTTATGGGGGCGGGAGAGAAGAGGCATGTACCGATGTGCAGAGAGCCAAAATGCGCCCCTGAAGTCTTTGCACCGTGTGGCCGCACCGCTCGCACGGGGCTTGGTACAGTCCTGCCTCCAACATTCCCCATGATATATATACATACACACACACGTGCATACCCCTTTATACTTCCCATGACAGACACACATGAACACACATGTGCATGCACCCCTTACTCCTGTTGACAAAAAAAACAACACATACACATATGTACTTGTCAGACACTCCCCATGATACCCACACACATAGACACACATGCACGCACACATCCTGATGCTCCCTATGACACACAAACACATGCATGAACACAAGCATACACCCTCTGACACTCCCCATGGCCCATACACACACACGTGCATGCACCCTTTAGTACTTCAAATGACACATAGGCATACTCATGCTCACATGTGCGTAACCCCCCATCACTCCCCATGACACACACACACACACACACACACACACATACACACACGTGTTCCCTTTCATGATACCCAAACACATACAGGCATACAGCCCTGATCCTCCCCTTGACACCCTCATCACACATATGTATTCATGCACATAGCCTGACATTCCCCACGAAACACACTCACACTCCCTATGACATAGAGGCACGCACATAAACACCTCAACACTTTCCATCATACACTCAAAAACACACACTCTTGTGCACATCCCCCTGAAACTCTCCATCAGAAAACCATACACACATACCTGTATACACAGCCAATGATACTCCCCGTGACACACACACACTCTTGCATGCATGTATAGCCATGACATCCACATGCATGTCTGCAGATATCCTCTGACACTCCTGATGATACATACATTTGTGTATACACCTCCAGACACTTCCAATGACATACATGCTTGCACACACATACCATGGTACTCCCCATGACACACATGTGCTTGCATAGACATACCCTGACACTCCTCATGACAAACTCCCACATACATGTTGTAAACGGGGCGCTGGGCGTGAATGTCCACAGTCTTGGCAAAGGCAAAATACTATTATGACTTGCAAAGGGTTGTGGGGGATGTAGTCCATTCATACCAGAATCTGCCGTTCACAAAATAATGAGTTGTGTTGCTCGAGTGTAAGCAAAGAAAAAATATATTTTATTCATGGGGTTAATTCTCCCACACAGATTTACTTGGTAACACAAAAGGACACTTGCTTTCAGTATAGTACTTAGGAAAAACAAATCATGATATAAGCAACTGAGCTTCTTAAGCAATCAATCAAACAATAAAGACTTGATGGGAAACAGAAAAGGTCTTTCTGAGCGCTCCTGCTAATACCTTTTAGCAGTGCTCCAAAAGCAAAAACAAAACCCAAAAGTAACCAAAAACTGTTCTTTTTCAAGGATAACTTTCTTCTAGTTTCACACACAAACAGTAGTTTCCTTTCAGAGCTCACGTGCAACTGTGCATGGCTTAATTACTTAGCCAGCTGCAAACCCCTTTGCTGGTTCACTTTCTCTACATGGCTCAAATCCTACCCTAAAGCTTTCTTGTAAACTTTTCTGGGTAGATAAAAGAACAAGTTATATTTCTTTTTGATGGTTGTTGTATTTGTGAAAGTATTCTACCACAGCAGCCTAGACAGAGAGCAATCCATGTATTCATTCGGATCATTTAAAATATCTCCTTCTTCTTCAAATATCATAGAATCAATATCATGGTCTGGCTCAGAGGAATTCCTTAATGGAACACTCTCAGGATAATGTCTGATTCCCTGCTGTCTCCCAGGTGAAGAGCTAGGGCATAGATCAGTGTTCATACCTGAGCTTCCTTTGCTGTTAGGTTTCCTCTCCAGATATCCTGGCCAGTATGTAGTCCAGCTTTTATGTCCAACCTTCCAATCAAGATCCCTGGACACTGGGTCTCTCTTCACATACCTTCTTGCACTGGTCTTAGGGCCCCTTCGAAATGCAGCCGTCTCCTTCACAGGTGCCGTCCGGGAATTCCTGGCTCTGTAACCCCACTCCTCTGGCTTCCTCCAGTCCAATGGAGTATGCTTGCCTCTGGAATGACTCCCAACACACGTGCTGCTGTGAGCTCCTTCTTTAGACCTCCAAGATGTTTTCCTCTTCTTCCTTCCACGCTGCTGCTGCTTCTTGCTCTCTCTGTCCTTGAGCTCTGAGTTCCTCAACTCCATCTGATTCTGTGTAGAATCTGTTTTACTTTTAACTTGTTTAGAGGGATACTCCACCCTAGCACAGCTCAGCTGTGTTGAATCAAGCCCTGCCCTTGGAGATGAGTGATTGGGGATTACCTCATAGCTCTCCTGATTGAACACACGTTTCCCCACTTCAGCTCTTCTAGTGGCTGTTTGAAACCTGGTGCATTCTGGGACTGGTAGTCTTTTATGAAAACATTCTGTTTTATTATTTCTACCAGCAAAGACAGGTTGCTTGTTCAGAGCCAATTCACCTCTATTATAGCTCCTTCCTGAACTATGATAAGCTTCCTTATCACAATGTGTACATGCACACACCTTCTGAAACTCCTGAAGATACATACACATGCCTGCACATACTCTGGCATCCCCAAGAAACACACACACACATACCCACACCCTCATGCTCCCCATGACAAGCACCTTCTCTGACCCTTTTCAAATCCAGGCTAAAAAATCACCTCTTCACTGCCAGTTTCGGATCTTGACTCACCTGACCTCATTTGTGTTTCATTACCATTCCCCCTAGAGGTATTGCATGTCTACAGCTACTGTGTTGTCTTGTCTTGACTAGATTATAAGCTCTGATGAGTAGGGACTGTCTTTTACATAGTAATATAGTAACATAGCATAGATGGTGGATAAAGACCACTGTGGTTCATCTAGTCTGCCGAGCAAGGTGGCAAGAGTAGACTTGCCGCTTCATGAGGGGTGACCTCCATGACTTGCCGCTTCATGCAGGTCATGGAGGTCACCCCTCCCCATGCTTTTGTTTAGGGGTGTACCCACCACTCCATGTAGGGCACCCCTGTTTGATGAGATATAAGATAGTTAGGCTTATTTTGATTTTATCCTATTGTGATAAAGGGATCCACTGTGTCTGTCCCATGCCATTTAGAATTCTGTCACTGTATTTGCCCCTACCACTTCCATCGGGAGGACATTCCAAGCATCAACCACCCTTTCAATGAAAAAGTATTTCCTGACATTGCCTTTCAATTTACCCCCTTGCAGCTTCGTGTTATGCCCTTTAGTTTTACAGCTTACCCGTCTTTGGAAGAGGTTTGTTTGTTCATTAATACTCTTTAAGTATTTAAAGGTCTGAATCAAATCTCCCCTGTCCCACCTCTCCTCCAGAATGCACATATTTAGGTCTTCAAGTCTCTTCTCATAAGTCTTATGACACAGGGTCCAAATCATTTTGGTTGCCTTCCTCTGAACTGTTTCCAGTCTTTTTATATCCTTTGCGAGATATGGTCTCCAAAACTGAACACAGTATTCCAAGGGAGGCCTCACCAGTGACTTGTATAGTCGCATTAGAACCTCTTCCTTTCTGCTGGTAATTCCTCTTTGTATGCAACCCAGCATCCTCCTGGCTTTTGCCACCGCCTTGTTGCACTGTTTTGCCACCTTGAGATCCTCAGAAATAATCACACCAAGGTCCTTCTCCTGGTCACACCAACCTCTCGCCCCCTATTGTGTATATTTCCCTTGGATTTCTGATTCCCATGTGCATGACACTGCACTTCTTCGCAATAAATCTTAACTGCCAAGCATTAGACCATTCTTCCAGCTTTTATAGATCTTTCCTCATGTTCTCCACTCCCTCAGGGGAGTCCACTCTGTTGCAAATTTTCGTGTCATCTACAAAAACACAGACTTTTCCATTCAATCTGCGCCACACTGCTTACGTGTTGTAGCACTATACAAATGTTCAGTAGTAGAGGTAGTAGTAGTATGACACACAGATACACATGCAGGTTCCTCCTGACACTCAGACACATGAACCCCAACACTCCCCATAAAAAGCATAAACACATACACACACACTATTGCACCTACACCCGACACTCTCCATAACAAACACACACACATTTGGACTGTCAGAAAGCATATGACAAAGTCTGACATGAGAGACTCCAGAGGAAATTAGCAAGGTGAAAAGTGTACACTTGCAGTGTTACACAATGAGACATTTCCCCCATTTGAAGAGGATTGTGGAAAATTGCAAGAGGATCTTGATAAATTGGAAGACTGGGCATCCAAATGGCAGATGAAATTTAATGTGGACAAGTGCAAAGTTATGCACCTAGGGAAGAACAACCCAAACTATGGTTACGCGATGCTAGGTTCCACATTAGGAACCACCACCCAGGAAAAAGATTTAGGCGTCATTGTGGATAACATGTTAAAACCCTCGGCCCAGTGTGCAGCGGTAGCCAAGAGAGCAAATAGAATGCTAGGTATAAGGAAAGGAATGGAAAATAAAACAAAAGATATTATAATGCCTCTATATCGTTCCATGGTGAGACCGCACCTTGAATATTGTGTGCAATTCTGGTTGCCGTATCTTAAAAAGGATGTAGTGTTATTAGAAATGGTTCAGAGAAGAGCCACCAAAATGGTAAAGGGGATGGAAGGATACTCCTATGAAGAAAGGCTAAAAAGGTTAGGGCTCTTTAACCTGGAAAAGAGACGGCTGAGGGGAGATATGATAGAAGTCTATAAATTAATGAACGGAGTGGTCCTAACACAGTTACCTCTCACAGCAAATCCTGCGGTCCGCTAAGGATTAGCTCTAAAATAGCTCCCCTCAATTATTTGAGATAAAGTTCCTAGATGAAATAAATGACTGCTTCTTGGAGCAGCTGGTTCATGAACCGACCAGAGGGGAAGGCATATTAGACCTAGTCCTTAGTGGAACACCAGATCTAGTGAAAGAGATAAGGGTGTTGGGGCCACTTGGCAATAGTGATCATAGCATGATCGCATTTGATTTAATTAGTGGAAGAGGGATAGTAAGGAAATCCACAGTACTATCTTTTAACTTTCGAAAGGGAGACTATGACAAAATGAGGAAAATAGTTATAGTAGATGATAAGCTACAGAATGAAGACAGTTGGACAAGAGTCACCAGAGCCTGTAGAATCAACAACAAACTCCTCCAACCTTTGAATTGAAGCACCAGAATGCAACCCTGGAAATTGAGGAGTGAAAACATTCCAGGAACAGGAAGAACCAGAGCTCAAGCCCTCAAAGTTGCAGATTCAGTGACCACAAGGAAGTGAAGGATAGTACTGGTTGGTGACTCTCTTCTGAGTGGTACTGAGGCATCCATCTGCTGACCAGACTTGATGCCCAAGGTGCCAAAATCTGAGATGTTACAGAGAGTTTGCCAAGAATGAAACCTACTGGCTATTATCCGATGATTCTACCCATGTCAGTATTCCTCAGATTGTATCAAGCTTGACTTCATGGTTCTGGGAGAGAGCATGAAGCAGATAAGTGTGTAGGTGGTGTTCTTTTCAATCCTATTGAGGGTAAAGGCCGAGGCAGAGAAGCTCGCTTTCTAGAGATGAATGCAATGCTGCATGGATGGTGTCTTCAAGAGAGTTTTGGTTTCCTGGACCATGGAAGCAGAGATGGTGTCCACTTATCAAAGAAGGGTCGAAGTGTCTTCCGCAGCAAGCTGGCTAACCTACTAAAGAGGACTTTAAAATAGATTCATTGGGGATGGGTGAAGAAAGACCCTAGGTAAGTAAAAGCCCTCAGGTAAGTGAAACATTTAATACCTCTTTAGAAATGGGCAAAAGGGCAATGTCTGGAAAACAGTGTGCAATAATGCCTGTAGAATGGGAAAAAAGATCCCAGATGTTGCGATTTTATTGAAAGAGGCTGACTTGGATTTAGTGGCAATTACGGAGACATGGCTCACAGACAACCATGACTGTGAGTGGCTGCAGTTCAACTAAGGGCAAAGCATTGCGACTCTCCACACCAGACCTCTCTTTTCCATCTACGAGCAGGCAGGGGAAACCCCCTCCCCTCTCCCACACTGCATACTCGCTGCTTCCTGTTCCACCTGTTCTGACTTCACTTCCAGCTAACTCAATACGTTTAAAATCTGCTGCACTTCAGGCATGCCTACGCCTAAAGACCTCGCCAAAGGGCCCTTAGACGTGGCCCATGAGCAGGGAATTTGAGCAGATCTCCCCTCTTGCCTTGGGCATAGAACATCGTCGACTTTCATCAGGAAATCTGAACATAGCAAGTATATCCACTATAAAAAAGAAAGCCTCCACTGGGTGCTTATCTTCCATCATGGCTGCTAATATTAATGCTAGAGTCTTGTCTTGAATTTTATTGTTGCCATTCCTAATTGTCCATACTTGTGCACAAGCTTATTCAAATATATATTATAGCATTCCAATTATACAACACTATAAGGCCCAAAGCCCACACTTCTGCATTGCTAGAGATGCTTACAAACCACTACATAATAGAGGACAAAGACCTAGGCTCACCTACATCACACCTACAACCTCCCCTCCTCATACTGAGCAAAACGTCAAGCCCATCACCACTACACTTCATCGCTACCTTATAAATGCCAGGTCTTTAAGGAATAACATCCTAGTCTTCACTGACCTACTCTCTGATAGAAATCCAAAAGTTATTCAGAGCACGAATATGAATAATCACGGGAGGAACAATTTGATATCTGCAACCCACCAGGGCTGACACATGAAAGAATGAACGCCAATTTTGGCGCATTTTAAACCCATTCGTGCTCTGAATACCTTTTGGTTTGATGTGCATTCGTGATACACATGCATTGTGCTTTTACTTTTTACTTTTATTTTGATTAAACAAATATATGTTTTGTGTTTTATTAGTCCTTGGGGTCTTTCCCATTATTTTTTATGTCCATTTTATATCACATTTTGTATGGTTCTCATATTAGTTTGCTTGCTATTTTATACATTTAATACATTTATCTTTATGCTTTGTTTTTTATACATTGTGCTTTTTGGTCATTTCATATGTTTTGGGTTTCCCATTTGTTTTAGTTTTTATGCATATGTATTATAAGCTGTTGTATTTATTTATTTATATTTGTATGTATATATATTTTTTAGCTTATACATAGTGCTATATAGGGGCATGTTTACTAAAGTCCGCAAATCTGCACGGCGCAAAATAGCGCACGGTAACGCGGCATTGAAACGCGCAGAAACACGTTTAAACGCCCCGCACACGTGCGTGTCACCCCCGCACAGGTACGCGGTTCAGTAACGGGCCCCGTACAAGTGCGGGCCCGCAAATGTCCGATAGAGGCGTGGAACGGCTAAAGGAGGGCGGAGGAAGGCTCCGGAGGGGCGGAGGGACGGGGTCAATGGGTGGAGAGTGGGAGGGGAGAGGCTCCCCGCACAGTATCGGGCCCGAATTTACATGTAAAAAATAGCGCGAGTGAAACACTCGCGGTAGAGGGCATATAAAGGGAAGAGAAACCATTTCCGTCAGCAATGTACAGCAAAACCGGGGAAACATGCAAAACGTCAGCAGTGTGATACATGTGCACAGCACAAAACTGCAATGAAAAAGAGGAAATTACCACAACAAAAGCATTAAAATAGTAAATCAGCTGGGGAACAGGTATAGTAATGCGCAAACTTAAAAAACACACCCAGCAGAGCTCCTAAAAAATAAAATAACAGTTGTTTGGAAAGGGGCACGGAGCGGAGACACCTCCAAAAACGTCTCCGTGTATTGGACCCCTCCTGGGAGTGTTACTTATGGTTGTCCATCAATAGCACTGTTGCCCAGCATGGGAATATGCTATCCCCCTCTGTTCGGACGTCATACCCGTGTTATATTTGCACGTTTGTCACCAGACAGGGTGAAGGAGCTCACAGTAATAATGTGCAGAGCAGGTTTTGGAACCCCACCCTGCCAGGTCTACTATCTCCAGGGACTGCACTGTCTCTGTGGCCACAGTGTGGTGCAGTGGACAGAGCCGGTACCTCTAGGACCAGAGGGTCACACGTTCAAATCCCAGCTGTGGCACATGCCAGCACAATCCCAATATTTAACCCACCACTAAACACAGATAGCAGAGACACCCCTTTATTGCACAGAACAAAAGCATGTTGCAAACACCCATATTTTACCCTACACCACACACACACCAGCACAATGTGCATCACCAACAGCCGCGTCCCCCAAATGCAGTCCTGTAGTGCCACAACTGTAGGGGCCAAGGACACGTAGGTAGAGGTTAAGTAGGTAGAGGTTATGTACGACAGATGTGCCTGTACATGCCGTCACCCCACGTGCCAAGGGCCAATTGTGTCCCTGGTCATGATCACGTAATGGGTGGCCCACCTTCCACAAAAACCTTGCTAAAGAACAACAGCTAGACCGCTATACCATGTGAGCCAAATACAGTCCTGGGGTTCCACTACGCAATCAGGTCATATCCCTTTGCAAGGATAAGGACATGCCAGCATGTTGGCGGAAGGGTTCAGATGGTGGAGGGGGCAGTGGCTGCTAGCCACAGAGGACAGTGGCCAGGCCATGTGCAGGCTGGCACCGTCCACTGCAACAGACAGGCCCTGTCGGATGTACAGTCATGGACCACCCAGGGATTGCAGCCAATCAGTGGCTACACGGTGGTGCAGTGCACACAGACAGTGTGTGCAAGAACAGAGGGTCACAGGTTCAGAGCCCAGCTGCACAGCTACACCGTGGTAGTAAGGACAAACCTTTATTGCTGAGAACATAGGCATGGTCAATACGCCTATCTTTTACCACACCAAACACAGACACCATAAACAGGCACATTATCTCCAGCAGAGTCTCCCAAATGCAGTCCTGGAGGGCCAAACACCATTCAGGTTCCATGCTTCCCCTAAGACAGATGCCTGTGCTGCAGATGTCTGCACCACCCCCATGCTATGCAACTGTAGCCCATGCATATTCATAGGGGACAGCATGAAGGCCCGAACAGTGTCTGGAACACCAGGACTGGAGTAGGGACACTCTGCCGTAAAGCAAGAGGCAAAGGTCCAGACGCACCCACACCCACAGGCCACATTGGAAAAGCCCCCTGGGGGGGCATCTCCCAGATCTAGCTCCTGCGTACCCTAGCAATGCCACCCTATACCTGGGTACACGGTACACAGACCACAAACGTTTGATGTGGGTACTGGCAGGTAGACAGTCCTACGCTCAGCACTGTTTGCTCCTTGTGCTGCAGCAGAACAAGCTGTCGGCTGTCTGTGGTGCGTGCCCCAGGTCTGGCCCCTGACAGTATTTACCACCCTGGGGAGTGACATGCAGCAGTACTGTGTACCATATCCATGCCTGTACCCTTCCCAGGACTGGTGTGGTGGGCACGTCGAATGACTCCCCCAATAGTAGCACAATGCTGGCATAGGTGAGGGGGGGGGGGGTGTCTGTCTATACAGTGTGTGTTGGCTACAAACACCCTCCACAGGCCACACTGCCAGCACTGTTGCCAGTATTGGCCTGACAATGTGCATAATGAGCAGCAAGGTACCATGGGTATAGCTCAGACAGGGTGTGCTGGCCAGGATGCATCTGCACAGGGCATGGGGCACTGGCTGGGACATTGTAATGCCCAGCCACCACCTACACAGACAGGCTGACCTCTGTATCTGCTGCTGGTGGATCACTCTCACCCTGAGCGTGCAGTGATGACAGCATGGCTAGGCACCCCCATAGTGCTGTATAGCATTTCTCTCCTGTGATATATATGGGTGTCCTGTTGGGGCCTCTTCATGGACTGATCTCCCTGTGTGTGCTGCCACCCCAGTTTGGGGTGCATGCAATCCTATCAGGACTATCCAGCAGACTCTGCACAGCTGGTATGTGTCCTGATGGAGCTCCTTGCAGGGTGCAGCAGCTGATGGCCTGCTGCAGGAGAATATCAGATAGTGCTGGGGTGCACCCCTGAATATCCAGGCCTACTGTCTGTCTGATAGTGTGTTTTGGATGTGTGTGGAGCTGCTTGGACTGCCCTGTAGGGTGTCTGTCCCCCAGCAGGACAGGGGTTGATGGCCCACTCTACTGCCATTAGTGCAAGGGGGGGGGGGGGAAAGGATGGGGATCTGTTGATGGGAGACCCTGTTTGTCATGGGGGGGGGTAGGTATGTTGCCCACCTATGGGGGGGGGGGAGAACCACCAACTAAGACAGAAGGGGTATCCATGATGAGTTTGCAACACCTTCTTATCACACAGGTTAATACTGATGTTGAGCTCTGGCATGGCCTCATTCAGCCATGGCCGTTGATGTGGACCTGGTCCTGGGCACCACCACCCACCCTCAGGGTGAGCACATTACCTGCACAATGTGACGGTGTGTAGCTACCCCTCGCCGGCAGTCCTCACGCTCAGGCCCCCCACCAGGCCGAGGGTCTGTGTGGGTGGACACGGACAGTTCCCCCTACCATGCCGTGTAGCTTTTGGGGTGCAGTCCCCATCTTGTGTGCATCTGTGGGCAGCTGATTTGCATGTGCATTGCATCATGGGTACGGGTGGCCTACCCCGTCCTGTCTACAGCAGCAGACTGTCTGTGGGGTGACGTGCAGGCTCTCTGCAGCCACACAGGCACTTACTCAGAGCTATAGTGCCGTAGCCCAATGGTTCCGTCACTGCCTTTATAGCAGGAGGTCATGGGTTCAAGTCCACAGAGGGGTTCTGTGATAGGGTTGTCCAGAGCATTGTACTTTTTACTGGACATATGTTTATGGCATCAAACACACCCTTGCCATACTGTACCCATAAGGGTGCCTCTGAGGGTGCATTATAGGGCGCCCTATAGGCCACCTTATGGTTGCCATCCATATTGCGTGCACTATACATTATCCTGTGGCGCAGCATACATGGTGCCCTATAGGGGACTTGCTAGGGTGCCTTTGCGGACTGTGCACTGTAACATGTGCCTTACGGGCCTCCATATATTAACACGCTGTTAGAGCGGGTATACTGGTAGTGGGTAATAAAAATAAACTATAAGGCCTCCTACAGCACACCTCACCATAATACTTACTGCCCCAGCCAACCTTGCTCACTGGGCACTGTGAGGGGTTGAACCCCTGACCTCTGCACCATTGGTCAGTATCCCAACCATTGTGCTAAGGCTCTGTTACTGTTTGCTGTGCACATCAGTGCGCCACCTATGCCGCCCACTATCGGACTGCCCCCTCATACATCAGCGCGCCGCCCTCTGCCCCCCAAACCTAACAGTGCGCCGCCCCCTGCCGCCCCCAATGAACGGTGCGCCGACTCATGCCGTTAAAAATAAACCGTGCGCCGCTCTCTGCCGCCCAAAATTACTATACCTCCCACAACACTTTTTCCCACTACATTTGATGCCGCAGCTGGCCTCTTCCATTGAGCACAATGGGGTGTTGAACCCATGGCCCCTGCACTATTGGTCAGTGTCTTCACCGTTGTACTACGGCTCGGGTGTTTTCTATACCCAGCAGCGCGCCACTTTGCCTTTTGGCGCGCTAATGTCGACCCCGCACATTACCGTGACGCGCACACGTCCGGTTGCTTACTCCCGGTTTTTTTCTTTTGGCAGCCTGATCCGCCCACTCCTTATATGGCACAGGTACACTACCGCGGCCCCGCACGATAAGAATGTTTAGTAAACATGCCCCATAGTTTTCCTGTGCGCTTCTATCAATTTAAAGACACGTTTAACAGTAAGGGGTATGTTTACTAAACTGCGCTCATGTGCGTGGCGCACATTAGCGTGCGCTAAGGTACCTTAGCGCACGCTAATGATGCGTATTTGTGCCTCGCACACGTGCACGCTGCACTAAAGTGCCCGCTCATGTGCGCGGCGCGCTGATGTGCGATAGAGACGTGGAAAGGCTCCTGGAGGGCGGAGGAAGGCTCCCCAGGGGCGAAGAGAAGGGGTCAATGGGTGGAGAGTGGGAGGGGAGAGGCTCCCCGCACATGAGCGGGGCTGAAATTCAAGCCAAAAAATACCGCGAGTGAAAACCTCGCGGTAGAGCCCATTTAAAGGGAAGAGAAACCATTTCTGTCAGCAATGTACAGCAAAACCAGGGAAACCTACAAAACAGTGATAAGTGTGATACATGTGCACGGTACAAAAGTGCAAATAAACATTGAAAATGACCCCAACAAAATCTAAAAAAATTATAATCAAGCTGGGCAATAGTGATAGTAATGGGAAACATAAAAAAACACTCCCAAGAAAGCTGCAAAAAATAAATATGAATTTTAGAAGGGTCTACGCTCCGTCCCCATACCAGGTGAATGATCCCACAGTGAAATAGCACTGATCAGGATTTCCCTCTCCATTGGACAGGTTACCTATGGCATGCACATTTCCACAACAGCAGGGCGGGCAGGTCGGAATGGGCAATTGGACAGATGCTGGGAAAGGGGATACAGAGGGCTGCAGGCGGCACATGCTGTGGTGCAGCTGGGGCACAGTGCGGACTAGGCAGATGCCTAGATGGCACCTAGGAATGCTGAAACTGAACAGCAGCCAGACAGCAACTGATGAGGTCCCAACATGGGCACGAGAGTGTTTATCACAGTGTCACAGGGGATAGTACCCAGCAGGTACCCCCAAGGGCACAGAACATTGACAGGCGGTGATTGGGGGACGTGCGGACAAATTTGCAGGCACCCCTACCCCAGAACCCGCACCATAGGCAGCCGCCTACCCGCATACAGGATGGCCTGAGACTGTGTACCACCAGCACCACCAGCAGAAGGGCATGTCAGCAGGGTGGCACAGGGATACTGGAGGTGGAGGGGGGCAGTGGCAGCTGCCCAGAGCAGACCATGGCCTAGCCCTGTGTAGGTGGGTGCAATGCACTGCAACAGACAGGCCCTGCCGGACAAACAGTCATGGTATCATCAGGGAATGCACTGTCTCTGTGGCAACACGGTGGTGCAGTGCACACAACCAGCATGTTTGGAGACAGAAGGTTACAGGTTCAAGCCCCAGCTGGGGCTTCTGCCAATCCAGTCCCCATATTTTACCCACAACTAACTAGTGATAGTAAAGACGAACCTTTATTGCAGAGAACATAAGCATGGCTCAAACACCTCTATTTTACCCTACAGAACACAGACACCAGAAACATGCACATTACCTAGAGCAGATTCCCCCAAATGCAGTCCTGGAGGGCCACAAAACCTTCAGGGTTTATGCTGTCTCCAATCTAAGGATGGAGCGGTACTGGTGGTGGAGGTGGCAGCAGCTGGTGGCCACAGCAGACCATGGCCTAGCCCTGTCCAGGGGGGTGCCGTGCACTGCAACAAACAGGCCCTGTTGGATGTACAGTCATGGACTCCCCAGGGAATGCAGCATATCTGTGGCAACACGGTGGTGCAGTGCACACAGACAGTGTGTGCAAGAACAGAAAGTCACAGGTTCAAAGCCCAGCTGGGGCTACTGCCAATCCAGTCCACATATTTTTCCCACAACTAAACCGTGATAGTAAGGACAAACCTTTATTGCAGAGAACATACGCATGGTTAATACGCCTATATTTTACCCTACAGAGCACAGACATCATAAACAGGCGCATTACCTAGAGCAGAGTCTCCCATGCTGCCTCTAATAAAGATGCCTGTGCTGCATATCTATGCACCACCCCCATGGTATGCAGATGTATCTCATGCATATTCATGAGGGACAGCATGAAAACCCGAACAGTGTTTGGCACACCAGGACTGGAGTTGGGAACCTCTGCCGTAAAGCAGCAGCCAACAGGGGCAGACACACCCACACCCACATCCACAGGCCCCATTAGCCAATGCCTCCTGGAGAGGCAGGACATTGGGCCCTGCGTGCATCTCCCAATACTAGCACTTGCATACCTTAGCAATGCCACCCTACACCTGGGTATACGGTACACAGCTATCAAACGTTTCCTATGATTACTGGCAGATAGCAATTCCTACGTTAAGCACAGTTTGCTCATTGAGCTCCATCATAACAATCTTTCTGATGTCTGTGGTGTGTGCTGCAGGTCTGGTCTTTGACAGTGTTTACCACCCTGAGGAGTGACCCCCAACAGTATTGCGAACCATATCCATGCCTGTACTGTGCCCAGGACTGGTGTGGTGGCCAGGGCTGCTAAACTCCTCTATAGTAGCACAATGCTGGCATAGGTGTGGGGGTGTCTGTCTGTCTATCCAGTGTGTGCTGGCTGCAAACACCCTCCACAGCCCACACTGCCAGCACTGTTGCCAGTATTGGCCTGCCAATGTGCATAATGAGGAGCAAGGTACCATGGGTATAGCCAGGGGCTGCCCAAGGGGGGTGCGGGGCCATGTGCGGAGACTCGGTGCGGGGCCTCATTTACATAAGTGGCCTTATTTGCATAAATATTTGCATAAATATTTGCATAATGCTAACATACACTAACTTTTAGTAAACATGTCTCTTAATGAGTGTATGGATAAAGACAGACTAAAAGATTTCTACATTACTATAATCCAGAGCCAACCACCAGGCACATTAGGAACTACTACAAACACTGCCCATTTAGAACCCATAGCAAACCCGCCGTATCCTAACAGCACTACCAGGACTCACAAAGCACCATACCCTACCTATCAAAAGGCAACACTGCAAATATTAAAACAATACATTTCAGAGAACAACAATACATGACCTACTGGGGAAAGAGAACAAGTGGCAATGTCAAATAGGAATTACATAAATAGAATACCTCAGCTCAGTTACACATGCAGAACATAGACCATCACCAAACAAGGAATCACAATTTAGAAACAGGAAGGCAATAATTAAACTGGGAACCCCAAAAGCCAAACTTGGAATGTACAACAACACTGTAGAAATAAAACTATAAATTAATTTCCTCTTGTACCAAACAAAGCGCAGACGTTAATGATGCACATTTCCCAGAGCTTTCATATTCCAGTTAATAAATTCAAAATAAAGAGATATCTTTCTACCTTTTGTGCATTTTTTTTCAGTTGCAATTGCTCCAGCCACTTTCTTCTGGTTTCTTCATGTTTTCTGCTAACTCTCCATCATCTGCTGTCCATTTGTCCTTTCTTCTCTCTTCTAGTTTTTGTTCTATTCTCTCTCTCTACATCTGCTTTAACATACTAATCTTTCTCCTTTTGCTCTTTCCTCATTCCTATTTCATCCACTCAAATTTTACCCCTCCATCCTCAATCCCCACTTACTCTCCCAATACCCAGCCAATTGAAGATTTTTTATCCCTCCCACACAAAATATTTTTCCCCTCTCAATTTTACTCTCCCAGCCCCATCCCATTCTAATCCTCCCCCAACATCAGCTCCCTTCTAGTTCCAGCCTCACCCAGCATCCATTCCCTTCTAGTCCCTGCATCAGCCCATTTCCAGTCCTAGCCCCCCATCAGCCCATTTCCAGTCCTAGCAACCCCCCAACCCAATACCAGTCCTAGCCCCCCCATCAACCCACTTTCAGTCCTAACCCCCCATCAGCCCACTTCCAGTCCTAACCCCATCAACCCATTTCCAGTCAGCCCCCCATAGCCCATTGCCAGTCCTAAACCCCCCATCATCCCACAGCCCATTACCAGTCCTAACCCCATCAGCCCACCTCAAGTCCTAACCCCTCCCCATCAGCCCATTTCCTGTCCTAGCCCCCCCACAGCCCATTACCAGTCCTAACCCCATCAGCCCACCTCAAGTCCTAACCCCTCCCCATCAGCCCATTTCCTGTCCTAGCCCCCCATAGCCCATTATCAGTCCTAACCCCCCCCCATAGCCCATTACCAGACATCCCCCATCAGCCAACAGCCCATTACCAGTCTTAACCCCCCATAGCCCATTACCAGTTCTAACCCCCCCAACAGCCCATTACCAGTCCTAACCCCATCAGCCCACCTCAAGTCCTAACCCCTCCCCATCAGCCCATTTCCTGTCCTAGCCCCCCCATAGCCCATTATCAGTCCTAACCCCCCCCCATCAGCCCATTTCCAGTCCTAATCCCCATCACCCAATTTTCAGTTTAAGCCCCCCCATACCCCATTACTAGTCCTAACCTCCCCATCAGCCCACTCCCAGTCCTAATCCCACCAGCCCATTTCCAGTCCTAATCCCCCATCACCCAATTTTTAGTTTAAGCCCCCCCATAGCCCATTACCAGTCCTAACCCCCCATCAACCCACTTCCAGTCCTAATCCCATCAGCCCATATACAGATTTAGCTCCCCCATAGCCCATCACCACTCCTAACCCCCCCAGCCCCCCCATAGCCCATCACCACTCCTAACCCCCCCAGCCCATCACCACTCCTAATCCCCCCAGCCCAGCCCAGCCCAGCCTAGGGAAATTTTTTTTTTTAAAAAGCTGTCTTCTCCCGCTGCCGGGGCCGCCGCTGCAGAATCGAGTGTGCCGCGGGGCCCCCCCTGCCCAGCAGAGCCTGCCCTCCCCTGTATCCGCTCTCTCGTTGTAGCTTCAGTCACACGCACCGGCTTTCAGAGTGCGAAGGAACTAGTTTTCCTTTCGCGGCTCTGTTAAGCCCGCGGGGGCTGATGGGAACTTCCCATCAGCCCCCGCGGGCTTAACAGAGCAGCGAGGGAGAAACTCTCCCTTCATGCTCTGAAAGCCGGCGCGTGTGACTGAAGCTATAACGAGAGAGCGGATACAGGGGAGGGCAGGCTCTGCTGGGCAGGGTGGGCCCTCGGCACACTCGATTCTGCCGCGGCGGCCCCGGCAGCGGGAGAAGACAGTTTTTTTTTTTTTTTACATTTTACTTTAGGATCAGAATGTTTTTTGCGCGGGGCCCCCTGAAACGCGGGGCCCTGTGCAAAAAACATTCTCGCTCAATGGACGGGCCGGCCCTGGGTATAGCCCGGACAGGGTGGCCTGGCCAGGATGCATCTGCACAGGGCATAGGGCACTGGCTGGGACATTTTAGTGCCCGGCCATCACCTACACAGAAAGGGTGGCCTCAGCATGTCCTGCTGGGAGATCACTCTCACCCTGACTGTGCAGTGACCACAGCATGGCTAGGCACCCCCATAGTGCTATATAGTATTTCTTTCATGTGATATTTATGGTTTTCCTTTTTGAGCCCAGTCACTGACTTATCTGCTTGTTGTCAGGGGCGGCCCAAGGGGGGTGCGGGGCCATGTGCGGAGACTTGGTGCGGGGCCTCATTTGCATAAGTGGTCTTATTTGCATAAATATTTGCATAATGTTACCATTCACTAACTTATAGTAAACATGTCTCTTAATGAGTGTATGGATAAAGAAAGACTAAAATATTTCTACATTACTATAATCCAGTGCCAACCGCCAGGCACAATAGGAACTACTACAAACGCTGCCCATTTAGAACCCATAGCAAACCCGCCGTATCCTGACAGCATTACCAGAACTCACAAAGCACCATACCCTACCTATCAAAAGGCAACACTGCAAATATTAAACCAATACATTTCAGAGAATACTGGGGAAAGAGAACAAGTGGCAACGTCAAATAGGAATTACATAAACAGAATACCTCAGCTCAGTTACACATGCAGAACATAGACCATCACCAAACAAGGAATCACAATTTAGAAACAGGAAGGCAATAATTAAACTGGGAACCCCAAAAGCCAAACTTGGAATGTACAACAACACTGTAGAAATAAAACTATAAATTAATTTCCTCTTGTACCAAACAAAGCGCAGATGTTAATGATGCACATTTCCCAGAGCCGACATATTCCAGTTAATAAATTCAAAATAAAGAGATATCTTTCTACCTTTTGTGCATTTTTTTTTCAGTTGCAATTGGTCCAGCCACTTTCTTCTGGTTTCTTCATGTTTTCTGCTAACTCTCCATCGTCTGCTGTCCATTTGTCCTTTCTTCTCTCTTCTAGTTTTTTTTCCATCTCTCTCTCTCTACATCTGCTTTAACATACTAATCTTTCTCCTTTTGCTCTTTCCTCATTCCTATTTCATCCACACAAATTTTACCCCTCCATCCTCAATCCCCAATTACTCTCCCAATACCTGGCCAATTGTAGATTTTTCATCCCTCCTACACAAAATATTTTTCCCCTCTCCATTTTAATCTCCCAGCCCCATCCCATTCTAATCCTCCCCCAACATCAGCTCCCTTCTAGTTCCAGTCTCACCCAGCATCCATTCCCTTCTAGTCCCTGCATCAGCCCATTTCCAGTCCTAGCCCCCCATCAGCCCATTTCCAGTCCTAGCTCCCCCATCCATTTCCAGTCCAAGTCCCTTCATCAGCTCATTTCCAATCCTAGCCCCCCCATCAGCCCATTTCTAGTCATTTCCTAGCCCCACCATCAGCCCATGTCAAATCATAGCTCCCCTCCACTCAGCAAAATTCCAGTCCAAGCCCCCCCAGGAGCCTACTTCCAGTTCTAGCCCCTCCATGAGTCCATTTCAATTCAAGCCCCCGCCACAGCCCATTTCCAATCTTAGCTCCCCCCAACAGCCCATTTCCAGTCCTATCCTAGCTGTTCCATCAGCCCATTTTCAGTCCTAGCTCCCTTCCCTCACAGCCCATTTCCATTCCAAGCCCCCTCCCCATCAACTATTTGCAGTTCAAGCCTCCCCTTCCACTCAGCCCATTTCCAGTCCTAGCAACCCCCCAACCCATTACCAGTCCTAACCCCCCGTCAATCAACTTCCAGTCCTAACCCCCATCACCCCATTTTCAGTTTAAGCCCCCCCTATAACCCATTACCAGTCCTAACCCCCCATCAGCCCATTTCCAGTCAGCCCCCCATAGCCCATTGCCAGTCCTAAACCCCCCCATCAGCCCACAGCCCATTACCAGTCCTAACCACATCAGCCCACCTCAAGTCCTAACCCCTCCCCATCAGCCCATTTCCTGTCCTAGCCCCCCCATAACCCATTATCAGTCCTACCCCCCCATCAGCCCTCTACCAGTCTTAACCCCCCATCGCCCATTACCAGTCCTAACCTCCCCATCAGCCCACTACCAGTCTTAACCCCCCCATAGCCCATTGCCAGCCCTCATCAGCCCACAGCCCATTGCCACTCTTAACCCCCCCCCATTGCCCACTGCCAGTCTTAACCCCCCCCATAGCCCATTGCCAGTCTTAACCCCCCCTCCCTAGCCCATTGCCAGTCTTAACCCCCCCCCTCCCTAGCCCATTGCCAATCTTAACCCCCCTCCCTCCCTAGCCCATTGCCAGTCTTAACCCCCTCCCTCCCTAGCCCATTGCCAGTCTTAACCCCCCTCCCTCCCTACCTACCTCCCTCCCTCCCTAGCCCATTGCCAATCTTAACCCCCCTCCCTCCCTAGCCCATTGCCAGTCTTAACCCCCCTCCCTCCCTCCCTCCCTAGCCCATTGCCAGTCTTAACCCCCCTCCCTCTCTCCCTCCCTCCCTAGCCCATTGCCAGTCTTAACCCCCCCCTCCCGCCCTAGCCCATTGCCAGTCTTAACCCTCCCTCCCTCCCTCCCTAGCCCATTGACAGTCCTACCCGCCCCCCCTCGGCTCATGGCAATTAAAAAAAAAAAAGCTGGCCGCTGCCGCCGCGGCGGCATGGAGTGTCCCGCGGGGCTCCCTCTGCCCGGCGGAACTCTCCCGGCGCGGCTGAGCCCCTCTCTGCCGGCTTGCAGATACGCGAAGGGAGAGAGTCTCCCTTGCGTCTCTGTTAAGCCCGCAGGGGCAGATGGGATATTTCCCATCAGCCCCTGTTTCCCATCAGCCCCTGCGGGCTTAACAGAGACGTGAGGGAGACTCTTCCTTCGCGTATCTGCAAGCCGGCAGAAAGGAGCTCAGCTGCGCCGGGAGAGTTCCGCCGGGCAGAGGGAGCACCGCGGGACACTCCATGCCGCCGCGGCGCCAGCGGCCAGCTTTTTTTTTTGTTTAAATTCAATTAAGAAAAAGCAGAATGTTCTTTGTGCGGGGCCCCCCGAAACGCGGGGCCCTGTGCAAAAAACATTCTTGCTCAATGGACGGGCCGGCCCTGCTTGTTGTGTATGCTGACATCCCAGTTCTGGATGCATGCATTTCCACCAGGAACATGCACTATGGACTAGCTAGCAGACTGTTTGCAGCTGGTATGTGTCTTGATGGAGCGCCTTGCAGGGTGCAGCGGCTGAAGGCTTGCTGCAGGAGAATATCAGATAGTGGTGGGGTGCATCTTAGCATATCCAGGCCTAATGTCTGTCTGCTATTGTGTTATGGATGTGTACAGAGCTGCATTGACTGCCCTGTAGGGTGTCTGTTCCCCAGCAGGACCCGGGTTGATGGTCCCCTCTACTGCCACCATTGCAGGGAGACCATGTTTACCACCCTCAGCCCTGGAGGAGGAGGGTGGTGGTACATAATCCTCTGAGGGGTCCATAGGAACTACACCTCACTGAGACAGACAGATATATCCAAGGTGTTTCTGCAGAAACTACCTATCTCACACATTAGCACTGCTGGGGACCTGCAGCATGGCCTATTTCTGTCATGGAAGATGCTGTGGACCTGGTGCTGGGCGCCCCACCGCACACTCAGGGTGAGCACAGTACCCGCACAATGTGACGGTGTGTAGCTACTCTGTGCCAGTAACACACACGGTCAGTACCCCCTACCAGGCCGAGGTGCTGTGGGGGTGGACATGGTCAGTTCCCCCTACCATGCCGAGGTGCTGTGGGGGTGCATACCCCATCTTGTGTTCATCTGTGGGCAGCTGATTTGCATGTGCAGTGCATCATGGGTACGGGTGGCCTAACCCTATCCTGGTGACCACAGCAGACTGTCTGTGTGGTGACATGCAGTCCCTCTACAGCCAGCCAGGGGCTTGTTAGCAGTTATAGAGCTGTAGCCCACTGGTTACTTCACTGCCTGATGAAGCCAGAGGTCATGGGTTCAAACCCACAGTGGGGTTATTTGATAGGACTGCCCAAAGCATTATCTCTTTTTAATGTACATTATTGCTGCCAGCAAAAACACTCTCTGCGTACTGTACCCATAAGGTGCCTCAGAGGGCTCTTTATAGGGCGCCCTATAGGGCACCTTTTGGTTACCGTCCATATAAGGTGCACTATACGTTATCCTGTCGAGCGACTTATAGGGTGCCCTATAGGGGACATTTTAGGGTGCCATGGTGGACAGTGCACTTTATAATGTGCCTTATGGAGTGCCTTATAGGGTGCCTTATGCGGCACCTTCAGTTACGGCACGTGAGGGCGTGTTTGCTGGCAGCAATTAATAAAATACAAATGAAGTGCTGCAGGAAACAATACGTACATTACAAAGCTGATGCCTCAGCCAGCCTTACGTATTAGGCACACTGGGGAACAAACTCATGACCCCTGTATCAGCAGTCAGTGCCTTAACCATTGTGCTACACTGCTGTTCCTCCTTGCATGTCAGCACACCTACTTCAGATTTCCATGCGTTTAAATGCACAGTGCTGCCATCAAACACAGTGCTATGACCTTGCTGTGCCTCAGGGCACCCTATATGGCGCCCTATAGGCCACCCTTTCAGAAACATTGTAGGGTGCCGTTGCGGACAGTGCACTTTAGAATGTGCCCTCTGGGGTATCCTATGAGACGCCTTATGCAGCACCTTATGTTACAATACTTTGAGGGTGTGTTTGCTGGCAGCACTAATTAAATAAAAATAAAATGCCCCCTACAGCACTATTACCGATAACAGGCAATGCCTCAGCCAGCCTTCTTCATTAGGCACAGTGGGGGATTGTACCCATGACTCCCACATCATTGGTCAGTGTCTTAACCATTGTGCTACACTGCTGCTCCTCCTTGCATGTCAGCACACCTACTTATGATTTTCATTCCTTAAACTGCACAGTGCTGCCATCAAAAACAGTGCTGTGACCTTGCGGTACCTCATACAGCACCCTATAAAGCGCCCTATAAGCAACATTCTAGGGTGCCTTGGCGAACAGTGACTTTAAAATGTGCCTTATGGGGCGCCTTATGTTAACACGCTTTGAGAGTGCGTTTGCTAGTAGAAGTAATTAAAATATAAATAAAATGCCTCCTAAAGCAACCTTCCCCATAATAGGTAATGCCTCAGCTAGCCTCCTTCATTCGGCACAGTGGGGGATTGAACCCATGATCCCTGCACCATCGGTCAGTGTCTTAACCATTGTACTGTGGCTCTGTTCCTGTGCTTACACATCAGCGCGCCACTTATGCTTCCCGCGCAAGTTTCTCATGCGCTAATGTGCGCGGCGCACATGAGCGCAGTGCACATTAGCGCATGATTAATCCCGGTTTTGCTTTTTTCTGACTGAAATGCCCACTCCTTATATGGCATCCCGCACAATAGCGCGGCGCGCACCTAATGGGGTTTTAGTAAACATACCCCTAAGTATCTTTTTAAATGATACTTTTTAATTTCCTTATTTTTGTTGGTCCTTCTGTTTGGTTACTTATTTTATGTAAATTTGTTTATATGATATTTATATTTATATTTATTTACACCTATTTTTATAGTCTATTTATGTCCTTGATATGGATATGTATGTTCATTTTATTATGCTTGTTTGCAATTCTCAGCCCCCTGAGGAAGGCGTTGCCGAAACGCGTTGGGGCGTTCTTTTATTAATAAAGCGCAATGACCACAATACCTCTTGCCCTGTGTGTTTCCTTGGTTTGCTGCAAGTAGGTGCTCCTTTTCTGTTTTATTCCCAAGAGATAAGACAGTTAAAAAGACAACCGAGGAAACTTGAATGAAAATGGAGAATTTCTAACAACCCCCCCCCCCCCACCTGATAGACAACTATATAATGAGAAACTTAAAATTCACCGAAATACAATAAACAATAGCAAGTTCAAGTACCATAAGAAGATCCTTATGAATTCACTGAACCGACCCAGGGAACTTTTTGAAATTGCCAAAAATCTAACATGTGCTCCAAACCAACTAAATACCCCCCTCATAACACCTCAAATGCTTGCAAACTTCTACATTACAAAACTCACACCTATATCAGACTGTCCAATACCATCTCCTCTCAGTCAAAAGACACCCAAATTAAATTGGTCTAATTTCCATAAATTATCCCTTAAAGAACTAAACAAGATTATTTCTAACATCAGCACCACTACCTCTAGTCTTGACCCCTGTCCACAGGGGCGGCTCAAGGCAATCTGCTGCCTGTGGCGAAGTATGAAATGGCGCCCAAGGTGGGCGGGGCTTTTTCAGAAATCCAATCAGAGACTGAACCAAACCAAAAAGCCGATTAGATTATATGGAGGAAATGCAAGATGTTTGCACACAGAGCCATATCGAGCTGCAATCGCACAATGTGCGACTTGCAGCTCAGGCGCACACCCCCCTCTTTCCCCCCCATACCTCCATCCAGTGCTGCCTGCTCTTTCCCTGCTGCTGCCAGGCATCGCTGGATGGAGGTATGGGGAGGAGGAGGGGGACATGCACCCAATCTGAAAGGCACCGGCACTTTAAGCAGATCTGTCCCTCCCTACTCTGACATCGTGTTGGAGGAGGGAGGGACAAGACCTGCTTAAAGTGCTGCGAAAAGGCTTGGGGAGCGCATTTCGGCTGCCTGCTATTGTCCTGCCAGAGGCGGCAGGGCAACAGCAGACAGCTGAAATATGCCTCCCAAGTCTTTCCGCCCTGTGCTGCTGCACCGCTTGCACAGGGCTAGGTACGGTCCCATTTGCACACCAAGGAACTAAAAGACAGCAAGAACCAACAGCACAGTTCATAAAACTAAATTATACCTCATTTTTATTTTGTTGTTTTAAACTAAGAACATAAGAACATAAGATATGCCATACTGGGTCAGACCAAGGTCCATCAAGCCCAGTATTCTGTTTCCAACAGTGGCCAATCTAGGTCATATGTACCTAGCAGTTTCCCCAAGGGACACAGGTTCCACAATGCTTGTATTGGTTCAAGCATTGATATCCTGGGTCCCTTCTTAATAATGGTTTATGGACCTTTCCTCCAGGAACTTGTCCAAACCTTTTTTAAACCCAGCTACACTAACAGCCTTTACTACATCCTCCGGTAACAAATTCCAGAGTTTGATTACACGTTGAATGAAAAAATATTTTCTTTTATTAGTCTTAAATAGTTTACCCTGTAGCTTCATTGCATGTCCCCTAGTCTTTCTATATTCTGATAAGGTAAACAATTGATCTACGTTTACCCGTTCCATTCCGTTCATTAATTTATAGACTTCTATCATATCTCCCCTCAGCCGTCTCTTTTCCAGGTTAAAGAGCCCTAACCTTTTTAGCCTTTCTTCATAGGAGTATCCTTCCATCCCCTTTACCATTTTGGTGGCTCTTCTCTGAAGCTTTTCTAAAATCGCTATATCCTTTTTAAGATACGGCGACCAGAATTGCACACAATATTCAAGGTGCGGTCTCACCATGGAACGATATAGAGGCATTATAATATCTTTTGTTTTATTTTCCATTCCTTTCCTTATCATACCTAGCATTCTATTTGCTCTTTTGGCCGCTGCTGCACACTGGGCCGAGGGTTTTAACATGGTATCCACAATGACGCCTAAATCTTTTTCCTGGGTGGTGGTTCCTAATGTGGAACCTTGCATCATGTAACCATAGTTTGGGTTGTTCTTCCCTAGGTGCATAACCTTGCACTTGTCCACATTAAATTTCATCTGCCATTTTGATGCCCAGTCTTCCAATTTATCAAGATCCTCTTGCAATTTTCCACAATCCTCTTGGGTTTTATGGTTCTTGCTTTTTCTTTTTCAACATATATTTTGCATCCACGGTAAGTGCAGAGCAGAACCAGGACATTCACCCACAGAACTCAATATTTAAAAAAAAAATCTGATGCTGATAATCTCACTAACAACAACAACAACCACTATTCTCCAGTACCAGGCATATTGTGAACTAATACAAAACCCTACAACAAAGAGCAAACCTACCATACCATACCATATCAGCACAAACTTCCAAAACTCACATAAGGAGCCCATCCAAAAAATGTGTCACATTAAATACTACAGTGGGCCCTGGAACATCCATACACCTATTTGAAAAGCTGAACAAGTCAAATTACTACAGTACAGTATAGATCTTTATGTACAAACTCCATGTTAACAGAACACCTGACCTCAGTCACACACTCACAACATCGACCCTCACCAAGTACAGAATAAGTAACCACAATCTAAAGTAAAAATAAAAACATGTAGACAAAATTTAAATTGAAACCCCAAGAAGCCAGAGTCCACATGCAGTGCAACATCAGATAAATAAGAGATGCAGTTCCCCAATACTGTGTAAAATATAAAAATAGCACAAAGTCCAATCACTAAAATTAATTAAAAATTATTTTTCTACCTTTGTTGTCTGACCATTTTATTCTCTGATCATGCTGGTCCAGATCTGAGGCTTCTGCTTTCCTGTCTTCTCTTAGCTCTCTTTCTGTGGTCTATGGTTCATTGGCCATCTGCCATTTCTTATCTCTTCTTTTGTTTTCTTCACTTCCTTTCATCAGCCCATTTCCAGGTACAATAACCCTCCCCAGTATCAGTCCCCTTTCCAGTCCTTCCCTCCCAGTACCTTCCAATGTCAACTGCCTTGCATTCCCACGACTGCCACTGGTGTCCATTCACTTCCAGTCCCCCTCCTTCCCCACTGGCTAGCCCCTTCTAGTCCAAATACCAACCCAGATATCAGCTCACGTCCACTCTGTGCCACCCCCCTGTCAGCTCCCTTCCAGTCGCCCTACCCTCTTTCCATCCCCCTTCCAGTGCCAGTTGCATGTCAGCTCCCTTCCAGCCTCCTCCCCATTACCCAACCACCTACCACTCCCATCCCCAAGTGTCAGCTCCCTTCCAGTCCCCCTTCAGTACATCCCAGGTGTCAGCTCCTTTCCAGCCCCCTCCTTCCCCCGTGTCAGCTCACTTCCTGACCCCTCCTTCCCCTACAAAAATAACTATTACTCTACAACAAATATATCAAAACAAAAATAGAGTAAACTTGAAAAAAATGAGCAGACATGTGTATAAACATATTAATGTCGGAAGATATGCCGTGAGGAAACAGGCATTTCCTGTTTGCCATCAGTGCCAGCGGGCTTAACAGAGCCACTCTAGTATTTTTCGCGGCTCTGAAAAGCTGGCACTGAGGGAGATGGGAGGGCTCTGCTGGGGCACCCATGGGGCACTTCATTCTGCCGCTGTTGTGGTGGCAGTGGCAGCGGCTCCAGCAGTGGCTCCTCTCATCAGTTTTACTTTTTTTTGAAGGCCGAGTGAGGCGGACTTTTTGGGGGCAATTTTTGTCGCCCCCAAAAAGTTGCCGCCTGAGGCCACCGCCTCACTCGGCCTCATTATAAAGCCGCCCCTGCCTGTCCAGTTAGTTGGCTAAAAGTGGTACGTTCAGAATTAGTACCTTACATCCTCGAAATGGTCAACATGTCAATCACACAGAGAATAATGCCTAAACTCCTGAAGTAAGTCTTAATACGCCCAATATTAAAAAATAAATCGCTGGATAAACTCTGTCCCACATCCTACAGGCCCAAATCCAGAACCAAATCATCGAAAAGATTGTTTACACACAGCTATTGGACCACATTGATACACATGCTCCTCTAGACACACATTAATATGGTTTCAGATCATACCATAGTGTTGAGATTCTTCTTTCTGGGCTCTTTGATAACCTGATAAAGATCATCGATAACCCTAAATGAGCAGTCCTCTTAATATTTTTAGACATTACAGCTGCTTTTGACTCAATTAGTCATACATTCCTGATTGAAAGACTTAAGCAAGTTGGGTATATATGGCACCACATTACAATGGTTTCAATCCTACCTTTTTTACCGTTACCAGGAGGTTAAAATAGGACAACAAACATCAAGGTCATTCCCACACAAACAAGGGATACCTCAAGGCTCTGCCCTTTCCACACTCCTATTTAATATATACTTGTAACCTATCTGCAACATTATTCAAGGACTCAATATTGGATATTCCATCTATGTAGATAATGTAATGCTATTCCTCCCGTTTGATATATCACAACCTAATTTTACCAGTATCACTTCTTGCTCCACCAAAATTTCACAGTGGTTAAATGACCATAACCTCAAAATCAATTACAAGAAAATTGAGGTCCTTTTTGTTACAAGAAACCAGAATTTTACATGACTGCCAAACCTAAACTTTGAAAATGTTTCACTTACAACAAAGAATGAGGTAAGATACCTGGGTGTGAAACTAGAAGGATTCTTAACCACTTACCTGAAAACAACAGTTAATATAATCTATAGCAGATTAAGGCTCCTCAAATACCTGAGACCCCTACTACCACACCAGGACTTTAGATCCGTACTACAAGTCATGATTTCCCCCATATGGGCTTCTGCAAAAGCATCCTACAAGGACTCCCAAGCGAGCTATAAACCATCTTAGGATTGTTCAACATGTTGCTGCCAGGATTATCGCTAAAGCAAACCCATCATAACTCATAACTCATTTTATATAATCTACACTAGCTGCCCATTGACAGTAGTATCAAGTATAAAATACTAATGACCATCTTCAAACTTATAAGGAAATTATCACCATCGTGCCTAACCAAATTCATAAAGAGTCCATCTAATGACAGACTAAAAGGGGAATGTACACAAAACACACTTCTAGTACCCTCATCCTATCGAAAATTTATCAGGGCGACCACCAATAGAGCCTTTAGCTTTACTGCACCAATGTTATGGAATACCCTCCCAGATAAACTTAGATCCACTACTGACTTAATAACATTCAGAAAAGAACTTAAGACACATCTTTTCATAGAGCATTTTGGCTCATCCGAACCAACACAAAACGTCTTCCTTACCTAACACTGACATACCAATCAATTGTGTGAATACTTGAAAAAATCTTTATTTCGCGTTTTTGCTTCCGCAGCAAGCTTCTTCTCAAATTCTCCCTTTGCCTGCCTTATCAATGCTTTGCATTTGACTTGCCAGTGCTTGTGCTATTTCCAGGTTTCATTGTATGGCTCTTTTTTCCATTTCCTGAAAGATGCTTTTTTGGAAACAGCCTCTCTGACCTCACCTTTAAACCATGCTGGCAGTTTTTTGGACTTCCTTCCGCTTTTCTTAAAGCGTGGAATACAGCTGGTCTGGGCTTCCAAGATAGTATTTTTCAACAACACCCAAGCTTGATGTAAGTCTTTAACCTTTGCAACTGCTCCTTTTAGATTTTTCTTAACTATTTTCCTCATTTTATCATAGTCTCCCTTTCGAAAGTTAAAAGGTAGTACTGTGGATTTCCTTACTATCCCTCTTCCACTAATTAAATCAAATGCGATCATGCTATGATCACTATTGCCAAGAGGCCCCAATACCCTTATTTCTTGCACTAGATCTGGTGTTTCACTAAGGACTAGGTCTAATATGGCTTCCCCTCTGGTCGGTTCATGAACCAGCTGCTCCAAGAAGCAGTCATTTCATTCATCTAGGAACTTTATCTCCCTAGCATGTCCTGCCGTGACACTGACCCAGTCGATACTGGGGTAATTGAAATCACCCATTATTATTACTGCGCTGTAACTTTTGTTAGCTTCCTTGATTTCTTTGAGCATTTCATCATCCATTTGTTCATTCTGGCCAGGTGGTCAATAGTACACCCCCACTGCCATCGTCTTCCCCTTTTTACATGGAATTTCAATCCATAGAGATTCTACGGCAAATTTTGTTTCCTCTAAAACTTTAATCCTTTCTGACTGAGTGCCCTCTCTAACATAGAGCGCAACCCCTCCACCAATTTGATCAGCTCTATCATTACGATATAGTTTGTACCCAGGTATCACAGTGTTCCACTGCTTGTCCTCCTTCCACCATGTCTCTGAGGTACCAATCATATCTAACCTCTCATTTAGTGCTATATATTCTAACTCTCCCATCTTATTTTTTAGACTTCTAGCATTTGCATACAAGCATTTTAGAGACTGTATTTTATTCATATTAATCTGGCTATTGGTAGGCATGGGTAATTTGGGATCTTTAAGCTCTGTCTGCTCCATACTTGAGGGCATTTGGACTACTTTACTCTTTTTTGGAACCTCTCTGCTTTTGGTAGTATCCTTCAAGGATACATTCTTCCGAACCATATGCTCTTGGGTGACTCTCGGCTTTCCCCTATTATCTAGTTTAAAAGATGCTCTATCTCCTTTTTATAGGTTAATGGCAGCAGCCTGGCTCCCCGTTAAGGTTAATGTCAGCAGCCGTTAAGGTGAAGCCCATCCCTTCGGAAGAGCCCCTCCTTTCCCCAGAATGTTCCCCAGTTCCTAACAAATCCAAAACCCTCATCTCTGCACCATTGTCTAATCCATGCATTGAGACTCCAGAGCTCTGCCTGCCTTTTGGGTCCTGCGTGTGGAACGGGAAGCATTTCGGAGAATGCTACCCTGTAAGTTCTGGATTTCAACTTCCTACCTAAAAGCCTAAATTTAGCCTCCAGAACCTCCCTACCACATTTTCCTATGTCATTGGTACTGACATGTACCAAGACAGCAGACTCCTCCCCAGCACTATCAAAGAACTTATCTAGGTGGCGCGTGAGGTCCGCTACCTTCGCAACAGGCAGGTATGTTACCAGGCGATCCTCACGTCCACCAGCCACCCAGCTATCTACATGCCTAATGATAGAATCACCAACTATAACGGCTGTCCTAACCCTTCCCTCATGGGCACATGGCCCTGGAGAAACTTCCTCGGTGCGAGAGGGTTTTACATCACCTGGAGGACAGGTCCTAGTTACAGGATCACTTCCTGCCACACCAAAGTGATGCTCTCCTGTCACGTGACCTCTCTCCTCCATGGCAACAGGGATGCTGCCAGACTGAAGGTGGGACTTCAGGACTATATCCCTGTAGGTCTCGTCTATGTACCTCTCTGTCTTTCTTATATCTTCCAAGTCTGCTACTCTAGCCTCTAGAGAACGGACTCATTCCCTGAGAGCAAAGAGATCCTTGCACCTCAATGCAAAAGACTGGAAAGCCCCCAACTTGCTGCTGGACTGCTTTCTGCATCTTAGTTTTAAGCTTGTGTTTAGATCTTTATGTTCTTTACTTACTTGTAAATAAATCTGCTTGTACATATATTCCTAGTTGTATATAAGTCACATTGTTTTTTGGCACTGATAAAGTGCAAACTTTCTAATTTATATTCTCTGATGTTACTTGTTGAAACTTGTTAAGATGTAACGGTTCCTTACTAGTTATTTGTAAACTGCTTTGATTTTGCAGAAAGGCGGTATATAAAACTGTTTAATAAATAAATAAAATTATACTGAGCTACACTTTATTCAGGAAGGTCAGGGTAGAGAGAAGGGAGGAGGAGTGGCACTATATATAAAAAAAATCATCTTAAAGCTACAGAAATACAGGGCTTACAAGGAAGGAGGAGGCACTGTGGGCTAGACTAGAAAGAGGGAATGGGGAATCCAGTTGCATTGGTGTGATACACAGATCTCCTTCACAGGCAGAATTAGTGCACAGAGATTTAATTGAAAACATTCACAGAATTGCCAGGAAAGAAGAAGTGCTACTAATAGGCGATTTCAATATGCCAGATGTTGATTGGCGCATCCCTGCTGCAGTGTCCTCTAGAAGTAAGGAGATCTAGGATTTTCTACAGGGAGAATTATTCCAGCAGTTGGTAACAGAACCTAAATGTGAAGTGGCCATACTGGACTTGGTCCTTACAAATGGGAAAAGTATTTCTGATGTTATAGTGAGAGATCATCTCGCATCCAGTGATCACCAGATGGTGTGGTTCAGTATTAGGACTAGGCCTGATAAAGTCCATTTAAAAGTGAATGTCCTAGACTTCAAACGAGACCTACAGGGACGTAGTACTGAAGTCCCACCTCCAGTCTGGTAGCCTCTCTGTTGCCATGGAGGAGAAAGGTCACGTGAAAGGACAGCATCACCTTGATGTTGCAGGAAGTGATCCTGTAGCTAGGACCTGTCCTCCAGGAGATGTTAAACCATCTTGCACCGAGGAAGTTTCTCAAGGGACATGTACCCATAAAAGAAGAGCTAGGATGGCTGCTATCATTAGGTATGTAGATAGCTGGGTGACTGGTGGACGTGAGGATCACCTGGTAACATCCCTGCCTGGTGAAAAAGTAGCAGACCTCATGCGCCACCTAGACAAGGTCTTAGATAGTGCTAGGGAGGAGTCTGCTGTCTTGGTACATAATAGAACCAATGACATGGTAAAGTGTGGTAGGGAGATTCTAGAGGCTAAATTTAGGCTTTGAGGTAAGAAGTTGAAATCCAAAACTTCCAGAGTTGCATTCTCTGAAATGCTTCCCATTCTATGCGCAGGACCCAAAAGGCAGGCAGAGCTCCAGTGTCTCAATATGGAGATGAGACGGTGATGCAAGGAAGAGGGGCTTGGATTTGTTAGGAACTGGGCAACATTCTGGGGAAGGGAGGGGCTTTTCCAAAAGGATGGACCCCACCTTAACTGGGATGGAATCAGGCTACTGGCATTAACCATAAAAAAGGAGCTAGAGCAGTTTTTAAACTAGATAATAGGGGAAAGTCGACAGTCGCCCAAGTGTGCATGGTTCGGAAGGATGTGTCCTTGAAGGATACTAGCAAAAGAGGGAAGTTAGGGCATCCCAACAGAGAGGTTCCAATAAAAATAAAAATAACCCAGATGTCCCATAAGTAAAGAGCAGACAGAGCTGAAAGATCCAAAATTATCCCTATAAACTGATAACTATATTAACATGAATAAAATATAACCTCTAAAATGTCTGTATGAAAATGCTAGAAGTCTAAAATATAAGATGGGGGAGCTAGAATATATAACACAAAATGAAAAGTTAGACATGATTGGCATCTCAGAGACCTGGTGGAAGGAGGACAACCTATGGGACATTATGATACCTCGGCATATACTATATCGCAATGATAGGGTAGATCAAATTGGTGCAGGATTAACATTTTGCAGGAAACAAAATACAATGTAGAATCTTTATGGATAGAAATTCCATGTAAAAAGAAGAAGGCAATGGTAGTGGTGGTGTACTTCCGTCCACCTGGCCAGAATAAACAGGAGAAAGATGAAATGCTAAAAGAAATGCTAAAAGAAATCAGAGAAGCTAATAAAAGTTAGAACGCAGTAATAATAGGCGATTTTAATTACCCCAGTATTGACTGGGTCAATATCACAGCAGGATATACTAGGGAGATAAAGTTTCTAGATGAAATAAATGACTGCTTCTTGGAGCAGCTGGTTCATGAACCGACCAGAGGGGAAGCCATTTTGGACCTAGTCCTTAGTGGAATACAAGATCTGGTGCAAGAGATATGGGTATTGGGGCCACTTGGCAATAGTGATCATAGCATGATTGCGTTTGATTTAATAAATGGAGGGAGGATGCCAAGGAAATCCTCAATTTAACTTTTAACTTTCAAAAGAGACACTATGACAAAAATGAGGAAAATAGTTAAGAAAACACTAAAAGGAGCAGCTGCAAAGGTTAAAGATTTACATCAAGCACGGGCATTGTTTAAAAATACTATCTTGGAAGCCAAGATCAGATGTAGTCCATGATTTAAAAAAAGTAGAAGGAAGGCCAAAACACTTGCCAGCATGATTTAAAGGTGAGGTCAGAGAGGCTTTTGTATCCAAATAAGCATCTTTCAGGAAATGGCAAAAGGAGCCAAATGACGAAAACAGGAAACATAAGCACTGAAAGTTACATGCAAGGAATTAATAAGGCAGCCAAATAGAGAATTTGAAAAAAACCTTGCCTTGGAAGCAAGAATGCATAATGAAAGCATGTTCAAGTACATTCATAGCAAAATACCTGTGAGAGAGTCAGTTGGACCATTAGATGATAGAGGGGCTAAAGGGGCGCTAAGGAAGGACAAGGCCATAGTGGAGAGACTGAATGAATTCTTTGTTTTGGTCTTTACTGAAGATGATATGGAGCAGCAGCCATCACTGCCCAATTGGGGCAGCCGCCTGGAGTTAAAAGTTCAGCGCCATCGGGCGCGCAACAAAAGAACTCTCCCGCCACCATCCTCAGCTCTCCCCATCGGGGGATCGAGTCTCCAGCAGCGGGAGGAGCAGCAGCCATCACTGCCCAATCGGGGCAGCCGCCCAGAGTTAAAATTCAGCACCATCGGGCGCGCAACAAAAGAACTCTCCCACCACCATCCTCAGCTCTCCCCATCGGGGGATCGAGCCTCCAGCAGCGGGAGGAGCAGCAGCCATCACTGCCCAATCGGGGCAGCCGCCCGGAGTTAAAAGTTCAGCGCCATCGGGCGCACAACAAAAGAACTCTCCCGCCACCATCCTCAGCTCTCCCCATCGGGGGATCGAGCCTCCAGCAGCGGGAGGAGCAGCAGCCATCACTGCCCAATCGGGGCAGCCGCCCGGAGTTAAAGGTTCAGCGCCATCGGGCGTGCTACAAAAGAACTCTCCTGCCACCATCCTCAGCTCTCCCCATCGGGGGATCGAGCCTCCAGCAGCGGGAGGAGCAGCAGCCATCACTGCCCAATCGGGGCAGCCGCCCGGAGTTAAAAGTTCAGCGCCATCGGGCGCGCAACAAAAGAACTCTCCCGCCACCATCCTCAGCTCTCCCCATCGGGGGATCGAGCCTCCAGCAGCGGGAGGAGCAGCAGCCATCACTGCCCAATCGGGGCAGCCGCCCGGAGTTAAAGGTTCAGCGCCATCGGGCGTGCTACAAAAGAACTCTCCTGCCACCATCCTGAGCTCTCCCCATCGGGGGATTGAGCCTCCAGCAGCGGGAGGAGCAGCAGCCATCACTGCCCAATCGGGGCAGCCGCCCGGAGTTAAAAGTTCAGCGCCATCGGGCCTTGTCAGAGGGCACTTTGGCATGGTCCTTAGGCGCGGGCCCGAGGGGAAGGGCACACGAAACTCCTGCTCCTGCTAATCTGCCAGCAACTATCCAGCTCCGGACAGCAGACACTAGTAATAGGCTCACTCCAGGGATAATGTGCACCCTACAACAAAGAGACATGAAAATGCCTCCAGTCCACCCTGCCTAAGGAGAACAGCCCAACTATTCATCTGCCTACGGACCTACAAGGTGAATTGACTTAGTCACGTTTATATGACTTAGTCACGTTTATATGACCAATGCATATTTACTGATCCTAGTCTGTGTTTGCAATTCACTACTATATTAATTTCACAAATGACTTTGTAATATCTCATTCTAGCAACAAATCGAGTTGTTAATCACAGATAGTGACACACATAGAGACCAATAGTAGCTATAGAAAGATTTTCTACATTGAAAAGTTGATACTCAACAGTTAACCTCACCAAATGCTCTCAGAAGCAAACACACTGACTACAACTCTCATTAAGGTACCCAGACACATCCAACACATCACAAATATGGCTATATCTCTGCTTACTCTCACTCTAATTTACACCCTGACCAGTACTTTTTACGAAGCTACTGCTATTACACAGGGTTGTAACCCTATCCCACTACTTCTCAGCACAAGTAGGAAATATTACCATAACCAACACCAACCACCCCCAAATCCGTACTACAAAAGACAGTCGCACTTACTCTATGCCACTCTTGAACCCACAGCAACAACAAATCTGAAGGAAAAACAAAATCAACAAACCCTCAAATGCGCACTCATCAATGCACGCTCGGCCCGCAACAAATGGCCTGCCATCACTGATCTACTCTCAAATCTCAACCTAGACATCCCACTGGTAACGGAAACATGGTTGTCAGACGCTGATAATGCTCTACTAAACCAAATCACTCCTACCAACTTCTCGATCTACACATGCAACAGAGATAGCAGAAGAGGAGGTGGTGTACTCATCCTAGCCAAAACTGCACTTCAATACCGGATTAACTTCACTAAGAACACACAACACCTGAATATGTTAATAATCACCAACAAATTTAACGCTATAAACCTTATCTACAGGGCACCTGGCGCTTCGTCAGATGAACTCTCCGATGTGATCGACCTAGCCTGTAACCCTCAAAACACACACAAAACAAACTGGTTGATGGGAGACTTTAATCTTGCCTCCACCCAGCAAGAATTAGCTATCACCTTCCTAGAGGCAATGTCAAACCTAGGCTATAAACAAGCCGTGAAAGATCCCACTCACCAACAAGGTAACCTCCTAGATCTAGTCTTCGTCCCACCTTGTGACACCAGCAGACTAAACCAAATCGAATTAACTGTCACCCCCGTCCCCTGGTCCGACCATAACCTAATGACATTTCAGATACCATCACCACCAACAGCAGACTGCCACCCAATCACATGGAGACCAGAGAAACCTTCCCGATTCAAACAGCTAGACAGAGAGCTTATCACTCAGCATGTAATCCCAAAGCTATCTAAACCATCCTCCAACCTCAATGAAATGCTCACAAACTGGAATAACACCCTCACACAAGTTGCCCAACATTCAAACAACGACAAGAAACATACAGCTAACAATCAAGCCCCGAAAAAGCATAACGCTCCATGGTTCTCCTCCAAACTACGATCCTCATTACTACATCTGAGAAAACTTGAAAGAAAGTGGCGACGGACCCGCAGCTCAGCAGACCAAAGTACATATTTAGAACACCTGAAAAACCATAGGGACTCAATGTGGGCAGAAAGAAAAAATTCCATACTGAGCTCCTCAATCGCTCATTAAATAAGCCTCGTGACCTTTTCAATTTAGTAAAATCACTGACCAACCAAACACCCCAACCACAACAGGAGTGTATCCAACCTCAGGCATACGCTAACTACATCCAATCCAAAGCAATAAAGGTGACTACTACCACACCGTGTGAGTCCTATCAGAACCCTAACATTCAACCCCCACTTACTAAGCTCTCACCCCCATCAGTGAAAACCATTGAGGAAACAATTGCCAACATCAACACCACGACAGCTCCAAATGACCCTTGCCCAGCCCACTGGATCAAATCAATGCACTCAGAACTAAGTCCATTCATAGCTGATATCGCAAAGCAATCTTTCATAACTGGAATCTTCCCGGAGGACCTTAAGAAAACATCCATATGACCATTACTGAAGAACAACCAGCTTGATCTGAATAAGGAAGACTCTTACCGACCAATCTCCAGTATCCCTTTCCTAGCCAAAATACTCGAGAAAACAACTCAAAGACAGATTCAGCAGCACATAGACACAACCTCTCCGTTAGACCCATGCCAACATGGTTTCAGAGAGGCGCATGACGTAGAAACCCTGTTGACCTCATTAACAAACACACTCACCAACGGGATAGACAACATCAAGAAAGGCTTTGCATTGATCTTCCTAGATATCTCCGTGGCGTTCGACTCAGTAGATCATGAACAACTCCTGATGAGACTCCATGCAAAGGGAATCCATGACCGTGCACGGGACTGGTGCAAGTCTTACCTTCAAGGCAGATGGCAGCAAGTTCGGATTGGCAACAAAACATCAGAACCCTTCCAGCAAAGACAGGGAGTACCACAAGGATTGTCATTATCCGCACTATTTTTCAATATTTATATGCAGCCAATCTGCGACATAACCCGCTCCTTCAGCATATCCTGCCTCATGTACGCAGACGATGTTCTGTTATTCACACCTATAACGGTCGTATGCCCAGATCTCACAATGTTAATTAAGTGCTTCAATGCAATAACAGATTGGCTCTTCAGTCACAATCTACGTATAAATTTCAAGAAGACAGAAGTGCTATTTGTCACACGGAACAAAGACTTCTCCCCGCCATCAACACTAAAAGTTAGAGATGCAGAACTTCCAGTCAAATCCAACATACGCTATCTAGGAGTAATATTAGACCAACACTTGGACTTCAAAGACCACATCAAACGAACAGTAAAATCTATATACTTCAAAATCAAAACCCTCTGCCACCTGAGACCCATGATGAAAACCGACGACTTTCGAACAGTTTTCCAAGCCCTAGTATCACCTCACTTTGACTATGCTAATATAATACTACATGGCCTCCCAAAGAATACCCTCAACCCACTTCAGTTAGCCATGAATGCAGCGGCTCATGTTCTGTGCGGAGCATCTAGGAAGGACCACATCTCACCTATACTAAAAGAGCTTCATTGGCTCCCAATAAACTGTAGAATCTTATACAAAACCCTCCTCATTACCTTTAAAGCATTCAATAAGACATCACCCTCTTCAATTGTTGATCTACTCATTCATACCCCCAATAACAGATCCAGAAGAGCTCTTGCAGAAAACACTCTAGTCATACCAAGCAATTCTATAAAACTTAACCAATCAACCATCAATAGGGCATTTACAAGCTATGCCCCCAGATGTTGGAACAAACTCCCTTCTAACATAAGAGCAATCAAAGACCTCACGCAGTTTAGAAAAGCCATCAAACATCACCTGTTCCTCATGCACTTTACACAGCCTGGTGATCCCCCCCCCCCCCCACCCACACACTCACTCATATATGGCAATTGAAACTAAATTCACCATAAAACTACAATCTAATTCTACCCCATACGATATTACAGCTCTCTAACGTTTCTTTACCAACAGAGTATAAACACGCTGTAAGCTAAACTTGACAGCAATACCTTCTTACGAGCCCAGCCTGTTAACTACTTGTAGCTAAATCTCAAATGTATATAGTTTCCCCAGTTAATCCATGTTCAAATTCCTGTTTTATGTAAACGTAGGACTATTTGTATGTCCAAGTGTTTATTGTTTCGATGTAAACCGCACTGATGAGAAATAGTGCGGTATATAAGAATTGTTAAATAAATAAATGTTATCAAGGCCTGAAATGGTATTTAAAGGTGATGTGTCGGAAGAATTGAAAAAAATATTGATAAACTGGAAGATGTATTACAACTATTTGATAAACTGAGCAGTAGCAAATTACCTGGACTAGATGGTATACATCCGAGGGTTTTGAAAGAACTGATATATCAGACTGCAGACCTACTATTAAGAATCTGTGAACTATCAATAAATCATCTGTAATACCTGAAGATTGGAGAATAGCCAATGTAACTTCAATTTTTAAAAAGGGTTTCAGGGGTGATTCAGTAAAGTATGGACTGGTAAGCCAGAGGTCAGTTCCAAGCAAAATGGTAGAAACAATTATAAAGAATATCATTTCTAAACATGTATTTTTTTATGTGCTGTAGAGTCACTGTTGACTCCTGGTGACCCAGCAGCTCATGGGTTTTCTTGGCAAGGTATGACTACTACTAATAATAATCATTTGTACAGCACTACAAGGCATATGCAACCCTATACACATAGATGTAAGACTCCATACCTGCTCATCAGAGTTTACAATCTAATCAAGACAAAATACAAAGTGAAATTGGGGACTAAAGTATGGTAAGATACACATAGGTAGTGGACAAGAGAGTGAGGAGCATCATCTTCTGAGGCGGCGGAGGATAAAATGACATGCCCAAAGTTTCAAGAAATGCCAGTGGGACTTGAACTTTGATCTCTTGGGTACTGGGCTGTTGCTCTAACCACTAGGATACTACACCACTCTCTTAACTTTTCCAAGATGGGGCAATACCTCAAGGAGGTGTTAACGGGATGGGACCAGCTGGGGGATAACATAGCATAAGAAATGCCATACTGGTTCAGACCAAAGTCCATTAAGCCCAATATCCTGTTTCCAACAGTAGCAAATCCAGGTCACAATTACCTAGCAGATTCCCAAAAAGATACATAGGTTCCACAAAGCTTGTCCTGGGGGTAAGCAATGGATTTCCTGGGTCCTCTTTAATAATGGTTTATGAACCTTTCCTCCAGGTACTTATCCAAACCTTTTTTTTTTTTTTTTTAACTTTTATTTTCATTTTGGAACATCGAAACAAAAGGACATACAGAATAGAAGACATGAACAAATAATATTATACAATCACGGACAGTAAACCCCCACCACCCCCCTCCCCCCCCTGCTTCTTCTCTGGGATACGTAACAATCCAGTATCGGGTGTATATACACATTATTATCTTTCGAGGTAATATAATTATCTGCAACATGATGAGTGTGGCTATACGGCTATATTGGAGCATCTGGCAATCTGAACATAATCATTAAGCATCTGCCATTTAGACAAGTGAGAGCAGTCCTGAACCTGGAATGCCATCCGACGAGGTATCTGCTTATACGTACTATATAAACAGACAGAGTTCCACCATTCGGTAAAAGTTAGGCGGGAGCCATTCTTCCAATTTTTCGTGACTAAGCAGACAGCCATGCCCAACATAAAATCTAGGAGGAAGCGGCCTGTCCTGGGAAGAGAGGGGATCCCCGCCACAGAGCGGAGTCCCACAATCTTCCAAGAAAGGGGCTCCCGGAAGTGTAGGATACTTTGTATTCGGTCCCAAACCCGCCCCCAATATTGCTGTAGTGCTGGACATTCATAAATAACATGGGCAAAGGTACCCACCGCTGTATGGCATGACCAACAGCGATAGCTTGTATTGACATTCCATTTGGCCATCTTCTCAGGAGTATAAAAGCATCTGTGGGCAAAATAGAAGAGCGTTTGAGTGACAGAGGCGGATCTGGAGACCCGCACCACTTTGCTCCAGACTATCTTCCATTGCTGGGGAGTTAAAGTGATGTGCAATTCGCGCTCCCATGCCTGCTGGGCCCTAGGGGTGTCCCTGCCTGGACTATGAGTGAGTATTTTATAAAAGTTAGATGCCACCCCTGGTAGACTCCCGATACAACAAATCACTTCTGACAGCCCTTCCTCGCCAGTATCAGAGCGCGGAGTGACAGGAGCGCCTTTAAGGCAATGTTGGAGCTGCACCCATTGAAAGTAATATTTCGCTGGTAGACCAAATTCCGCTTGTAAAGCATTAAAGGTTTTCCAGCGATCCCCAGCAAACAGCTGCTTAGGTGTCCAAATCCCCCTGGAGTACCAGGGTCTCCATGCTATCGTTTTTTTGTTAATTTGAAATCGAGAGTTATGCCAAATCGGGAGATGGTCCGGGGGGCACGCCTGCGGACCCAGAGATTGAATAAGGGCATTAAAGGCCACTAGAGTGTTTGCAACCATTGGTGAATGGCGGGAGTCTGAATGAGGGCACATTCCGGGGAAGTAGGCCAGTGGAACTGGTCCACTGAGCTCTTCTTCAATATCTAGGCACACCGGGCGGCCTGCTGCCGGGGTATCCAACCAACGGGCACCTTGCTTTAAGAGGAAGGCCTTATGATATTTGAGAAAATCTGGAAATCTAGCTCCTCCTCTCGCTTTATCAGATTGCAAGTGTTGTTTAGCTATCCTGGGTGTTTTACCTTGCCATAAATAACGGATAAGAAGGCCTTCTATATCTTTGTAGATGTGTCGGGGCAGTAAACATGGTAGCATTTCGAGGATGTAGTTCACTTTAGGAACTATCATCATTTTCACTGTTTCCAAGCGGCCCCACCATGTAAGGGTTAGTGGAGACCACCGATTGGTAAGTTCACGGACTTTGGAGATTATCGCCCTGGCGTTGAAACTAATAGTGTCCTCTAAAGGATAGCAATAAGAGACCCCGAGATATTTCACCATACTATGCTGCCAGAGAAAGGGAAAGGCTTGCATGTCGGCCGCATGTACCCGGTGGTTAAGTGGGAAAGCAACCGATTTGGTCCAGTTAATCTTATAGCCCGAGAGCTGCGAATACCTGTCTAGTAATTCTAAGACTACTGGTACCGAGTCCAGAGTTATAAAAAGCATAAGATCATCTGCATAAGCGGAGAGTTTGATCTCTCTGTGTCTAAAGGGGGCACCTCGGATGTCTGCGGACTGCCTAAGTAACAGGGCAAGAGGTTCGAGCGCTAAGTCAAAAAGCAAAGGAGATAGGGGGCACCCTTAGCGTGTACCTCTTTGAAGGCTGAATGGCTGAGATTTGATAGCATTCACACAGATACTGGCTGTGGGTTCGGCATACATGACTTGAAGAAACCGGAGAAAGCCCTCCCCAAAGCCGTACCAACGGAGAACAGCAAATAAGAAGGGCCATTCGAGACGGTCGAAGGCTTTCTCGGCGTCTAGGGAGAGGCCAACTAGTGGTAGATCTAGGCTTGCAGCATTAGTCAAAACATGACATAAAGTCCTAGCGTTGTCGGCAGTGGATCTTCCGGGTATAAAACCACATTGATCAGGGTGGATTAGTGTAGACATTTGGTCAGATAGTCGAGAGGCTAAGATAGTCGCAAAAATTTTATAGTCAACGTTAAGAAGGGAGATTGGGCGGTAGTTAGCTGTTAACAGCGGATCCCTCCCTTCTTTTTCAAATACTACCACATTCGCCGCCGAAAAGGATCCCAAGCAAGATGTGTCTTCAGCCAGAGCAGTGAAATAGAGTTTTAGGTGGGGGGCTAGATCAGCACTGAACGTTTTATAAAATTCGGCCGGAAGACCGTCAGGGCCTGCGGCGCGTCCCGAGGCCATACGTTTAAGGGCAGAGTGAATTTCATTAGTAGAGAAGGGTTTATCCATCGCAGCCCTATCCTCTTCAGAGAGGGTCGGCCGTTGGATTTCGGATAATAATCGCTCAAAAGCCTCTGACGTGAAGTCACATTCTGATTTATAAAGACGAGTATAAAAATCCCGGAAGAGCTCTACTATCTCTGTATTATTTGTCACTATGTCCCCTCCTACCGGGTTTCGGAGAGCCGCTACCCGCTTGGCTTCTTTTTGACCTTTCAAGGCATTAGCTAAGAGTCTACCAGCACGGTTGCTCTCCCGATAGTACAGCCCTTTCTGCGATGCGATATTTTTAGAGGCTGCAGCAGACAGGATTGAGTTATATTGAAAGCGTAGGCGTTGCAATCGTAACAACACACAAGGATCAGTGCGGAAAGTAAGAACCCGTTCCCCAGCTTTAATTTGTTGCTCTAATATTAATAACTGTTGCTTACGCTGTTTCCCCAAGCGAATTTGATAGCTAGTAATGGTTGCACGAATGGCAGCTTTAAAGCCCTCCCACCAAGCCCAGCCCTTGGTATCATGTGGTAAGTTAAAATGGAAATAGTCCTGAATGGCGGCCCGAATGTCTAACTGAAACTCTTGTTGCTCTAGCAGGGTCCTATCAAAAAAACAATTTCCCGGATTCCCACTGGGCAGGTTAGCGTGCAACTGGAAGGAAATGGCAGCATGGTCTGAAATATGTAATGGGTGAATCATCGCTGTGTCTACCTGAGATACCAGCACTTTAGATATTAGGAAAAAATCTATTCTGGACTGTGATAGATGGGGGGGAGAATAGAAAGTAAATTCCAGTTCAGCAGGATGCAACAATCTCCAAAGATCCACTAAAGCGAGATCTTTGATCAAGGAGGTGAGTGTGAGGGAGCTCTTGGGCAGGCCACTCGTTCTAGGCGGTTGCCTGTCTATCAGAGGATCGACGACTTGATTAAAGTCGCCTCCTATTATCAGTGAGGTGTTAGCAGAGGCCTGCGCAACCTGAGCAATGGTAGCAAAAAAGGCAGGATTATCCACATTGGGGGCATATATACATATACATGTTAGTTCAAGGTGCCCAATCTTAAGATGGACGCGGGACCATCTGCCCTCCGTGTCAGAGCTAGTGGCAATAATGGTGATAGGCAAGGATTTTCTCACCAGAATAGCTACCCCACATTTCTTAGAAACAGCCGGAGAGTAGGCAGCGACCATGTAAGGTTTAATATTGAGTTTCAGAGTTTCGGTAGAATTTAAGTGCGTTTCCTGAAGAAAAACCAGATCCGCCTTTTCATGACTTAAATAACTAAGGATTTTCTTTCTTTTAATCGGGTTGTTGATTCCCTTTACGTTCAATGAAAAAACCTTACATAGGGCCATAAGACATTGTCATACATTTGAAGTAAAAGCGCAGGCGAGTATGAAATATATACCACATCTGTACATCTATTGCATACTCATCAATTAAGATACCAGATACACCCCATATGAGAAAACAAGCACCGAAGTGCCCCAGAGAAGAAGCATAACCCCAAATATAAATGGCGACCATATGTCTGCGGGAGGAGGCCCAAGAGAGTGCGGTTGTAGTATTCGAACCCTTCTGTTCTTATAGTTTCCGATCTCCACCGAAGTAGCTGTGGGCATGATAGAGCAGGGCCAATAAGGCGAGTGAAAGCCAAGACTGTAAATTGCCAAGGCAGTCTCTAAGGTAGAGAGCGTCCGAAAACAATATGGCGGGTTTTAACCAATATGAGGTCAATTAACTAAGTGTTCCTTGGATCAACGCATCTGATCTGCCTCTTTGGACTCCAAAAATTCCGCAAGTAATTCAGGATCATCAAATGTTCTGGTCTGGTTGTGCAGCGTTACCCTGAGTTTAGCCGGGTACATCAGGCCATAGCGAGCTTGCAGTTGTTGTAGCCTCGGTCGAAATTCCAGGAATCGCTTTCTACGATCAACCGTGGGCTTAGCCAAATCAGGAAAGAGGGATATCCGGTGGCCCTCAAACTCGATGGGGCCTTTTGCGCGAGCGGCATTCAGAATTTGCTCAACATGTTGGTATCTTAAGAGCCGAAAGATAATGGGCCGCGGGGTCTTCCGATTGAGCGCCATATTTGAGGGCACTCGATGAGCCCGGTCAATCTCCAGGTCTTTAGCGAATATGATCCGAAGTAGGGAAGGAAGCGCCTTGCAAAGAAACTCCTTCATGTCTCCAGACTCAGCTCCCTCCGGTATGCCCACGAGCCGTATGTTATTGCGGCGGGCCCGATTGTTGCCATCTTCCACTTCTTTCTGAAGGGCCCGTATCTGGCGCTCTACTTTGTCAAGTTTCGCCAACCGGACCGCGTGTGAGTCCAGTATGCCTTCCATATTGTCTTGTCGTAGGGAAAGTCCTTCAAGTTTGCTTTGCAGCACACCGAACTCTTCACGCAGCGCTCGGAGTGACTCCCCGTTGGATTGCACAAGGTCTTTTACCCCTCGTATTTCAGTGAGGATCTCCTGCTGCATCTCGGGACCTTCCCGAGGTGCGGGCTGCTTCTGCGGAGACGGGGGCTCAGTTTTGGAGCGTTTACCATGGGAATTCGTTGGGGTCCCGAAATCTAGACGTGCTGGTTTGGTCCCCGCCATCACCCCAAGGTACCCCGGTAGAGTCAAAGCAATATTCAGAATTAAAACGGTTCAAAATTCAGGAGTCTTGGTAGGCCTCTCGGGAGCCTCAGCGCTATGCGACTATCCCGCTGGACATCAGGCTCCGCCCATCCAAACCTTTTTTAAACCCAGCTATACTAACAGCTTTTGTCTAGTCTTGACTAGACTGTAAGCTCTGACGAGCAGGGACTGTCTTTTTGCTTATATTTCTGTACAGCGCTGCGTAGCGCTATATAAATGCTAAATAGTAGTAGTAGCTTTTACTACATCCTCTGGTAATGAAGTCCGAAGTTTGATTACATGTTGAGTGAAAAAATACTTTCTCTTATTAGTCTTAAATGGGTTACATTGTAGTTTCATTACATGTCTCCTGGTCTTTCTACTTTTTGAAGGAGTAAACTGATCTACTTTTACCTGTTCTACTCATTCATTAATTTACAGACCTCTATCATAGCTCCCATTCAGCCACCTCTTTTCCAAGTTGAAGAGCCCTAACATTTTCTGCTTTTCCTCATAGGCTTCCAAACCCTTTACCATTTTGGGTCTTCTCTGCACTTTTCTAATTCCTCTATATTATTTTTAAGATATAACAACCAGAACTGCACACAACATTCAAGGTGTAGTTGCACCATGGAACAATACATTTTAATATGCTTGGTTTATTCTTCATTCCTTTCCATATGATTTCTAGCATCATCATATTTGCTTTGTTGGCCGCCAGTGCACACCGAGCAGAGGGTTTCAACATATCCACTATGATGCCAAAATCCTTTACCTGGGTGGTGTTTCCTAATGTGGAACATTGCATCATGTAACCATGGTTTGAATTGTTCTTTCCTAGGGGCATAACTTTGCACTTGTTCACATTAAATTTCATCTGCCATTTGGACATCCAGTGTTCCAATTAATTTGGTCCTTTTTCATTTTTTTCACAATCCCTTTGTGTTTTAATAAATTTGAATAATTTTGTGTCATCTTCAAATTTGATCACCTCACTTGTTGTTCCCATTTCCAAATCATTTATGAATATGTTAAAAAGCAGCGGGCCCAGCACAGATCCCTACGGTACTTCACTATTCACCTTTCTCCATTGGGAAAATTGGCCATTAAGCCCTACTCTATTAACCAGTTCCTGATCCATAATAGTACACTGCCTCCTTTCCCATGGCTTTTTAATTTTACCAAGAGTCTTTTATGAGGGGCCTTGCCTAAAGGCCTTTTGAAAATCCAGATACACTATATCAACCTACTCACCTTTGTCTACTTGTTTATTCACACCTTCAAAAAAACAACTGATTAGTAAGACAAGACCTTCCTTGGCTAAAGCCATGCTGGCTTTCTCCCATTATACTACATGCTCAATAATTTTGTTCTTTATAATTATTTCTACCATTTTGCCCGGTACTGACGTCAGACTCATTGGTCTGTAGTTTCCCAGATCACCCCTTGAATGCTTTTTAAAAATTGGCATATCATTGGCTGTTCACCAGGTACTACAGATGATTTTAGTGATAGTTCACAGATTAGTAATAGGTAGGTCTGCAATCTCATATTTCATTTCTTTGAACACCCTTGGATGTATACCATCCAGTCCAAGGGATTTGCTGCTCTTCAGTTTATCAAATAGTTGTAATACATCTTCTCGGTTTATCGATATTTCTTTCAATTCTTCTGATACATCACCTTTAAATACCATTTCAGCCATGGGTAAGTTCCCTACATCTTCTTCAGTAAAGACCGAAGCAAAGAATTCATTCAGTCTCTCTGCTATGACCTTTTCTCCTCTTAGTGCCCTTTTTACCCTTTTATCATCTAATGGTCCAACTGACTCTCTCATAGGTATATAAACAAAATTAAATAAAATATATAAAGAAACAAACATGGGGACATTGCAGGCATGCCTCGATTTCCTAGCATGCGTCAAGTGCCACGCCAATGATCATTTACATGGCTGATCGCTACTAGTACAGATCTTTGTAAACATGCCCCATTGTCTGTTGTGGATAGGATAATGAAATTTTCTTATTTTTGGATATTTTGCAATAATTTTGTAAACTTATTGTTAAAAAAAAATTCTAACTTGATACCAAAGTATTGCATGTGGAAAGACAGAAAGAATAAAGCAAAAACTAAAACAAAAATAATAAAACAGGTTGAAAAGTGCATGCTTTCAACTGTATTTTTCAAAGCACTACACAAAGGCATGTTCTCTGAATGAGTGGATAGAGTGTGAATTTATGAATGTAGGACTGTGTACATATACGGATGGACAGACAAATGGACTGATCCTCTGCATTAACCACTCTTGCTTTCTAAAACAAATACGCCACATTGTGCAGATTGCCATGTCCCTCCTAACTCCTATACAAGAACACTAGTTAATCTGGAAAAAACATAATTTGACCTGCTTCCTCAAAGCTAGCACATCATTAAAATCCTGGATTTGCAGAAGATCTGTTTGCAGAGTCTGGGCACCATGCTATAAAAGTGCAATCACAAGTACAGGAAAGATGACCTACTTTAAACAGAAGAGACGGAGAACAAAAGACCTTGCAAAGAATGCAAATCTTGGAGGGATCATACAGACAGAGAGGCTCTTAAATATACTGTGCCTTTCTTAGCCATATCCTTGCTTGTCTTTACATTTCACACTCATACATTTATTTACATAGACATTAGAACTCAAATTAGTTCATGTAGGAACCAGCACCGCACACTGAAAATTTAACCTAAAATAGTTATTTACAGTTGAAAATGCAACTGACGGAGCTATAAAAGTGAAATAGAATATGAAAACAAATACTTAAACCCTATCTTAAAACCTAATTTAAAAAGTATAAAAGCTAATTTTGCTAGCGGATGGTGAGGCATTGCAACAGCATACATCACATAGAGCAATCTATAAATCTGAGTTATTCATTTTAAGGATTTAGATAGGTTATAAAATAAACAATATACTAAATTAGTATCATAAAGAAAAGAATAAAAGCTGTGGATCTGAGTAGCTAGCATCCATCTAGAAAAAAGTATCCTTATGTTTGACTAGAGAACTGTATACTAAGTTAGAGAAGATACAGCAAGCATAAGGTAGCAATTCCCAAGTCTCCCATCTGTTTTAATGCTCCATCTGGATCCTGGAATTAAAATCACTGTCTGAAATATTACACATATAGAAAAGGAATGAAAGCAGACTGATGAAGGGAGTGGCTGAGGCAGGAAGCTCTAACAGAGAAAAGAAAAAGAGAAAGAGAAGGAGACATCAAAAGAAGGAAACTGTAAGAAATGGGAATCGGAAAATTCATGGCATGTACGTTGAATGAATAGGGTGAATGTAAGAACTAACATACAGGGTCGCACCAAAGATCCATCAATCCTAGTATCCTCTTTCCAACAGTGGCCGTCAGGTCTCGAGTGCCTGGCGGGACTCTAAAAAGTAAACAGATTCCATGATTCAACAAATTACTATTAGATTTCAAATACATTTGCCAATTCTTAAAAATCAACGGTTGATAGAGGGTGTGCATTTGGTTCATTAATGCTAGCAAAATAAAGTGAAACTTCGTTAATCTATGAATTAACATGTGTTAAAAAGTTCTAGTGTGTGTTAAAAACATTGTTTACTAACATGAATGGATGAAATGAGCCAAAAAAAAAATCTGACAATCAGGAATAAGGCCAAATGAAATGAAAACAAATAAAAATATTTCTCCCTCTGCACAATCCTAACAGCTCATAGGCCCATAACTGATGACTTTCCATCATATTCTACCAAATATGGCCAGACGTTACTGATTGCTGGATGAATTCTACCAAATATGAACAAAGCAGAAGGGGATTTTGGATTTAGCTCAGGTTTTTTCTAGATTAGTTACATTCAGGTGCAGTAGTATGAAGTTCATCTGTTGTTTTTTTGGGATATCTCATATACCCTGTCACATGCCTTTGAAAAATCTAGATATGCTAAGGGAGTTATTTCAGAAGCCCTGTTCATGCTTTGGATGTCTGAAAATGGGCAAAGAGACTTTCAAAGCAGTCTCCAGAGCCATTTTAGAAGCCGGGTCTGTGGATGATGCCAGTGAGAGGACATCCAAGTCTGAACAAGGGCATGGTGGAGGCATGGATAGAGCATTTCTAGGAATCTGATCTCAGAAATGTCTTGGATGTCCATCGTCATGTCTAAGTTTAGACCTGGCACCTGAAAAGTGCTCATTTTGGCTGAAAAACATCCAGAGGGTATAGAGGCAAAAGCAGTCCATCATCTCCAGTACTCAGCCCAATTTCAATGAGAGCTTCCCTCTTCTTAAGCCACTACTCGAACCATTAGGCTATTCCTTGACATCCTAGTTCAGAAATACTATTCTGGGGATGTCTATGAAGATGCCCCTACAGATGTCCATATTTGGCACATCCACATTTGTGAAATCTGGTCTGCACCTGGACGTGCCTGCTTTTTTTTTTTTTTTAGATGTTTGTACTTGGACATACTTTCTAAAATCCCACTCCATCTCAACTGGCTACCCTTTATCTACACGTTTATTCACGCCTTCCAAAAATATGGGAGATTAGTGATGCAAGACTTCATTTGGCTAAATTCAGTTTGACTCTGTCCCATTAAACTATGTCTAGCTCTGTATTCAGTAATTTTGTTCTTTGTCAACAGAGTCTACCATTTTCCCTGGAAATGGTGTCAGACTCACTGGTCTATAGTTCTATAGATCACCCCTGGAACCCTTTTTAAAAATTGCCATTATATTGGCCACCCTCCAATCCTCAGGTACCATAGAAGGTGTAACGATAGATGTCAGATTACATATAGTAAGTCTGCAATTTCATATTTGAGTTATTTCAGTATTCTGGGGTGGTCCAGTCCAGATGATTTGCTACTCTTTAGTTGATTGATTAGCCTTATTATATCTTTCAGATTCACTGGGATTTATTTCAGTTCTTCTGAATCATCACTATTAAAAAACATTTCTGGCATTGCTAACTTTCTTATACTTTCCTCAGTAAAGACTAAAAGCAAACATTGCATTTAGTATCTTTTTGATGGCCTTGTCCATTCTGAGTGCCCCTTCTACTCTTTGATCATTTAATGGTCCTTTGGGGAGTACTAGCAGACACAAAGCAAAGATATATTATATTATACTCAGTTATGCCTAGGGGAAAGTCTGCTGAAAGTCTCTTGCCCACAGATTCAGTGGGAATTTCTGGTAATAAGCCAGGAGAGAGACAAAATTCTGTGGTGATATATTAGGTTCATTCTGGATAATAAAAATAGGAAATATACAGACTAGCACTAGAAAAGTTTGGTAAATTGTAGCAGCACTATGTTCACTGATTAGCAACCAGAGATCACAGGCTAGCTCTGCACTTAGGAAAAATACAGGAAAGAGCTATTTGACTAATTTCCACTCCTGGGTGAAGACATAAGACTGGTACCTTAGCTCTGCCAGGTAGATAAATGCAGCTGAGGTCCGAGGCAGTCTCTGGAACAGCACAAAGTCCAAATGAGTCAGCTAGGCAAGCTACGCTGGCTCGAGCCATAGGAGGAGAGCTGCATGAGAACACAGAACCTTTTAGGGTGTTTGTGGGAGGCTTAAAGTGTCTCACAGGGTTAGTAGAACAGCCTTGGAATGACACAGAGTGTCTTTGTGTTTATAGAAGCAGCAAGAAAAGGCAAAATGGCTCCCAGTCCTTCTGTGCATACTCTGTTATTCTTTGTGATGAGTTCTTATCACCTTTTGGTGACTAGTTGGCGTGAGATTCTGCAAGGTGTCTCAGAGAATCAGGAGGTCATCATCATGCAATCAAGACAAAGGGACCACGGTGAAAGATGAAATGCAAGAGATGATGGTATGCAGTCTCATACATTTCTGCAAATGTCCAAGGCTAGTAGAAGAGCCTGTGGCTGAGAAAAGCCTAAAAACCAGGTTCTCTTGCACATAGGCAAGGCCGGGAACAATAGTCTTCTGTATGCAGACACACAAACACTTGGCAGGCAGTTGCGGTCAGAAGGTCTGAGGCTTGGTACACAGTAGAACTTTCTGTAGCAAGGATCCATTGTGTTTGGTTCAGGCTTTTTGGTTATGAGCAGGAGGCATGGTACCAGCCCTACAATCCAACTAAGTTTCTCACATGCTTCATGCTTTGAATATACCTGAAAAAGATTTTATTAGAAGTTCTGCCTCTACAGCAAGCTTCTTTTCAAAATCTCTGTTTGCTTTCCTTATCAGTGCTTTGCACCTAATTTGCCAGTGTTTATGCTATTTATTATTTTCTTCATTCGGATCCTTTTTCCATGTTTTGAAAGATGTACCTTTTGCTATAATAGCCTCTTTAAACATGTCAGTTGTTATGTGGTCTTCCTTTTGCCTTTTTTAATGACTGGAATACATCTGGCCAAGACTTCGGTGGAATTCAGTAACCAAAAAATGAATATAAACAGAAATCAATAAAAACAAGAAACAGACACTGTGTTATTTTGAACAATCTAGCAAATACTACTGCTTTAAAATGTGGCCCCTAATTTACAGATTCAAAAATTCCACTGTTCCAAAATTGTACAACTTTCTCCTTAATGGATTAGTAAAATTGCTTCTGTTATCTTTCTGATTGCAATCATCATGAGGAGTTACTTTTCTTACAAAAACTGTATGCCTCTTCATCCTGGTTAAGCTTATCTGGAGATTTTGTGTATGCAAGCTGACTTAAATGAGTTTCATCTTCAAAACTGGCATGGCCTTGTGACTCTTTTTCTTATCCTTTAGGCTTAGTCAATTTATCATGTGGACTGACACTTTTGTTAGAATAATTTAGTCAACTTACCTGTTCTGGTAGTATTTTTTTAAGTGCTTTTAAGTCAATGATGACTCCAGGTGATCTAGTAACCTTTGGGTTTTCTTGGCAAAGTATGACTGGAAGTAGATTGCTAGACCTTTTCTTCGGAGGCAAAGGAGGGTAAAGTGACTTGCCCAAGGTCACAATGAGTGCCAGTGGGAATCAAAGCCAGATCTCTTGGGTGCTAGACTGTTGCTCTAACCACTAGATTACTCCTCCAATTTGGTAGTATGGACTGTGTCAAAGGTTTTGTTTGAAACAGTGTTACTATTTGCATGCAATATGACTATAGTATTATCTTTATACTAGGGAAATATCATACACATAACTTAAATCCATTGACAATTCAATGGAAAAAGCAACCTATGGTGTGCTTCTCCTCTTCCCCAATATAATATATATTTAGATAGTCATAGCACATTACTGACTAAGGTAGCCACACTGACAACGCAATAATTTATGATGGGCCCCTTGCAATAGATCCATAGTAAAATCAATTATTTTAAGCTCTCACTTAACAAATGCATAATCTATATGGGTGAAGAAAGCCTTCAGAAAAATGAAACATTAAACACCTCTGTAGAAACTGGTAAATGGGGCAACATCTGGAAAGTGGTGTGTATAAATGCCCGTTGCATGAGAAATAAGGTCCCCTATGTTGAGGCGTTAATAGAAGAGGCAGACTTGGATTTAGTGGCGGTTACAGAGAGATGGCTCATGGACAACTATGACTGGGATATAATTATACCAGGCTATATTTTATTCAGAAAGGACAGGGTAGGAAGAAGGGGAGGAGGAGTGGCAGTATATGTAAAAAATAATATTAAAGCTATAGAATTACAGGGCTTAAAAGGGAGCGAGGAGGAACTGTGGGTTAAACTAGAAAGAGGGAAAGGGGAATTCATTTGCATTGGTGTGATATATAGATCTCCCTCATAGGGAAAAGTGGACGGATTTAATAGAAGACATACACAGTACTGCCATGAAAGGAGAAGTGCTATTGATAGGTGATTTTAATCTGCCGGATGATAAGAACATAAGAACATAAGATATGCCATACTGGGTCAGACCAAGGAACATCAAACCCAGTATCCTGTTTCCAACAGTGGCCAATCTAGGTCACAAGTGCCTAGCAGTTTCCCCAAAAGACACAGGTTCCACAATGCTTGTACTGGGGCAAGCAGTGGATATTCTGGGTCCCCTTTAGTAATGGTTTATGGACCTTTCCTCCAGGAACTTGTCCAAACCTTTTTTTAAACACAGCTACATTAACAGCTTTTCTACATCCTCCGGTAGTAAATTCCAGAGTTTGATTACACGTTGAGCGAAAAAATATTTTCTCTTATTAGTCTTAAATAGGTTACCCTATAGCTTCACTGCATGCCCCCCAGTCTTTCTATATTTTGATGGCATAAACAATTGATCTACATTTACCCATTCTACTCCATCTTTAATTTATAGACCTCTATCATATCTCCCCTCAGTCGTCTCTTTTCAAGGTTGAAGAACCCTAACCTTTTTAGCCTCTCTTTATAGGGGCATCCTTCCATCCCCTTTATCATTTTGATGGCTCTTCTCTGTACCTTTTCTAATTCTGCTATATCTTTTTTAAGATACAGCAACCAGAATTGCACACAATATTGAAGGTGCGGTTGCACCATGGAACGATACAGAGGCATTATAATATCCTTTTTTTATTCTCCATTCCTTTCCTTATGATACCTAGCATTCTATTTGCTCTCTTGGCTGCCGCTGCACACTGGGTGAAGGGTTTTAACATGTTATCCACAATGACATCTAAATCTTTTTCCTGGGTGGTGGTTCCTAATGTGGAACCTTGCATCGTGAAACCATAGTTTGGGTTTTCTTTCCTAGGTACATAACATCCCTGCTGCAGTATCATCTAGAAGTAAGGAGATCCTGGATTCTCTACAGGGAAAACTATTCAGGCAATTGGTAACAGACCCCACATGTGAAGGGGCCATACTGGACTTGGTGCTTACCAATGGGGAAAGTGTTTCTGATGTCATAGTGGGAGATCATTTTGCATCCAGTGATCACCAGATGGTGTGGTTCGGTATTAGGACAAGGGCTGATAAAATCAAGGGTCTTAGACTTTACCAAGAAGAGACAATACCTCAAGAAGTCATTAATGGAATGGGAACTGCTGGGGGATATAGAAAGCAATGGACAAAACTGAAAGGGAATATTAAGGACAACAAACCTTTTTGTTAGAAAGGTAAATAAATGTAAAAGGAAAAGGAAGCCACTATGGTTCTCAAATGAAGTAGCTGAAAAGATAAAGAAAAAGAAGGTGGTATTCATAAAATACAAGAGATCACAGAGAGAGGAAGACAAGCATCTGTATTTGGAAAAATTTAGAGATGCTAAGAAAGTAGTCAGGAAAGCAAAGATACAAAATGAAGAAGAAATAGCCAATACAATAAAATGGAAGGATAAGACATTTTTCAGATACGTTAGTAAGAGGGGGAAGGTCAAAAGTGGTATTGTCAGACTCAAGAGTGAAGAAGAGGAATATGCAGAAGCTGATGAGGAAAAAGGAGGATTTCTTAACATATATTTTTGTTTTGTGTTCACAAATGAAGGGAAAGGAGCGGGATCTCAGAAAACATCCACACATAGGAACAGAAGTGATGGGGAACTTGAATGATTTTCAGAAGAATCTGTTCATGAGGAATTAGTCAAACTAAAAGTAGACAAAGCAATGGGACTAGATGGGATACATCCAAGAATATTGAAGGAACTTGGGGACATTCTAGTGTCTCCATTGACTGACTTTTCAGTGCTTCTTTAGAGTTGGGAGTGGTCCCAGAGGACTGAAGAAAAGCATATGTGGTCCCTTTACACCAAAGCGGAAGTAAGGATGAAGTAGAAAACTACAGGCCAGTTAGTCTAAACTCTGTAGTAAGTAAATTATTGGAAACGTTGCTAAAACAGAGAATAGTGAGGTTTCTGGAGTGCAATGGTTTGCAGGATCCAAGGCAGCATGGGTTTAGTAGAGGCAGGTCTTGTCAGACAAATTTGATTGATTACTTTGACTTGATGACCAGGGAGTTGGATCGAGGGAGAGCTTTAGATGTAGTGTACTTAGATTTCAGTAAAGCCTTTGACACTGTCCTGTACAAGTGAATTATAAATTATTGTTGATATGGAAGGACAAACTAGATAGGCCATGTGGTATTTTTCTGTCGTCATATTTCTATAAACAAATTAAGCACCCAGAATTGGACCCTAAAGTGACTGATTGGGTTAGAAATTGGTTGAGTGGGAGGCAACAAAGGGTACAGATAAATGGAGCTCATCTGAGGAGGAGAAGGAGGTTATCACTGGTGTGCCCCAGGGATCTGTCCTTGGAATGATTCTTTTTAACATCTTTTAAAGTGACATTGTGGAAGAGCTGTCTGGGGAGGTTTGCCTCTTTGCAGATGATATCAAAATCTACAAAAGAATAGACACCCAGGAAGTAATAGATAACATAAGGAAGGATCTACTTACATTTGAAGCATGGTCAAAAATTTGGCAGCTGAGATTTAATGCTAAAAAAATGTAAGGTCATACATTTGGGCTGCAAAAACCAAAAGAGCAGTACAGTGTAGCGGGTGAAATACTTCTGTCCATGAAAGAAGAATGGGACATGGGTGTGATTGTTTCTGATTATTTTAAAGTGACTAAACAGGTAGCAAAGGCAACGGTGAAAGTCAGAAGGATGTTTGGGTGCACAGGGAGAGGAATGGCCAGCAGAAAAAAAGGAGATGATAGCGCCTTTGTATAAGTCTCTGGTGCGACCTCATTTGGAGCATTGTGTACAATTCTGGAGACCCCACCAAAAGAATATGAACAGGATGGAATCAGTACATATGGTGACTACTAATGTAAATCGCTTTGACTATATGATAAAGTGGTATAAATAAATACTAAAATGGTTAGTGATCTTTGTTATAAAACTGACCATATCACATCAGTATTGCATCAACTACACTGGCTACCAATTCAATCACAGACCAAATTCAAGACCATACTAAACATCTTTAAAATCATTCATCACCTTTCAGCGGATGTGCTCAACTCACTAATCATAAAAGAAGCTTCCCCCTGCTCTAAAAGAACCAGAAACAAACACATGATTACCATCCCTCCTGACTACAGAAAGACTAAACAATCAACCTCCAAAACAGCATTCTCCCTTGCCGCATCACAACTCTGGAACTCCCTCCCTGAAGACATACATGGAACTGGAGACATTAAAGGCTTCCGTAAAAAACTTAAAACCTTCCTGTTCACAGAACACTATGGTCACATAACCTAAACATACAATTTCTCTGCCCCCAACCTGACTGATCCGGACTGACCTATATAGACATAAATGATTAAAGAATCATGGACCGACCCATATGGACACAAATACATAAACATATCCAAACAACCACAACCACATGTTATTGTGTAAATATGTTGATCAAGTTGTTAAGAGTTTCTCCCCGTTTATCTTGATTTTAATTATAATGTATCCTGTTCATGTTCTGAGTTTACTATAAATCGCTTTGATTTAAGGATAAGGCGGTATAAAAACAACAGGTTAAATAAATAAATAAATATGGGGGCAGACTTAAAAGGGCCCGATATTCAAATGGGCAGAGATACGCACCATAGCCGCTTAGCCCTGCTCACCCACCCCCAAACCCTGGATATTCACTTCTGCAGCAACGGAAGTGACTATCCGGGTCTGGCTACACTTGCCAGAAGCCACCGAGGCTAACCGTGCAGCATCGCTATTGGATGATGCACGGTTAGCCTCAGCACCTATAAGACAGGTGAGGCTTTTCCTCGCCTATCTTATAGGTGCCGAGCACTAACCATGCAGCTTCCAAAATCAGTGCTGCACGGTTAGCGCCGGTCCCCACCTCTGCTCTGCCCTGATGCTAGCTGGCTAGCATCGGAACGCCTAGGGGACATAGTCAGGGCTATTCGACAGCACTACCCGTCTATGTGCTTTTGAATATCCGGTCAGCAGGCATTTACACGGTTAACTCACTGTTAACCACGTAAATGCCTTTTGAATATCGAGCCCAAAGATCTTAATATGTATATGTTCGAGGAAAGGCGGGATAGAGGAGATATAATAGAGATGTTTAAATATTTCCATGACATAAATACACATGAGGAAAGCCTCTTTTGATTGAAAGCAAGATCTGCTACAACTCCGAGGGGACATAGGATGAGTGTGAAAGGGGATAGAGTCAGGAGTAATATGTGGCAATATTTCTTTACATAAAGAGTGGTAGATGCGTGGACAGTATCTGAATTCAAGAAAGCATGGGGCAAACACAGAGGATTAAAGGACACTATTGTAGTTGATATGGGAGGGCAGACTAGATAGGCCATGTGGTCTTTTTCTGCTGTCATGTTTCCAAGTTTCTGTAAACTAAGAGATTGTGTAACAATGGCAAATTGTTCATCTGCTATAGGGAAAAGGTGTAAAGGAAGGGTGCTGCTAGGAAGTAAACAGCTACATCCATTTGGAATGGTGGGGGAGAGGAATGATAAGGAAGAAATTTAGAGGGATCTAATAAACTATGGGGGGCATTCCTTTCCTTTCAACATGAACCAAATTGTGGCAAGCAAGCCTGGGTGAGTGAAATTTTCCAATACAATCTGTCTGCTCTGCTATGCCCTGCTGTCCATTGTACTAAACCACGTAAAGACTGTGGCGGATTTGCATCCAAGATTGCAAGTAGCTAGGTGCTCAAACATTCAATGAATTCATTATGATAGATTTTTGAGATTAGATCTGAGCACCTTGGTGCTTTTATCTTGCTTTATGTATTAAGGGGGAATTTAGATAGCACACCTTATTTGCAAGTTTTTTGGGGTTTTTTTAATGTGCTTTCAAGTCAATACTGACTCTTAGGGTCCCAGCAGCTTGTGGATGGTTTTTGGCAAGGTATAACTGGAGTAACAAATTAGAACGTCGTTCAAGACAAACAGCTTAATCAAACTTGTAGAATCATGAAGTAACTCTATTCTTCTTATAAACACACGACATAACAGTGGATAAAAAGGTCTCAGACTTACAGTGACGTTAAACTTAGACTGTTCGTCTTAGTTTAATGCGTCTTATAGCATCAACGACCTTTGTTCAAAAACACAAATACCACTGTTTTATGCAATATAGTCCTCTCAGAAAAAAGTTTGCTAAATATTCTTTTCTTCAATGATGTAATAACTCGAACAAATTAATAAAATAACACTTAGCCGCCTTCCAACTGAGGACTTCTCCACATGGCCTTGAGTGGAAGGCGGCTAAGTGCTATTTTATTAATTTGTTTGAGTTATTACATCATTGAAGAAAAGAATATTTAGCAAACTTTTTTCTGAGAGGACTATATTGCATAAAACAGTGGTATTTGTGGTTATGAACAAAGGTCGTTGATGCTATAAGACGCATTAAACTAAGACGAACAGTCTAAGTTTAACGTCACTGTAAGTCTGAGACCTTTTTATCCACTGTTATGTCGTGTGTTTATAAGAAGAATAGAGTTACTTCATGATTCTACAAGTTTGATTAAGCTGTTTGTCTTGAACGACAATCTAATTTGTTACGTCAGTAAATGTTCAGAGAGAGACCTAGAGAAAAAGGTATAACTGGAAGCAGAGTGCCAGGCCTTTTCTTCTAAGTCAAGGGAGAGTAAAGTGACTTGCCCAAGGTGTGCCAGTGGGAAGTAGATTGTTGCTGTAACCACGAGGTTGCTTCCTGACTCCAACTTACACAAACCCTATTAGTGTGCAGACTCTGTAGCAAGTTTCCTTTTAAACATTAGCAGCCACATAGTGCATGCACTAAAAACAGGGGAATATTTTAACTTGATATTTGTGTGAGTGACCTGATGGGGGAGAGAAAACAACACACACAGCTTTGAAAATATTTAGGTTGATATTTAGAAGTAGTTATGGGGTCAACAGTGGATGCCTGTGTTTAAATTTTCTGGGGTAGAGAATGCCTAATATTTTGTTATGTAAGCTACTATTTTGCTGAAAGTTATACAGCGAGAGTTAGGGGCAACATTATAAGTTATATGAAGAACTTGGCCATGTTTGTCTGTCTTGAATAGACTATAAGCTCTCTCTTAAGTGTATATGCACACTGCTGTGTGTACATCTAGCACTATAAAAATGGTAAGTAGTAGTAATAGTACACGTCAATATTCAACAGCAGTACTTGTGTAATTACTGCCACTGAACATACATATACTGCACATAAGAACATAAGATATGCCAGACTTGGTCAGACCAAGGTCCAGCAAGCCCAGTATCCTGTTTCCAACAGTGGCCAATCTAGGTCATAAGTACCTAGCAGTTTCCCCAAAAGACACAGGTTCCACAATGCTTGTATCGGGGCAAGCAGTGGATATCCCGAGTCCCCTTTAATTATTTATTTATTTAACAGGATTTATATACCGCTTTATCCTAAAATCAAAGCGGTTTACAATGAAATTCAAAAAACTTACAATAATGATTTATGGACCTTTCCTCCAGGAACTTGTCCAAACCTTTTTTAAACCCAGCTACACTAACAGCTTTTACTACATCCTCTAGCAAATTCCAGAGTTTGATTACATGTAGAGTGAAAAAATATTTTCTCTTATTAGTCTTAAATAGTTTACCCTGTAGCTTCATTGCATGTCCCCTAGTCTTTCTATATTCTGATAACGTAAACAATCGATCTACATTTACCCGTTCCACTCCGTTCATTAATTTATAGACTTCTATCATTTCTCCCCTCAGCTGTCTCTTTTCCAGGTTAAAGAGTCCTAAACATTTTAGCCTCTCTTCATAGGGGTATCCTTCCATCCCCTTTACCATTTTGGTGCCTCTTCTCTGTACCTTTTCTAATAATGCTATATCCTTTTTAAGATACGGCGACCAGAATTGCACACAATATTCAAGGTGCACCATGGAACAATACAGAGGCATTATAATATCCTTTGTTTTATTCTCCATTCCTTTCCTTATGATACCTAGAATTCTATTTGCTCTTTTGGCCGCTGCTGCACACTGCACACTAAGGGGTATGTTTACTAAACCGCGTTAGTGGAATTCGCATTAGGAGCCGCGGTAGTAACCAAAACCCCAAATAAGGACATGGGCGGGACATCGTAACCACTAACGCGCGTTCCAAAAACTAACGAGCGTTACAGGGCGTCGTGGCGCGTCACCGCGCATTAAGCATAAGAAGCCGCCCAGACATACATCACTGATACAGAGCTGTAGCACAATGGTTACTGCACTTACTGCTGATACAGGCATAATGGGTTCGAGTCCCGAGGGTGCCAGATGCATAAGGCTGGCTGACGCAGCATCTTGTACATTATATAGTGAGTGAGGGGGCATGTTTATTTTTTTTTGTAGGGTTTCCAGCAAACACCCCCACACAGTGGCGTACCCGAAGGTGCCGCAGAAGGCACCCCATAACGCACACCATAGGCTACATTATAAAGTGGACTGTCCGCTGAGGCACATCAAAATGTCCCCCATAGAACATCCTATAAGGGAACGTAAAGGGCACCAGATAAGGTGACACATGGGGCGCCCTATGAGGCTCTGTAAGGTTATATTACGCTGAGGGGCTGTCGCTGGTAGCAGTCATGTGTATTAAAAATATATAACGCTGCAGACAGCCCCATAAAAGGTGTCCACTGTGGGTCTGAACCCATGACTACTGGCCCCACAGGCAATGAAGGAACCACTGGCCTGCAGCCTCATAGCTGCTAACAACCCCCTGGATGGCTACGGAAGGGCAGCAAGACACCACCCTAACTGCCTGCTGTGTTGGCAAGGATCTGTACCAATGCAGGCATACCCATGGTGCACTGCACATGCAGACCAGCAGTCCAGAGATGAACACAAGAAGGGGTACATACCCACATAGCCCCCTGGTATTGTAAGGCGAAATGACTGTGTGCGTCACTGTCACATAGTAGCAACAGACAGTATCCCAACAGGGTGTCCCATAAGAAGCTAGAAAAGGTGTCCTTTAAGGCAGCCTGATCCGTAGCACAATGGGTAAGACACTGTCAGGTGGTGCAAGGTCTGTGAGTTCAATTCCCCCTGTGTTCCCAAGGACCAAAGCTGCCTGCAACAGTACCCTCCACAAACAGTAGCCACTCATATGTGGAACCAGTCACCACTCTGTTCAAACCATAGATAATCCCATATTTTTGTCGGACACAAACAACCTGAGAGGTGGGAAAAAATGCCCACCTCCCCTCATTGGGAGTGGCCGTTTAATCAAGAGAGCCTCAGCCCCCAAAGGTAGAAAACAGTGTGAATCTGCAGCCAGAACCGGGTGTGTGAAACGTACAAAGTCAAATATATGCACAAATCATTTAATAAAGGAAAGACGTCATACTGTGCTTGAAACAAGGCAGGGGACAACCCAATTGTCCTGCTATTGTACACCAGCAGCAAACACCACCACGACATGCATTGTTTGGCCCAACTATGGGCCCTGTACCAAGTGAATGTGTCCCTGCCAGGTGGGTGTATCTGTGGATGAGTGTGCGTCATGACCCCCACACTAGATCAGTGATGTCATAGGTAGTCGGTTTTGTACGTCCAACAAGTTCTGCTGGCAAACACCCACTCACAGGGATATAACCCGAAGGTGTCATATAGGGCACCCTAAAAGCCACACCAGAGGGCAAAGGTTAATGTGCACTGTCCGCCAGAGCACCCTATAGGGCGTGTCACAAAGCGCCCCATAGGGCATGTTATAGGGTCCCTGATGAGTCACTGTGAGGAGTCTGCAGTGTGAGGGTGTTGCTGCTGTCAGCACCAATGTAAAGCAAGATAATAAAATGCCCCTCCAAGGGGCGCCAAATGATCCACTGTGTGCTGAAACCCATGACCTAGGGGCCCCCCCCAGGCATGGAAGTAACTATTCGCTCATATTGCTAGTGCAAATAACACAGTCCCAATAATGAGGTGGCCAGCTACTGGAGCAGAACTGTCAAATGACCCAAACACCCACACCAGAACCACAGAAGTTGCACTATGTACATACAAGGGATGCCTGACAAGGAAACAAAGCAAGATCTCAGCAAACAAGGGCATATGGCAAACACAATCAAGACCAAGGCCATGATCATTACCAAATATATAAGGCCCAATAACATCACAGACCCCTTTCCAAAACTGAATGTCACTAGCAAAAGCAAAAGCAAAAACAAACATACTATGGTTAGTGTGCACAAGAAAATGCTGATGTCCGTAACACCTGCACCACAACCCCCTGACTGTGCACCGAGGGGCGCCATGTCTTCACCCAAGGTGCCTGCTGGGGTGCTAAGGATATGGGTGTATGCAACATTACCCATGGTACACTGCACATGCACAGCATCAGTCCCGAGATGACCATAGGAGGGTGTAGGCACCCCCACAGCGCCTGGCCCGGAAGGGAGAAATGAATATGTGCGCCACTGCCATAGGGCAGCAAAAGACAGTAGCCCAACAGTGTGCCCAAGAAGAAGCCTGAAAAGGTGTACCAGTACGGTGTCAAGACAGGTGTCCAAAGCTAAGTGCAATATGAGGTACATAGGGATAGGAGAGTGCTGATGGAACCGTGGCCCATAGAACAATATGGCACGGTGCTCCAAAAATGGTATGTTTGCCAAGGTCAGTGTGCCCTAGGGGCTGCAAGGTGTTCCTGGAGGGCCTGCAGGACCTGCGTGGAACAGAGACAGATGTAGTACAAACACCACCTAGAACCCACAGTAAAGACAATGAACAGGCGACAGATGGAGGGCGAGTATGGAGTTAACGGACCCTCGTCCCTGACAGCATCACATGTGTCTGGCAGCAGCGCAGACAAACATGGCGGTGGCAACAGCATCACAGCAAAGGGTGTTGGCACCCTGGAGTACCGGAAAAACAGTGTGTGGCAGGTGAGAAGAATATGTGTCCCCCAGTGGAGGGTGAGGTGGCCAGAGGAGTGAGTCTAAAACGCAGAACAGGCACGGGACCACCAAGCAAAAAGAGATGCAATGCAGACAAGGGTAGCAGCGTAGGATACGGGGCAACAGTCCACAGCAACATACAGGACATCTCACACGACAATGATGCAGATAGATGGACCAAAGGATGGGCAGCAAACGTGATTAGGATAATATGAGCAGCCAGGACATAGAAGCCAAGAAATGAGTGTTACAGCAACCACAGGTACCAGTGCAGGAAAGGCATAAAAACAGGGGAACAGAGAGATTGCAAATCTATGACCACTAGGATGGAAAGCACTGCTGAATAAAAATGACCACAACACCCTGAGGCACACAGAAATGGATGCAGACAGGATCACAGCATGTCAACATCCAAAACCACAGCTGCGTGTCAGGCGATGGAACCACAGAGCGTAACCAAGATGCAGTACACATGTGGAGGAGGGGTCCACAGCCAACAACACAGTCCACAGATGGAATGGAAGACACATATGAACAGGTCCACACACACACACCATGAAATATAATGCAGTGTAAACAACATGCAACTGATCAGGGGAGTGACACATGAGGGGTGGAAGGGGTTAGGCCAATGGAGGGCCATGTGGATGGGCTGTGGAAAGGGCAATGGACTGAAAGAGGAGCATGTTAATGACCAACAAGATCAGGGATGAGGCCCAGGCCAACCAACATCAACAGCACCAATACACAGGTAGCCCAGCACATGCACCACTCCAGGAGGAGAACTACAATTAGTCCAGACAATGTAGCACAGGGGCAGCAAACATGCCACACAGACATGAAAAGCTCAACCATGGATGGATGGGTGGGCGGAGATGTGATGGGGATGCACACATCATATGGCCAAGTAAGCAGCAAACAAGGAAGGAAAAGACAACTGCCAGGTGTCACCCAAAACGTCAAGCACACGAGTGGCAATGAAATGGGGTGACCAAACCCCCAAATATCCAAAACCACGAAGGTGCAAACATCTGTCCCCAACAGTCAATCACCAGACCCAAGGAGAAATCATATTCTGCATTCCGGTGCACCATATGACCTGAAGAATGACATGGGGCTTGTGTGGCAGCCAACGTCGCAAGGACACACCCAACCCACGTTGCGACGCCACCCACCTGTTTCTGCCCATGGAGCCTACACACCCTGACCACCCCCCGCTGGTGCCACCCAAAATCCAAAGCCCTAACTCAGCAGACTCTGCAAACAGACAGTAATATGTGAGATGGAGGGTCTCACCATGACATGTCCGCACAGTGTATGCACTCACTGTATGCACAGCAGACACCATCCCCGGCAAACAAAAGACTCTGGTGAAAGCATGCAGAGTGACAAGGCCACATGCCATGCCAACGGTGATGGTCCAAAAATCACCAACCCATGTACAGCTCATCACCCCCCTACTGCAAAAAACGAAACACCCAAACAGGTCATGGCAGCAACGGCAGGCAAGTCACCGCAGGAACAGTAACAATAGGCCAGCAATGAGTCAGAGAAAAAGGCCTGTGTCCAAAGTACAGAGGACCATCTCCCTGTGTCAGCAACATCCAGGAACACGCTCACATGGGTGCTGTGGCCAAGCACATATGGATGACGGGAACACCAGATGCAGTGGAGCACATGTGTCAACATTGTTGTCAGTGTCCTGTGTGAAAAGATGCAGATATCAGGTAAGGGAATGGCACACCCACCCACGACCACTGGAGGACAGAAAGGAGACACACACATAAAAACAGCAACACCCAGAATGCATAGATAGCACCACATGACATGGCCACAACACTGAGCACAGTGCACATGGACCACTGCAGGAGATGTCCCTGAAGACCAGGACACCATCCCAATATGTTCATGTAAATGCACATGACACGCATACACCCCAGGGGTCCAGAGCATGTGCAGCAGTGGTGGCACACAGAGATAACAACGAAGGACATCCTGATAGCAATAGGCCAAATGCAGCATCAGCACGTGGTGTATTTCCCAGAGGATGGAAGGTGAGCCCCACCTGAAAGGTATACCAGTGGCCTGACTGGGAATGTCCGTGTCAGGCAAGAACACAAAGAGCCCCAATAGCGGATGCAGACACCAATGGACGGTGGATATCACCACGTCTGCATGGGTAGCTGTGAGTGGAACATGTCCACGGTGCATTGTGTTTTGCGGAAACACAATGTTGATGTACATTGGACCACCAGCAAAACTGTGACACATCTGAGAAAAATATATGACACATGTGCACAATGTACATTAGCCCACACGCATAAGGTAACAGAGGGATGAGGGAACATAATTGGAGAGGTGGCCAAACACATCCCTACAACACAGATAGGCAGGGTAGCGCAGAATGACCGGTCATGTAGACAGGTCAAGCAGAAACAGTAACATACACTGTGTGACAAGGTACGCATGCCAGAAGGTTCAGATGGCAGGACCCCCAACATTGAACGACAAATGGAGACACACATCACAGTACATGCATGAGTGACACAAATCTTTCAAATGACTCAATGCCAGTGACTGTTCAACATACCCTCCAACAATACAATGTCCTGTGCCCGTGTACACACACAGCCTCACAATATGTGTGTAAGATACACCATGAAGACTCCCAAGATGTGAACAGGTAATGGCCACATGTGTGACAGATGGAAGCTAAGGGTGATGGAGCAGTGGTCCAAAGACATGTGCATCACCATAGGAGCAGTGGAGAGAAAACAACATATATGTGTCTAACCGTGACGACAGCAATGCAATCCTCACTATCTGCCAACTCACCCGAGTCAAAAGGAATGGTGCTTATATGAACACACACTCCCCACATGCAGCACAGCTTCGGGCAGCATAGTCAGCCAATCCCTGTGGGCCCGGAACACAGAAGTTCATCCTGTGGAGCCAAGAACATGACAGAGATATGGAGACATGAGATGGCAGTGCTGCACAATCCGTACACCAGCTAACACATGGCTAACCCAGAGACACGTCCCCAGCACACCCATAACTTACAGGAAAAGAGCTCCTCGATCAGATGTTGCCTGGCTGCCATCCCCGCACGTGTGTCACCATGGCCAGGTGCAGGAGGGCACACAGGATCCACCCCGAGATCCTCATTAATATCGACTGGAACATTGTGCCTGAGAGCAATGTTGTGGAGGATGCAACAGGTTATGATGATCTTTGCCACAGTCAGGGGTCCGTACTGTAAGGCCCCGCCAGTCCTATCCAGACACCTGAAGTGACTTTTGAGAATGCCAAAGGTGCGCTCAATGACTGAGCGGCTGGAGGCATGGGCCTCATTGTACCGCATCTCTGCACCTGTCCGAGGGAGATGCACAGGGGTCAGCAGCCAGGCGCGACACCCATATCCTGCATCACTTGCAAACAGAAATGGAAGTAAGGCACATGTGAGAAGAAGAACCTATGGAAACCATGATGTAGCAATGCAGAAATGGACAGCAGGAAAACATGGTCACACACATATGATGGCACAGCATTGCACACAATGGTGGTGCACCAGAGTCTGCATCAGGGAGATCAAAATCACACTGGCCGGTACAAAGATGGTCAGGTGGGCAAGTCGCTGGGACATGATGTGATATGGCACACAGGGGATATGTCAGTGTACCACAACCCGGGTGGGCAAGGTGGGGGTGTCAGTGCAGACAGGCCAAAGCAAACAGTCATGCAGCAGACATGTGTGATATCAGGTTTGCACATACACCCTGACACGTGCCACCCCCTACATGGCGGCTGAGTAGGCCACATACACACTGTACAGCTGGTCTATGGTCCTGTTCCCCGAGTTCCCCAAAGCCCCCCCCCCCCAGGCTGGCACATGCACAATCCCGTGGCACATTGGGCATGAGATGGACACAACACACAGGCCGACATATGTGAAACTTTTGCACCATGCATGTCCTGAATGACCATGAAAAAGGATGATAGCGAAGTAAACAGCTAAGGCAGGGTAGAGACGACACCACATGGGTGTGGGGTGACACAGATGAGCAAGAATAGGCACATGGTAGGGAAGGGGATATGTGTTGCCGCACAGAGGTACGTGAGCACAGTCCAGGTGACAGGGCGTGCTGTGGTCACAGTCCCAGAATAGTCAGCACAAGGACACAACAGCACCATGTCATGCATGCAGAGGATACAGTTGACAATGGTGCCCCCGTGAAACACATGTGGTCGTTACACACAGGATGCGGGGAATACCTACCCAGCAGGACATAGTCCTCATATTGCCCGGCCTCAAACAGGCCAAACAGTGCTGAGTTCTGCAGGATATAGGAGTCATGGGCTGACCCTGGGAACCGCGGGACCACATTCAGGATACGCACACCTGCATCACAGACAACCTGCACATTGAGGGAATGGAAGTGTTTGCGGTTGCGGTACACAACCTCCCTGTCGCGTGGCAGGATGAGGGCAACATGTGTGCAATCTATTGCACCCATCACATGTGGTATCCCTGCAATCTGCTGGAATGCATGTCCCAGGGCCACCCAATGTTGCCTACTGTTGGGAATGGCAATGTAATTCCCAACCCGGCTGACCATGGCCCGCAGTACCTGGTGGAGGCAGCGAGAGAACGTTGGCCGACTCATCCCACCCACTGCGTCCACTGAGGTTTGGAAACAGCCAGAGGCAAAGAAATGTAGGGCAGCAAGGAGCTTGGCCATTCCCGGTATAGCATGTGACCGGGCAGTCAGGGGCTCGAGGTCAGGTCCTAGATCCTCATAGAGCTCCCTAATAGCCCCTGTGTCCAGCCGGTAGAGGGAGATCACCTGGTCCTCCCTGATGTTCTGTAGCATGGCCCTGGGCCTGTAGAGGTGTTGCAGGTGTGGCCACCCCTCAGGATGCCTACGGCGCTGTTGTTCCACCACACCCGCCTGTGGACCCTCCACAGCTGCAGGCCTGTGTTGCAGCGGGTGAGGACCCATGCCCAAGGCCTCAGCCCCAGGACCATCATCTCCCTCTGCCTGAAAGCGCAGCCCAGCTAGCTCCAGCAATGCAATGACTGCACCACCTGCATTCACAGTCTGAGCCATGATAGACACAGGATGTGGGACAGGTGGCTGTGAAATAGGGTACAGGGCGGGAACACAAATCACACAAACAATACACACCTGGTCAACCAGGAACATCCACCACACCCAACACCCTGTAGTCTGCAAAATCCTGTAGTCGGCAACGTAGCGCACGAAGGAGCACGCGTACCCCCGCATTGCTCCCGAGAAAAGCCATTCCAATAATAACCAACTCCCTGTGACGCAGCATAGTGTAAAGGTACTGCGAGGTATACACCCTACCAAATAAGGAAGACGCCAAGATGTCACAGACATGCCAACTGCGTTCACACGCGCGTACACGCAACGCACGTACCACGTAATGAGCCACACAGGACGTGACTAGCAGCCAATGCGCGTGGTTACACGCAGAACACGGGTACCCCATACACGGGTACCCCAAGAGAAAAGATATGTCATGCTTACCATCACAACATGCATTGTAGGAGGAGGCCACATGTAATGTGTACATCGAGGGATGAATTTCTGGAGAACAGGCGAAAACCATGCACAGTGCGTCACGTAGGGCGCATATTCGCATTACCTCCGTGCGTGCTTAGGGGGAGAGCGCGATGTTACGCGCGTACGCAACGCGCTCAGAGCCACACCCACACGGGACCTATATAAAGCTTGGGAGGACAAAATGGCATGCACCTCAGCACACAATCTGGATGAATATGACAATCCAGATGTCTGACAGTGCCGGAGCAGAGCAGGTACCATCGATGGACACCCCAATGAAGATGGTGAGAGGCCAGGCACATCAGGTGTACATGGAACACCATGTGCACAGGGCAACGCCACAATGGGGCAGAAGAGGCGCAGGCCCACCCTCCCTGAGGAACTCCGCAAACGAGCGGTACGGTTCAGCCAGGAGGAGAATGACCTACTCCTCACCACCATTCTGGAGCGATATGACCTTCTGTTCGGTCAGCTGAGCTCAACAACAACTGGTGCAACACGTGCTAGGGCATGGGCGGAGGTTCAAGCGGAGGTGGCAACCGCAAATGGGCCACACAGGGATGTGGAAAGTTTGCGCAAACGATACTGCGACATTAAAAGGAACATCAGGAATGAGCTGGGAAGAGAGCGGAGAGGGGCCCAAGGCACAGGAGGAGGCCCAGCACAGGTCGCCAACCTGAGTCCACTAGAGCGGCGCTTGGCGGAGCGCCTGGGCCCAATGTACATACATGGCCTTCCCCCAGAGTTGGACACAGTGCACCAAGGTGCAGGTAAGTGTTTGAGTTATCTGTACCAGTGGGAGCCTGCAAGCGCACATGTGTGTGGGTGACCAAGGGTGGACTGGGGTGTAGGTGGCATGATTGTGCAATATGAGGACCCAGGGGGCAGCACAGGCATACAACCAGCCTATGGGCCATGACCCATTGGGAGAGAGATGTCCATGGTGGTCAGGGAGTGGAATGGCACAGTGGATGTGTGCTGTGTCAAGGGGAAAGGTCCCACAGTACCAGCAGGGGCTGTCAATGTGTAGCAGAGGGGAGGGTGTAGGGCTGGTGGGGGCAGCACGGCCACACAGGTGTTGACATGGACGACAGGACAGCACTATGCACCTGGGTTGAACAAGGACTGTGTATGCAGGGCTGATAGCGTTGACGGGGCTGCATGGGGGGCATGGTAGCATGCACGGGGGGGGTGGTCACTTGACATCGCAGGGCAACGGCCCCTCTCGGCAATGGGGAATAGGTGAGGGGGAGTGGGGGGGAGGGGCCCCCACCAGGGCCCATGTGGCTCACCCACACACATGTGCTCTCAGGGGAGTGGGATGGGTGCAGACAGGCAGCCCTGACGCATATGACCTATATGATCTTGGGTCCCACAGGTGACATAGCTGCCATAGATGCAGCTGAGGAGGCGCATGGGGACAGCCAGCCCTGGGCGTGCACCCCCATGGACACAGTGCCGGAGGTTTCCAATGTGGAGGCAGGAGCTCCCCCAACCCCCCCCCCCCCCCCGGTGAGGACAGTGGGACCATCCCTCAGCCAGCCTGTGGAGGGGACACGCACACCGATGGCACCACCGGGAACGTGTTTGCAGAGGCAGGGCAGCAAAACAGTGCTGCGGCGCTGTCCGCGGTGGAAGATGTGATCCAGCAAATGCAGGCGCACACCGCTGAGGCACACAGGGATGCGGAGGGTGAGTCTCAAACTGTGTTCTGTTGACAATGCGTCTGCAAAGGAAGGCGATTAGTTTCACGACACCAATGCACTACCTGCTGTCTCCACAGGTATACGGCATTTACTGCATGCGTGCGTGCCTGTGGGAACAGCGGCGGCAGAGGCATGCGCTACGCAGACACCATTGTATGCTGTCCAGGGTCATGATGGGGGTCCCAAGGCTTGTTGTAGCTGCAGAGAGCATTGCTGAGAGCCAGCGAAGCATCGCAGCACACATGGGGGTGACGCCACCACCACCACCACCTCCTCCACCAACACCAGTGGAAGCAGCGGCAGCAATGGCGGCAGCAGAGCCACCATCATCACAGGGTGGGAGGCCCGCGCAAGGCGTGGCAGGGGCCGTGGGAAATAAAACGCATAACATGCGGATGAAGCACATGTCATGTCTCCTGTGTTGTTTGGGGGGACAGTGGTACGCACAGCCCAAACGTGCATGACCCTGGGGCGTGCCCAATCGGAACTATTATGCCAGACGGTGTAGACACCGACACTGCTGTGCCCAGCATGGCATGCCCCACGTGCTCTTGGGCGCACACCAACAGGCACACACTACCCAGCATTTGCAACCAACATCTGTTCCCCGCATCCTATCCCTGTGTGCAGGGGGGGGGGGACATCTGGTCATGGGCTATGGGGGGGGGAAGGGCATGACATTAGGTGGGCTGTGGGTGATGGGGGGGTTTGGACTGGTAATGGGCTGTGGGCTGATGGGGGGGGGTTAGGACTGGCAATGGGCTATGGGGGGCTGACTGGGAATGGGATGATGGGGGGTTAGGACAGTAAGTGGGTTGATGGGGGGGCTAGGACTGGTATTGGGTTTGGGGAATGCTAGGACTGGAACTAGGCTGATGGGTGGCTAGGAATGGATATGTGCTGCTGCAGGGACTAGAAGGGAATGGATGCTGGGTGAGGCTGGAACTAGGAGGGAGCTGATGTTGGGGGTGGAACAGAATGGGATGGGGCTGGAAGTGTAAAATGGAGAGGTGGAAAATATTTTGTGTGGGAGGGAGATAACATCTCCAATTGGCCGGGTATTGGGTGAGTACCTGGGGATTGGGGATGGAGGGGTAAGAGTTGAGTGGATGAACTAGGAATGCAGAAAGAGAATAATGAGAAGGATTAGTATGTTAAAGCAGATGTAGCGAGAGAATGGTAATCAACTACAAGAGAGAAGAAAGGACACATGGATAGCAGACGATGGAGAGTTAGCAGAGGACACGAAGAAACCAGGAGAAAATGGCTGGAACACTTGCAGCTGAAGAAATTGCACAAAAGGTAGACACATATCCCTTTGTATTGCATTTCCTATCTGGAATAGGTCAGCTCTGGTAAATGTTGTGATAAGGAAGCTTATCATAGCTCAGGAAGGAGCTATAGAAAAGGTGAAGTGACTCTGAACAAGCAACCTGTCAGTTCTGATAGAAATAAGAAAACAGAATTTTCCCATAAAAGACTACCAGTCCCAGAATGCACCAGGTTTCCAACAGCCATTAGAGGAGCTGAAGTGGGGAAACGTGTGTTTAATCAGGAGGGCTATGAGGTAATCCCCAAGCACTCATCTCAAAGGGCAGGGCCTGATTCAGCACAGCTGCGCTGTGCTAGGGTGGAGCACTCATCTGGGCAGAATAAAGGTAGAGTTTATTCTACAGAGAATTATCCTCATCCTCAGTTTCATCTGGGAGATCCTCAGGATCTTGATCATCTTGGACAGCTTCATCATCTGGAGGATCATCAGAAGCAGAAGCCAGAGCGGACGGACAGAGAGGGCAAGAAACCCTTTGGAAGAAAGAAGAGAAAAGCATTTGGGAGGTCTAAAGGAGTCCAGAGCAGTACGTATACTGGGAGACATTCAAAAGGCAAGCTTACACCATTGGACTGGGGAAAGCCAGAGGAATGGTGCTGCAGGGCTAGGAATCTCCAGACGGTACCTGTGAGGGAGACGGCTGCACGTGGAAGGGACCCTAAGACCCGTGCCAGAAGGTATGTGAAGAGAGATCCAGTGTCCAGGGATCTGGATTGGAAGGCTGGACATCAGAACTGGACTACATACTGGTCAGGCTATTTAGAGAGGAACTCTAACAGCAATGGAAGCTCAGGTATGAACACTGATCTATGCCCTAGCTATAACCTTGAAAGACAGCAGGGAAACAAGTATTCTCCTGAAAGTGCTCCATTGAGAAATTCCTCTGTGCCAATCCCTGATATTGAACCCATGATTGTTGAAGAAGGGGAAGGAGAAGTCTTAGATACAGGTTGTGAATACATGGATTGCTCTCTGTCTAAACTCCTTTGGTAATTTTCTGTTACAAAGTGCAACAACCATCACAAAGAAATACAAACTTGTTCTTTAATCTACTCAGAAAAGCTCCTGAAGTAGGATTTGAGCCACGCAGTAGAAAGCAAGCCAGCTAAGGGGTTTCAGCTGGGTAACTGCTAGCAATTGAGCCTTACCTAATTGCTTGTGAGCTCTGAGGGAATCACTTCTGAGTCTATGTGGGAAGATATGAGAAGTTAACCTGAAAAGAACAGTTTTTCCCTTCTTTGTGGGTTTTGCTTGTTGTTTGAAACACTGCTAAGAAAATATTAGCTAAAGCCTACAGAAAAGACCAGTTTGTTACCAACCAGGTCTTTATTCTTTTCATTTGATTGCCTGACAAGTTCATCTGTTGTTTTCCTGATTTTGTTTTTCTAAGTTTAACACTGAAAGCAAGTATCCTGTTTTATGTGCTACCAAGCATATCTGTGTTGGGAGAAATAACCCCATAAATAAATATCTTATTGGCTTTACACTCAAGCACAACTAATTATTGTGAGCAGCTGTGTCTGGTGTGAATGGACTGCATTTCCCACAATCCCTTGCAAATCATATTGATATATGCACTTGCCAAGACTGTGAACATTCTCACCCAGGCAGCTGTCTGACAATGTGCATCATTAACGTCTGCGCTTTGTTTGATACAGGAGCAAATTAATGTATGGTTTTATTTCTACAGTGTTGTACATTCCAAGTTAGGCTGTTGTAATTCGCAGTTTAATGGTTGTCTTCCTGTTTCGAATTAGTGATTACCTGTTTGGTGATGGTCTATGTTCTGCATGTGTAACTGAGCGGAGGTGTTCTGTTTAAATGATTCCAATGTGGCATTGCCACTTGTTCTCCCTCCCCAGTGGTTCAGGTATCGTGGTTCTGTGAAATGTGTTGGTGTAATATTTGCAGTGTCACCTTTTGATTGGTAGAGTATGGTGCTTAGTGAGTCCTGGTATTGCTGTTAGGATACAGCGGGTTTGCAATGGGTTTTACATGGGCAGTGTCCATTAGCCCACCTGCTGTGTCCATGCCATCCACCACCCTGGTCTGCACCCATCACAGATGCTGCACATAGCCTTGCAGGTGCCACCACTGCTGACCCCTGGGCACAGTTACATGTCTGTGCATTGCTACATGTGTGGCACCAGCCCATGTAATGGCCGTAGTATCGCTAGACGCATGACACGTGTAGAGTACCCTGCACGCACCCTTTGTATCTCACACTGACACACATGTGTGTGTCCTCATGTGTCTCTCACACAACACTGACCCATAGCACAGAGGGATATCTGGACAGCACAGTTAACAGGTAACAATGTCAAACTTTATTTACAGAACAACTTGGGGGTGGGGTTTTTCATTGGCCAACATGCGAACATTGCTGTCAAATAGCCCTGCTGCCCTCCGTGTGTGGAGTAGGCCATGGCATGGGCTGTCACAGGGCAGGTGTGTACTGCGTATCCATGCGCTACACACCCCGGGGACCCCTGTCACATGGTGGCTGTTCCGGCGCGCCCCCAGCTACGCGCTCCTCCAACAAGCGTAGCCGGTCAGCCACCATGGTCAGGGTCGCCAGGACCTGCCCCATGATAAGGGCATTCTGCCTCTGGGCGTGTGCATGCGCACGCACAGCCGCGGCCACGCGCAGCCCGCACATGCAGCCACAGGTCTCCCCGTGTCTGTGTGGCTGCATCCACGGTGCGCATGTCCTCGGCTATGTGTGCCATGCCCACGTCCAGGGGGTGTGCGTCGCCATCACCATGGTGCAGGTCGCTGGCGCCCCCGTAACCCTGTGACAGCTCATGTAGCTGGGCACCCAGCACACATGCCCCCCCAACCCCCTCACCCAACCCATCCCCCACCAGCGCCACGTTGGGCAAGTCACCCCCTTCAGGCCCCTGTCCCACCACAGCAGGGCCCCTACCCGCCCGAGCCACCTGCACCCGCCCATCCTCCCCCTGCCCCCCCAGCACCTCTGCCCTCCCCCCTCCCCCACCTCCTCCCCCACCGTATCCGCACGGGGCAGCTGCATGTCCTCCTCAGCCGGCCCCCCACCCTGCCCCACATCCTCCTCCTCCCCCTCTGCGTCCGAGGATTCTTCTGCCCCATGAGGTGGTGTGTGGCGCTCCACCACCATTTCCACAGGGTCAGGCAGCACATCCATCTCTTCTGCTCCTTGCGGATCACCGGGCCCCGCATCCTGCACCACCTGTTCCTCCGCAGCACGTGCATCCACTGTGGGAGAGGGGGACACGTGTCATTCCCATGTTCACACATGTGCCACAGCAGTAACATACATCCTGTGGTCATGTCTGCCATTGGCCCACAGGGCCATGTCACATCACTCACCGTCCTGTTGGGCCAGCCGCTCCCTCTGCACTCGGCGCACAAAACGGGGATACCGTGCCCGCAGCTCCCGCGCCTTTTTGTGGAGATCCTCGACCTATTGGAGTGACAACACATATTGACATTAGGGGACAGACACCCTTTGGTGGCCTGTGCCGAAACACAGATATATTTATCAGTGTGCAATATGGTTTGCCCCGAGTCACAAACTGGGCCATTCCCCACAGCACCAGGGTGAGGGGTAGGGCTCTGAGGTGAGGCCTACTGCATCCTGGGGATGTGGTTTGCCCTTTTGTTCACTGACTGGACCATTCCCCACAGCACCAGGGTGAGGGGTAGGGCTCTGAGGTGAGGCCTACTGCATCCTGGGGATGTGGTTTGCCCTTTTGTTCACTGACTGGGCCAATCCCCACAGCACCAGGGTGAGGGGTAGGGCTCTGAGGTGAGGCCTACTGCATCCTGGGGATGTGGTTTGCCCTTTTGTTCACTGACTGGGCCATTCCCCACAGCACCAGGGTGAGGGGTAGGGCTATGAGGTGAGGCCTACTGCATCCTGGGGATGTGGTTTGCCCTTGTGTTCACAGACTGGGCCATTCCCCACAGCACCAGGGTGAGGGGTAGGGCTCTGAGGTGAGGCCTACTGCATCCTGGGGATGTGGTTTGCCCTTTTGTTCACTGACTGGGGCATTCCCCACAGCACCAGGATCAGGTATGGGGACCTGTAGTGAGGCCTACTGCATCCTGGGGATGTGGTTTGCCCTTGTGTTCACAGACTGGGCCATTCCCCACAGCACCAGGGTGAGGGGTAGGGCTCTGAGGTGAGGCCTACTGCATCCTGGGGATGTGGTTTGCCCTTTTGTTCACTGACTGGGCCATTCCCCACAGCACCAGGGTGAGGGGTAGGGCTCTGAGGTGAGGCCTACTGCATCCTGGGGATGTGGTTTGCCCTTGTGTTCACAAACTGGGCCATTCCCCACAGCACCAGGGTGAGGGGTAGGGCCCTGAGGTGAGGCCTACTGCATCCTGGGGATATGGTCTGTTTCCTGTACTCACAAACAGGGTCAGATACCATAGCACAAGGCCTGAAGATGGGCCCTCATTTGGGGCCTGCAGCATCCTTGGGCTATAGCTGAACCCTGTATGCACAAACAGGGTCAGATACCATAGCACAAGGCCTGAAGATGGGCCCTCATTTGGGGCCTGCAGCATCCTTGGGCTATAGCTATGTCTTTTACTCACATACAGGGTCAGATACCATAGCACAAGGCCTGATGATGGGCCCTCATTTGGGGCCTGCAGCATCCTTGGGCTATAGCTGAACCCTGTATGCACAAACAGGGTCAGATACCATAGCACAAGGCCTGAAGATGGGCCCTCATTTGGGGCCTGCAGCATCCTTGGGCTATAGCTGAACCCTGTATGCACAAACAGGGTCAGATACCATAGCACAAGGCCTGAAGATGGGCCCTCATTTGGGGCCTGCAGCATCCTTGGGCTATAGCTATGTCTTTTACCCCCTAACAGGGACAAGTACCATTGCACCAGGACGGGGGATGGCCCCTGAGGTGGGGCCTGCTGAATCCTGGGATGTGTGTTAACCTTATGATCGCAGACAGGGCCAGATGACAGACCCCTGTGTGTCTCTTTGCATCTGTGATGGGCCTGTGGTCCTCTGTGGATAGGGCACATCATTGAGGCTACAACAGTGGCACATACCATAGGAATGTGGTCTGTAATTCACCTGTACGATGTTTGCAGTCACCCCCTGTGGCCAGGGGGATTCTGTTTTGGGGGGGTGGGACAGACCTCACTCCCAGCTGGATGAGGAGACACCTTGCAGTCCCTATTAGTGCATAGTTGATTGTTGATTTGGTTACATGGTGTTCCTCTGCACATCCTGGGTTGGGGTGCCTGTTCCCATGAACTTACCTCACGTGGGTGGTCAGAGCTTCGGTTGTACCTAACAGTGAGGCGCTCCCATGCCCTTCTGACCCTGACCAGATTCTGCCTTCTGGATGATCCAGGGAATAGGCGCCTCTGTCTAAGGCAGAATAGCTCTGTGAGCAGGTAGAGCTCCCTTTGCGTGAATGCAGGCTTCCTCGACATTGCATCCATGTCTTCAGAAAGAATGTCTTGTGCGTAGCCACGTGCGTTGGTGCGGGCGTGGCTACGTGCGTTGGTGCGGGCGTGGCTACGTGCCTTGGTGCGGGCGTGGCCACGTGCCTTGGTGCGGGCATAGCCACGTGCCTTGGTGCGGGCGTAATAGCGTGCGTGGGTACGTGTGTTCTTCCAGCGTGGGCACTTTATATTACAAACTCTTGCACCTATTAATTATGCTAACAGGTGGAAGTGTAATGGCCTATGGTTTATCCGAGCCTGTGAGCATTTGCTGGATTTTAAACCCCCAGGTTTTAGTACTGCTGCTACATCTCCTAGGTAAAGTCTTTGGGACTCTGCTCATTACAGGGTCTGCTTTATGTTTCCTAGACCCTTCTGCTGCACACATCTCGCATTAGCATACATTCACCTTCCTTTGTCTAGAGGTGACCATGACGTAGAGCTGTATATGACATTTCTGATGTCCCTTTTCTTTAGGTGTATTGAGGGGAATGTGTGGAGACAGGGGCACAGAGGGAGTACCAGATTAGTTAGATGTAGGGTTGACATTGGGAACAATGTGGAGGTGTTGTGAATTTGACCTTTTGGGTATGTATAGCATGGATTTGTTCCTTTCATGTGTGCTCTTTCACCTTTGGACTAGTTCCTCTCTTGGCTTTGGGCAGGGAACATTGGCTTTGATTCTCTATATCACCTCAGATAATAGTATTTTTGCAGACACCACTGCTCAGAGCGGAAATGCATCTGACAGCCCTGCCACGTATCACCACAGTGGGTTCAAACCCATAACCTCGGGCTCCACAGTCGGTGCATTTGACAGTGGGTTGACGTTATGTCTGTATCTGTATCTCCTTCTATATGACTGGCTGACTATCCACAGTAGTTCACAGGGTTGGAATGGCCCAGTCACACCCATGATGCACTTGACATGCAAATCAGCTGTTCACAGATACACACCATGGGGAATGCACCCCCACAGCACCTAGGCCTGGTAGGGGTTTCTGACCATGTGTTTTACTGGCACAGCGTAGCTACACACCGTCACACTGTGCAGGTACTGCGCTCACCGTGAGGGTGCAGTGAGGCGCACCGCACCATGTCCACAGCACTATCCATGGCAGACATAGGCCATGCTGGACATCCATAGCAGTGTTAATGTGTGGGATAGGTAGTTTCTGCACAAACACCTTGGATATATCTGTCTGGCTCAGTCAGGTGTAGTCTGGTGGTAAACACAGTCTCCCATCACCCGATCCACATTATCCCTCCCTGCAATGGTGGCAGTGGAAGGGACCATCACCTCCAGTTCTGCTGTGGGAAAGACACCCCTCAGGGCAGTTACTGCAGCTCTCCACATATCCATAGCACAATAGCAGACAGACATTAGGCCTGGATATGCTAGGCTGGACCCCACCACTATCTGATATTCTCCTGCAGCAGGCCTTCAGCCACTGCACCCTGCAAGGCTCTCCATCAGGACACATACCAGCTGCAAACAGTCTGCTAGTTGGTCCATGATGCATGTTCCTGTTGGAAATGCATGCACCCAGAACTAAACTGGGATGGCAGCATACACAACAAGCAGATAAGTCAGTGACTAGCCCCCAAAGGGAAGCACATACATATCACATGACAGAACTATAATGTAGCACTATGGGGATGCCTAGCCATGCTTTGGTCACTGCACAGTCAGGGTGAGATTGATCTCCCTGCAGGACATACAGCGGTCACCCTGTCTGTGTAGGTGGTGTCCGGGCACTAATATGCCGCAGTCAGTGCCCTATGCGCTGTGCAGATGCAGCCAGCCCATGCCACCCTGTCTTGGCTATACCCATGGTACCTTGCTCCTCATTATGCACAGTGGCAGGCCAATACTGGCAACAGTGCTGGCAGTGTGGGCTGTGGAAGGTGTTTGCAGCCACCACACACTGTAGAGACAGACACACACTCCGACACCTATGCCAGCATTGTGCTACTGTAGAGGGGGTTCAGCAGCCCTGCCCACCACACCAGTCCTGGGCACAGTCCAGGCATGTATATGGTCCGCAATACTGTTGGGCGTCACTCCCCAGGGTGGTAAACACTGTCAGAGACCTGACCTGTAGCACACACCGCAGACATCAGAATGATTGTTATGATGGAGCTAAATGAGCAAACTGTGCTTGACGTAGGACTTGCTATCTGCCAGTACTCATAGGAAATGTTTGATAGGTGCGTACCGTATACCCAGGTGTAGGGTGCCATTGCTAGGGTATGCATGTGGTAGTATTGGGAGATGCACACAGGGCCCAATGTCCTGCCTCTCCAGGAGGCATTGGCCACTGGGGCCTGTGGGTGTGGGTGTGGGTGTGTCTGCCCCTGTTGGCTGGTGCTTTACAGCAGAGGTTCCCAACTCCAGTCCTGGTGTGCCAAACACTGTTCGGGTTTTCATGCTGTCCCTCATGAATATGCATGGGCTACAGCTGCATACCATGGGGGTGGTGAATAGATATGCAGCACAGACATCTTCATTAGAGGCAGCATGGAACCTGAATGGTGTGTGGCCCTCCAGGACTGCATTTGGGAGACTCTGCTCTAGGTAATGCGGCTGTTTCTGGTGTCTGTGCTCGGTGTGGTAATATATAGGCGTAATAACCATGCGTATGTTCGCAGCAATAAAGGTTTGTCATTACAGTCACGGTACAGTTGGGGGAAAAATATGTGGACTGGATTGGACATTGACCCAGCTGGGCTTTGAACCTGTGACCTTCTGTTCTTGCACGCACTGTCTGTGTGCACTGCACCACGGTGTTGCCACAGATATGCTGTATTCCCTGGGTAGTCCATGACTGTACATCCAACAGGGCCTGTGTTGCTGAGGACGTGCCAGCCTGCACATGGCTAGGCCACTGTCTGCTGGGACTAGCAGTCACTGCCCCCTCCATCACCTGTACCCTTCCGCCAATATGCTGACATGTCCTTATCTTGGAAAATGAATATGACCTGATTGAGGTGTGGCACTTGTGACACAGTGGCAACCTCAGAAGCCATGGAAACTGATACTGACCCTCTGGTTGGTTCAGGTATTGCAAGAAAAGACAGGGTTTTCCATTCTCAGCATAACCTACAGGCAACTAATCAGCTCACCTCAAGGGAGGAGAGAACCAGAGCTGTGGATTGGGCACGCCCTAGTAGGAGGCGGGCTTCCCAGAGCAGGGGCCCCTTGTTAAGCAGAGAGAGGGAAGACAGTGGAAGGAGAAGGAGAAGGAGTAGGACGGTGATGAGAAGGAATGGAGAAGTGAGCACTACAAATGGAATGAGAAGTGAAGGTGGTTTGAATCCACAAGGGAGAAGGCAAAAGGCATTGGGAAGGCAAGAAGCTCTCTTGAATGCAGAACCCTTTGACCCTGCTACAGAAATACTGCCCAGCTGCAACAGAAGGGAAACTGATTCAGAACCAGGAGTAAAGCCTAGGTTGTTGGGAGACAGCATTTACCCTTGGAGAGAAAGGCACGCTGGCAAGGCATTTTCTGACAAGCCTCATTTTAAGGTACCTGCTGCACTTAATTCCTTTAACAAGTTTTACAAGCCAGAAAGAGGGAATCCTGATTTTAAAGTACAGGATAGTTTCAGGCAATGTGAGAGACGTTGGTTACAGCCTGAAAGCTCTCTAACTAAGCCTAGCTTTTCTCAGCCAGCAGTTCCTGCTTTTAACAAGCAAGCTGACGAGAGGAATTCAGCTAAACTGTTTACAAGAGAATTAGGCTATACTGATACAGAAGGTCCTACCTTTGAAGCATTCTTTAAGAGCAGAGCTCGTGCAGAGGAACGTGTGATTCCAACACTCACTAACAGAGATAAGTGGGGGAGGGGTAACTCCACCACGGGCACAGAGTGTCTAAACAGGGAGAGCATTGTTTGTTCACCAGAAGCAGATAATTACTTGCCCAAGCAAGGAGAAGGTTCTCCCAGTAGTCCTGCTAGAAGACAGGCAGAACTACTCCTGAATGAATTCAAACAATTTCTAAATAGAAGAGCTATTTCAGAACAGACTAGCATTCAAGCAGGAAGTAATCCTGAGATAGGATTTCCCACACCGGCTCCAGTTCCCATGATTGAAGTTAACCAGCCGATGGACTGCTCGATTGGTCTAATAGATAGAGCTGACAAGAGCCAAGCTTGAATGATTATACCTGATATTTTATTCTGGTTATGTTAACCAAGGATATGTGAAAAGCTTATGAAATGAATACTGTTTGAGCAACTGAAAGGAAAGCTTATTGAAGCACTGAAATAAGCTGGACTGTGACCTGATTGCAAGAGAAAAACAGTATTATTTCTTACCGGAGTATTTGTAAATACAGCACAGAGAAGACACATGGTGTATTGTGCTTCCTCAGTGAAGATTAGGCTGAAGCACAGTATTGAAAGCCTGTAATTTGCATTGTTCCTGATTTGGTTATTCTTCTCACCTGTTCCTGTCCACCAAGGAGCGGGGAAAATAAAATCCTTGTAAATATAAATGTCTTGTTCCCGACTTTCATTGGCCCCCACAACTACACAAGGCCCATCCCTCCTTAACCCTCAAGGTTAGGGAGTGGGTGCAGGGTGACACACTCCAGGACTGCATTTGGGGGACTCGGCTGTTGGTAATGGCCATTGTTATGGTGTGTGTGCGGTGTAGGGTAACATATTGGTGTTTGAACGATGCCTCTGTTCTCTGCAATAAAGGGGTGTCTTTACTATCTCTGTTTAGTGGTGGGTAAAATATGGGGACTGGGTTGGCAGAGGCCCCAGCTGGGATTTGAACCTGTGATCCTCTGGTCCTACAGGTACTGCCTGTGTCCGCTGCACCACACTGTAGCCACAGAGACAGTGCAGTCCCTGGAGATAGGTCACCTGGCCAAAAGAGTCAGAACTCTGCTATGCACATTTTTACTGTGGGCTCATTCACCTTGTATGGTGACATAGGTGCACATAAACCCCGAATATGACCTCAGAATAAGAGGATAGGAACATAACCAAGCTGGCCAATAGTGATATTAATGGGCAACCATGGAACACACTCCCAGGAGCGCTCATAATTAGGATTAGGGAATGCTTTTTGGAGGGGTCTACGCTCCGTTGACCCTTCCAGGACTCATTTCTTTTTTTGGGGCTTTCCTGGGAGTGTTTTTTATGGTTGCCCATTAATATCACTGTTGACCAGCTTGATTATAGTTTTTTAGGATTTTGTTGTGGTCTTTTTCTATTCCTATTTGCTATTTTGTTCAGTGCACATATATCACACTGCTCACGTTTTGTAGGTTTCCCCGGTTTTGCTGTACATTGCTGACGGAAATGGTTTCTCTTCCCTTTAATATGCCTTTAACGGCAGGTTTTCATTCGCGTTGGGATTGAGCTCTGAGATTCAGCACGTTAGTGTGAGGGGAGCCTCTCCCCGCCCACTCTCCGCCAATTGACACCTTCTCTCCGCCCACTCTCCACCTTCTGGGCTGTTTTAACGCGCCGCGGAGGTTTACGATCGTTAACTGCGGTTAACGTGCGTAATGTACATTTAACGATTGTTCGCACGTCAGAACGCACGTTCGGACGTGCGAACGATCGTTAAACGTACTTTACGCGCGTTATTCACGATTACCGCATTTTAGTAAACATACCCCTAAATCTTTTTCCTGGGTGGTGGTTCCTTATGTGGAACCTTGTATTGTGTAACCATAGTTTGGGTTTTTCTTTCCTAGGTGCATAACTTTGCACTTGTCCACATTAAATTTCATCTGCCATTTGGATGCCCAGTCTTCCAATTTATCAAGATCCTCTTGCAATTTTCCACAATCCTCATGGGTTTTAACAACTTTAAATAGTTTTGTGCCATCTGCAAATTTGATAACCTCACTCGTTATTCCCATTTCCTTACCATCCTTCTTTCATTTATTAAAGCAAACACAATCATGCTATGATCACTATTGCCAATTGGCCCCAACACCATTATCTTTTGCACCAGATCTTGTGTTCCACTAAGGACTAGGTCCAAAATGGCTTCCTCTCTGGTTGGTTCATGAACCAGCTGCTCCAAGAAGCAGTCATTTATTTCATCTAGAAACTTTATCTGCTTAGCATGTCCTGCGATGACTCTGACTCAGTCGATACTGAAGTAATTGAAATCACCCATTATTATTTCTGTGTTGTAACTTTTGTTAGCTTGCCTGATTTCTTTGAGCATTTCATCATCCATTTGTTCATTCTGGCCAGGTGGTCGATAGTACAACTCCACTGCCATCGCCATCGCCTTCCCTTTCCCCTTTTTACATGGAATTTCAGTCTATGGAGATTCTACAGTGAATTTTGTTTCCTGCAAAACTTTAATTCCTTGTGACTCAATGCCCTCTCTAACATAGAGTGCAACCCCTCCACCAATTTGATCTTCTCTGTCATTACGATATAGTTTTTACCCAGGTATCACAGTGTCCCACTGGTTGTCCTCCTTCCACCATGTCTCTGAGATACCTATCATATCTAACTTTTCATTTAGTGCTATATATTCTAACTCTCCCATCATATTTTTTTTTATTATTTATTTATGCAATTTACAACTATAATCAAGCAAACGCTTGTACAGTAACAAACTTCTTGTAAGGCAATAATACAAAGAAATATACAATGAAACACAGCAAAAAACAAGAGTATAGTTAGCCCACAATTACTGGGGAACAGCATTAGAAAAACAACCAAGGATAAGTGGGTCCTCGGTAATCATCAATAAAAAAGGAACAATAGAATCTTAAACAGAGGCGGAGAACAGAGCATAATAATTATGATGAGACCTTACTCACGAAGGGGAAGATGTCACTAAATCGGAACTGACAAATGAGGATAACTCCTCCGGTTGAAAAAAATCATACTTAACTGCTCTAAAGAAAATTATACATTTACAAGGAAAACGTAATAGGAATGAAGCACCAATCTGAATAACACCAGGCCTTAATAACAAAAAGGCTCTGCGCCTTCTCTGAGTCTCTCTGGAGACATCTGGGAATATCATAATTTTCTTCCTCATAAATAAAGCGGTACGCTTTTTAAAGTAAAGCTTTAATATCCAATCCCTATCAGATGGAATTGCAAAGGCCACTAACATAGTGGAAACCAATAAATCTGCTTCTTTAGGTGACTGCAAAAGAGCTGAAACATCCAAAATATTCATATCCAACGGACCCACAGTCATCTTCCCTTCCTTCTTGCCACTTGGCAAATAATATGCTTTAACAATAGGAGGGATTAAATCAAGAGGTACCATTAAAACTTCATGTATATATTTTTTAAACAGCTCTACTGGGGAAACCTCTGGCACAATTGGAAAATTTAATAATCAGATATTAGAAGCCCTTACAATATTTTCCAAATTTTCCATTTTCGTTCTTAATGCAACATTATCTTTTATTATAGAATCATTTACTATTGAAACCTGAGTCACTTTCTGTTCCCTGGCATCAATCTTCAACTTTAATTCATCCAACTCCCCCTTAAATCCGGAAGATGTATTTTCCAACTTTTCCAATCGCAAGGTAGTTAAATCCACTTGCTGACTAACAACACAAGACAGCTGTAAAATCGCCTCCCAGACAGTTTCAAGAGAGATCTCCTTCGGGCGCTTCAAAAAAGTACTTTTTGGTAACAAATCAGTCAAGGGGAGTACCCTTCCATCAGATCCCTCCACTCCATGAGGAAGTAAAGCCGACTACACGGATTGAATAAAGACCTTATCCCCAGCCCCCGATACCTTGTGCTGGTCTCCGGGACGCTCCTCAAGCAAGGCCTGCTTACGAGACGGTGCACCTCCCACTCCGGGCTGAACTTCATCTCCTCTCACAGGAGGGGTCACCGGGCAGGTCAAAAGTGAAGGCGGGTGACGCTTATCCGGAGAGAGAGAAACCTCAAGGGCTGACAACGCCGAAACCACCTCAACCGGCAGTGTAATGCCTGCTCAAATCTCTCCCTTTTGCTGCTCCGTCAGCTGAACGTACCGATCCATAGGACCCTCAACAACAGAAACAGCAGGTACAGGCTCCGCGGGAGGAACCTTTTGCTTGCCTTTACGTTTAGGCATGTTCAGCCCGCTAACGCTCCACCGCCATCTTAGAGTGTAGCCACTCCCCCCGGTCCCCATCATATTTTTTAGGCTTCTAGCATTTGCATACAAGCATTTTAGAGGCTGTATTTTATTCATTTTAATATCTAGCTATCGGTAGGCAGGGGTAATGTGGAACCTTTAAGCTCTGTCTGCTCTGTACTAGACTGCATTTGGGCTACTTTTGTCTTATTAGAATCTCTCTACTCATATGCCCTAATTTCATTCTTTTTCTAGTATCCTTCAAGGATACATTGTTCCGAAGTATGTGCTCTTGGGTGACTGTTGGCTTTCCCCTATTATCTAGCTTAAAATCTGTAAAAGTTTTTGTGGATAAGTTGTCCAAACTAAGTTGTTTGGTCAGCATGGTGCTGAAAATTTGCCTTCTCATATACATCTATATAGTTTAACATTGTATCATGTTTTCAGTTCAATGTATTCTGTTCTATTGTATATAGTCTACATAGTTTCATGTAACTGAATATGTACCCGTTCTTCCTGTACTATTCATACTGTTGTTAATTGTAAACCGCGCTTGATCCTTTGGAAAGTGAGGTATAGAAATTTTAAATAAGTAAATAAAAATAAATAAACAAACATCTAGGGCCCAATTCTGCAAGGTGCCTAGCCCTGATTCTGCATCCCTCCCTCCCCAAACGGCTAGAGCCACAGTGCAGGCAGAGCTGGAGGGGGCAGGGAGGAGGCAGGCCGAGGCGGCAGGACGTACAGGGCCAATTCAGGTCACGGCCCTGTACGTCCTCCGGAAGGGGAACGGACATCCTTCTTATGCCACTGTGGAGGTGGACTAAGCAGGGGGAATGGCAGGGAATGGGCCGTGAGGCACACCCAGGGCCAGGGGTGGAGGCAAATAGGTCCCCAACGCCCGATGCAGGCCCTGGCTACCCTGCCGGGCGTATTAGGGATCTTCACTTCGGCAGACTGACTGAGTGGTGGGGTGGGCATCTGTGCAGGTATGCAGGGGCACACCGGGTTGTCTCAGGGCTCGATCCTGCACAGGGCTGTCCAGATGACCTGGACATGCCCCTAAGGGAATCGGGCTCCATGTGTTTTCCTCCACCTACCCAAACATGCTCAGAAGGACACCTCTTTTTAACCCAGCTATAAGTAAGCATAGTATGAAAACTGACACCTACTTTTATTTTTGGGTAATTTTAATAATATTGAACCAACATAATAGAAACAATTATAACTTACTGAACAGATGCACACAGAAACCCAGCTACTCTTAAAATAGCCTGGAAGCAAAATGAATGTTTGCAAGCTACACTTAAGATTGAATAATTCCTAATACATATAAGTTCCTGAACGTTCTCTCCTATACTGGATGACATATCTGTCCATCAGAAAAGATTATTGAGGAGAACAATGCTTGTTAATTGTTATCTCTGAATGAATGTCACATTAAGAGGTCACATTTTTGTGTAAAGCTGGCAACTTGACTTTGAGTGGCAGACGAAGAGGTGTTGAAAAGCTGCAGTGAGCCATAGAAACTTAGTGAAACGAGGGATGAGATGTCCGTAGCTTTCCCTCTACCAGACAGCCTAAAGACACCACTTTTTAAAGGGAAAGGGAATTGGATTTTAGCTCACAACTTTTCTCAAACAATCAAGGTGAGTTACATTCAGGAAAGTGGTTATTTTTCTGTCTCCAGAGAGTATGCAATCTAAGTTTGTACCTGAGGCAATGGAGAGTTAATTGACTTGCCCAAGATCACAAGGGGCGACAATGGGACTTGAACCCTGGTTGCAGCCCACTGCTTTAATCATTAGGATACTCCTCCATTCCATGCAGGATGTATGTGCAATTAGAGCTCCATGGAGCAGACTGTGTTAGGAAGCAAGTGTTTCATTTCTTGGAGGGAGACATGCAGGCATGGTGAACATGAGGAGGAGACGTGCATCGGAGCGTCACTGCAGTTGAGGATATTTGGCACATGGCAGTGGGAGAGTGAATGTATTCTACATACTGTAAATTTTGTAAAGAAACAGGGCTTTAGCCAATTAAAGAGAAAGTATCAAATGTCTTTAATTAACTTGGAACTAGCCTGGTAAGGAGGGATAAAAACTGAAACTAAAAGGAGTTGGGACTCTGGTACAATATTTGCTGCAGGGCAGTGGAGGACTCAAGAGTAAATTTCTCTTTAAAAGGGAAAGAAAGCAAAAATATATTTATTTCATTGCAATGCAAAAAGGGACATTATGGATGAAAAGGGAGGCTAGTTTGTGCTGAAACTCAGAGAGTCTGAGGAGGAGGAAGGAGGATTGGCATCTGGAGTGATTCATTTTGTCCTGTTGGTGACACCACAGGGCCTTTTAAAACAAGTTTCCCTGCAGCATATTTGAGTCTAGTGAGAGAGCATGTGCTGTACCTGGACATGGGAACCCAGCCAGGGCTTCAGTGAGTCTAAGGAGGAGAGAGGGTTGAGATCCCGAGTGATTGATTCTGACTTGCTAGTGATGTCACAAGAACAACCCTTTAAATCAAGTCTCTCCATGGCACATGGCTATTGGTTCTTAGCTGAAAGAGTATGGCCAAAGGGGAGCGTGCTCCTTTAGTGTCAATTCACTGTGGGTTAGTATTTTGATTAGCCTCTCCTTTGCCATTGTGAAGCATTAAGGCAAACAGAGACCAGTAGCATGAGTTAAAAGAACAAGTGGACCAATGGATAAGCATCTCCAGGTGGTGGCAAGTGCATCCAGTGTGATTAATGGCTCTTTCCAGATCTCTGGTGCCTCATTAAGCTCTATAGAATGAATGCCACTCTCCCTCCAGGGTGGGGCATCATCTCCTATTGGGGATGAGAATCATCCAGATGCACAATGTACTATTTCAGCTCCTCTAATATTAAAGATGCTATCAGTGAGAGGGCCTTACCTGCAGCTGTGCAGTTCCACAAGCTATCTCCCTAACTGATTTGACCATTACAGAAGCTGCTTCAACTGAGGGAGAAATATAATTGCAGGATATCCAGCGAGTGGTTTCACCTACTGGTAAAATGTTGATTAAATTCACTGGGCAAGTTACAGGATTTTTTAAAAGAAATTGTTGCCATCTTTATAGAATCAGTCAGTAGAATTAGTCAGATGGAATCTAAAATCCTGGAGTTGAATGACTTTGGTAAGCCCTTGAAAGCTCTCCAAGTAGTCCATGTCATGATGGAGGATCTTGGGTTGGCTGACTCATGGAGATTCCAACATCCCACAGAAAGGGACTATACTTTTTATTCTCTCCCACATAACTCTTATTCTAGGCTAGATTTTTTTTAATCTCCAAAAGTCTGGTGCCTTGATTGAATGCCACTGATTTTCACAGTATCTCTGTTTCCAATCATGCGGCGATCTCACTCAGTTTGCAAATTCCTCAAATAGATCCAGCTCGATCCTTTTGGAGACTAATTTTTTCTTGCCACTCTCCAAAAGTCCATTTCTACTTACTTTGAGTGTAATTCACCAACAGATACTTCTGAGTAGGTATAGTGGGAAGCTTTCAAGGAGAACATACAAGCGACAATTACTAATTATGCCGTTGGAGTAGCTAAGAAACAGAAGCAAGCATTGTGAGATTCGGATCAGGAGATTAAAATGAACAAATTGTCTTGCTCCAAGGTTCTAACCCTACCATACTACTACATTTGCAGAAACTTAGATATAGATACAACACGATAGAAGAGGCTAGCCAGATCATATTTTCTCAGGAAAGTCAATATTTTTACGAGAACAATAAGGCAGGACAATTGTTGGCAAATTCCTTAAAATCCCAGAAGGCCAATAATCATGTTGTTGGCTCACTAGACAAAACCAATACTTTATTAACTACTACTACTGATCATTTGTACAGCACTACAAGGCATATGTGGCGCTGTACAGACACATTTAAAAGACAGTCTCTGCTCATCAGAGCTTACAACCTAGTCACGACAGACAACACAACAGCTGAGGACAAGGATATATCCAGGGGAATGGTAAGGAAACATATGGGAGACTAAGCAGATCAGGATCGAAAAGCGGCCTCGAAGAGATGAGTTTTCAGCCTAGATTTGAAAAGGGTCAGAGATGAAGACTGATGCACAGGCTCAGATAGTTTGTTCCAGGTATAAGGAGCAGCAAGGTGGAAGGATGAAAGTCTGGAGTTGGCAGTAGAAGAGAAAGGTACAGATAGAAGGGATCTGCAGAAGAACGAAGTTCCCAAGGAGGGATGTAGGGAGAGATTTGTTTATTTATTTAACAGGTTTTTTTTTTATAAAATTCAGAGCAGTTTACATATAACATGAACCAAGAAATTTACATAGAACAAGGGTGTTAAACTTGGATGGTTATATGGGGGTCCAAACAATTCACATGTATAAGAGCAGCGAGTAACATTATTGCAGCAAATGGTCTGTACAAAGCAAGTACTTATTTGTGGAGTGGGTTGAAGGATACAGAGCTAGGGGAAGGTCTATATCAGAGCAACTGTACATGGTGGGGAGTATTTTGAGAGGAGTATGTACTTGGAATGGGCAATCTGTCTGGGTGGGGAGATGCTTGAGTTGGGAAGGGAATGACAGTCTTTTAGGGAGGAGGAATTGTGTTTACAGTCTGTTATAGTTGGGTATTGGCTGTTATTCAAGGGTGTCTCCATAATATTCCATGAAGAGAACATTTTTTATTGCTTTCCTGTAGTCCAATAAGTCCTTAATGGCTCTTACTGAGGTAGGTAGTTCATTCCATAATGGTGACATGTATAAGGAAAATGCTCTCTTATACGTAATTTGCTTGGTTTTCATCTTGCTTGCAGGGATGTCCAGAGTGTTATTATTTGAGGTTCTTCTTATTCTGTTCTCAGGTGTCTTCTTGATCATTGGTTGTAGGACAGGGATGATAGATTGTTAATTATCTTGAAGATTATTAATAAAGATTGTATTTGGAATGTGTGATTACTGGAAGCCAATGTAGCTGCTGTAGTGTGGGGATTATGTGGCAATACCTTGCTGTTCCGGTTACTATGCAATCTGCAGTGTTTTGTACCAGTTGGAGTGGGAGTATTGTTTTCTTTGGGAGACCTTGGTAAATTATATTGTAATAGTCTAATATGGGTGTTACTATAGCCTGATAAACTGTTCTGAAGTTGCTATCAATGAGAAGAGACTTATGTTTGTGTATGGTTCTTAGTTTTTGGTAGGCTGTCTTGGTTGTTCTCTTGACATGGGGCTGAACGTTGAGTTGTTGGTCAAATGTAACTCCGAGGTATTTGATCTCATGCTTGACTGTTAGAGTATAGTCTAAGATTTTAATGGACTCAGGTGGGAAGAATAATGCGTTCCTGGTGATGTGAAGTGCCTGATTTTTTGAAGTTTATAGTGAGATTTTGTTCTTTGAGCCATCCTGACATGAAGTGATCTGTGTGCAATTGGGTTGTTCAGTGTTTACTAGGGTAAAAACCATTATGTCATCTGCATATAACCTGTATTGGATTTTGTGTTCTATGATGTTACAGAGTAGTTGTAAGTATATGTTAAAAGCAATGTTGAAAGGGCGAGCCCTGCAGAACACCCTATTGTTGTGTAAAAGGTCTTGATTGTTGGTTTCTGGATCTCACTTGTTGTTTTCAGTTTGACAGGTATGATAAGAACCATTTCATCACTGTTCCATGGATCCCTATTTCTTAAAGCCTTTGTAGCAGGGTACTTTGGTTGATAGAGTCAAAGGCTGCAATAAGGTCGATGAAGAATAGGATAAAACCTTGTTGTATGTTATCTATACCAGTGATTAGGGTGTCCAGGAGTGATGCAATTAGTGTTTCCACACTGTGATTACTGAAGGTTTGAAACTGTACTGGTGAAGGTCTAATGAAACATGGTCATCTATGTGTTCCCATAGTTGTTGCTCGATCATCTTGGTTATTAATGGCAGACTTGATATTGATCGATAGGAGTTGGGGTCTTGCCTTTCAGAATGGGTCTTATGGATGCTTGTTTGAGGTGTGAGGGTAGATATCCTTGTGTGCGTGATAACCGGGTGATCTTTAGCAGATAGGGTGTTAGATATTCTTTTGTGAGTTTGATCCATATGGCTGGGCATAGATAGAGGAGATGTAGTTGCATTAATGTTGGTTATGATGAAATCAAGTTGTTCTTCTGAATGAATGTGGAAGGATTCCCCTAGGTTTATGTTATTGTGGAGTGCATGCTGTGAATCTAGTTGAGGAGGTTCTGAGGAAGATGTGTTCTTGTATTTTTGCTTTAGGCAATCTGCCATGTCTTGGGGATTCAGGGAGTTAGTGTTATCTGGCTGTCTTGGTTCTTTAATCAGCGTGTTTACTATTTCAAATAGTTCTCTCGGTTTATTGATTGACTTCATTATTAGGTTTGTATGATATTGTCTTGCACTTGTTTATCATGTTATAGTATATGGCCTGCATTTCAATATATTTGATTAGGTGTTCCTGGTCTTTGGTTTGACACCATAGTCTCTCAAGCTTCCGTAGTTGTTTCTTTTGGTTGCTGATTTCACTTGAGAACCATGGAGCATTGTATTTTCTTCTGTCATGGACTACTCTGTTTGGGGCTGCCACTGCAATGTGGAGTTTATAGTTCCAATTAATAACGATGGCATCAAGATCTGGTATATTTTGTTCAGGCTCTGGTAGTACTTGCTTTAAAAAATTTCTCTTTGTTGTAGGTTCGGAATATAAACACAGGAGAAGAAGGTATCCGCAAGAACAAGTCAAACCAAAAGCAGAACCCAAGGAACCAGGCCTACACGTAGGTATATTGATATGCAAACACAATTTATTGAGGGACCCAACTAAAAGGTTTCGGCCTGAGGCCTTCTTCAGGGGTCTAAAAACAAAATAAAATAAAATATACATATTAAAATATATACAAATACTTTGACATAAGATATGGAATGTGAGAAACAAAAAAACTTACAATTGTTCTAAGTTAAATGGGCACATTTAAAGTAAATGGGCACATCCAAAGGAACCACAAAAGAAGTTGCCCTTTTGAAAAAACTGGCCATAGAAGTACATAACTAAGAACAATAACAAATGATAAAAAGATACATTACCACAGAGGTGAAGCAACAACATGTAAAAAGCGGAAAAATCTCCTCAATCTATATTAGATGAAGAAGAAGAATGATAATGTTAGAGACGAATATCTTAATGATCAGAGCATATCATGTAATATAATACAAATTAGGTAAAAATTGCATAAGAATATGATTTACAATGTATTGTGGTGAAGATGGCCCTTCAGAAGAAATGGATGTTGAGGAAAATCCTGAGAGCAGAGCTAACTCACACAGGATTTCCAAAACTGACCTGAAAAAAACACAGCTCTCTGCTGAGCCGAAGACACACCCCAGTCCAGGGGAGGAGTTAGGCTTCAGCTCTGATTGGGCACACCCAAGGGAACGGCAGGGCGTGCCGGGAATTGAAGCCCTTTTTAAAACCTCAGAGAGAGCTGAAAGAGGTGAGGAGGAAGGAGGAGAAAGGTGAACAGGTTATTGTTGCAGAGAGGACCATGGAGAATATCCCAGAGGATAGTATGGGGAAGGATATCCAAGTCCAAAAGAACATCGTGAGAGGAGTGCAGAGTGCTGGAACCCTAGAAGCTAGGAGAAGAGCAATAGGACCTTGTGAGAAGACAGAACCCCGGAAGAGTCAGCCTGGGAGTCCAACGTACCCTGCAAGAAACTCTTACTGCCGGGTAAAGCCTAGACCTAGCCAGCCTCGAGAAAGCAGCACGTGGAGAAAAGGTACTTCTAATGCCAACAAGCAGTGCTATAAAGACAGAGAACTACAGCCAGGAGAAAGTTTTCCTAAGAGAAGTTCTTTTATAAATGCCTCTAAACAAGGTAAAGCACAATTTCCTAATTTGTATGCTTGGCTGAAGAAACCTTCATATAGTGCTGAACTGTGCAAACCTAACTTTGCTACTGACGTAGATAGTGAGTGGGGAAAGGGCGTAACCTTTGCCAATAACTATCCACCAGATGAAAAGCAAACACAGGCTGAATTGCTACTGAAGGAATTTCAGAAGTTCCTGGAGCTGAAGTCAGGGCAAAATAAAGAACCTGATACGGACAGTAATTCTGTTAGTTCAGAAGAATACATGCAGGTAGAAAGTTCTTTACCTACCCTGAATCCTGAGCCTTGTGCCATGGATTGCTCTTTCTGCTGTATTGAATAACAGTTTAAAGAAGCACATAAGTTTTATATGAAGAGAATATAAAACGTTGGCTTTTCTTGTTGTTTAATCATAAGAGTTCCTGATTGTGTTCACCTGTTTCCAAGTCACGCTGTGAAGAGAACAGCTATTGATATAAAGCTGCAATATTTTCTAACAACCACATGAGGCAATGCTGAGTTAAGCTGCTGAAGTTTATGAATAGCTGAGTTAAAGCAAATTTGATTTCACTGCTTCCTGAGTTCCTGTTTTCCTCTGTTTATCCTAAAAGTTCCACTTTTTGCGTTTGTTGCTTTGAGCTTTTGATGCGCTGGAAACTATCCCCCAAGACAAATAAATTTTCTTGCTTGCCTAACCACATCTGGTCACGACTACAATTCTTCCCTAAGGAATATACAAGAGCACTACAGTTCCCAAGATTCATTGGGAACCGTGCCAGCTAATTCTTCAAGGGACAATATAAGGCCACTCCTGCCTGTAAGCTCGAGGGCGCAGGCAGGAGCGTCACAGTATTCATTTGTAACACGCATCTAAAAGCTATAATCTAATTTAGAATAGCGATATTTCAGCTCAACAAGATTACAAATGAAGAGCCAACCAAAAAGGGAATGAAAGAAGGGCAAGTGAAAATTAACAACAGGACAAAATAGTAACCAAACCGAAAACATGAACATAAAAAAATAGCCACGTAGCGTACATCGCAAAAGAACCTAATTACACCTTAAAATATGCATATGGCATATCATAAGATCCACACGGAAAGAAAGGGGAGAAGATCTATAATGAGTCCCAAGAAAACATGAGATACAAAGATACAGAAGAACCGTGCATTGAAATTATGTGCTAGTCAATCGGCATGTGAAAGGCAGACCCGCCCGGAGGGATTTAAATAAAATGCCAGAGGAGACGTTATGATACAAATTATTTATGAGAACAAAATACATGTGAACTCATAGGGTATAATAAGGACTGAACACGAAAGTGAGACTAAAAGTTATGTCACAGTGATAAAAAGAAATTTGTGTGTTAAAGACAGCAGTGAGCAAGTTTCAGTATAGCGCCAAGGAGCTGGCCAGACTTGCCACAGAACTCGAAACTTGTGTGTCAATGCAAAAAGGCCAACCAAGGCAAAAAGCCGAGAAGTAACCTTAACGTGCTCCAAAACACTTTTATTTGCATATATGTGTGCATTTATCACTTTTATTACTTTTGTTAAAATGTTTTGGAGCACGTGTATTTTGTCCTGTTGTTAATTTTCACTTGCCTTTCTTTCATTCCCTTTTTGGTTGGCTCTTCATTTGTAATCTTGTTGAGCTGAAATATCGCTATTCTAAATTAGATTATAGCTTTTAGATGCGTGTTACAAATGAATACATTGTAAATCATATTCTTATGCAATTTTTACCTAATTTGTATTATATTACATGATATGCTCTGATCTCTGATCATTAAGATATTCGTCTCTAACATTATCATTCTTCTTCTTCATCTAATATAGATTGAGGAGATTTCTCCGCTTTTTACATGTTGTTGCTTCACCTCTGTGGTAATGTATCTTTTTATCATTTGTTATTGTTCTTAGTTATGTACTTCTATGGCCAGTTTTTTCAAAAGGGCAACTTCTTTTGTGGTTCCTTTGGATGTGCCCATTTACTTTAAATGTGCCCATTTAACTTAGAACAATTGTAAGGTTTTTTGTTTCTTACATTCCATATCTTATGTCAAAGTATTTGTATATATTTTAATATGTATATTTTATTTTATTTTGTTTTTAGACCCCTGAAGAAGGCCTCAGGCCGAAACCTTTTAGTTGGGTCCCTCAAATTGTGTTTGCATATCAATATATCTACGTGTAGGCCTGGTTCCTTGGGTTCTGGTAGGTTCGGAATCTCCTTCTTTCCTTCGGGATTCCTTCTGGTGTTCTTTATTTATTTAATATTTATTTTATTTAATACTCTTATATACCGCGCTATTCGACATCAGTGCGGTTTACATGGAACATCAAAGCAGTTTTACAGTGGGGTTACACCATAAATTACAGATAACAGGGAGATTAACTTGGATAACATAAGAACATAAGAACATAAGATATGCCATACTGGGTCAGACCAAGGTCCATCAAGCCCAGTATTCTGTTTCCAACAGTGGCCAATCTAGGTCATATGTACCTAGCAGTTTCCCCAAGAGACACAAGTTCCACAATGCTTGTACTGGGTCAAGCATTGATATCTTCGGTCACTTCTTAATAATGGTTTATGGACCTTTCCTCCAGGAACTTGTCCAAACCTTTTTTAAAACCAGCTACACTAACAGCCTTTACTACATCCTCCGGTAACAAATTCCAGAGTTTGATTACACGTTGAATGAAAAAATATTTTCTTTTATTAGTCTTAAATAGTTTACCCTGTAGCTTCATTGCATGTCCCCTAGTCTTTCTATATTCTGATAATGTAAACAATCGATCTACATTTACCCATTCCACTCCGTTCATTAATTTATAGACTTCTATCATATCTCCCCTCAGCCGTCTCTTTTCCAGGTTAAAGAGCCCTAACTTTTTTAGCCTTTCTTCATAGGAGTATCCTTCCATCCCCTTTACCATTTTGGTGGCTCTTCTCTGAACCTTTTCTAAAATCGCTATATCCTTTTTAAGATACGGCGACCAGAATTGCACACAATATTCAAGGTGAGGTCTCACCATGGAACGATATAGAGGCATTATAATATCTTTTGTTTTATTTTCCATTCCTTTCCTTATCATACCTAGCATTCTATTTGCTCTCTTGGCTGCCGCTGCACACTGGGCCGAGGGTTTTAACATGGTATCCACAATGACGCCTAAATCTTTTTCCTGGGTGGTGGTTCCTAATGTGGAACCTTGTATCGTGTAACCATAGTTTGGGTTGTTCTTCCCTAGGTGCATAACCTTGCACTTGTCCACATTATATTTCATCTGCCATTTTGATGCCCAGTCTTCCAATTTATCAAGATCCTTGTGCAATTTTTCACAATCCTCTTGAGTTTTAACAACTTTAAATAGTTTTGTGTCATCTGCAAATTTGATAACCTCACTCGTTATTCCAATTTCCAGGTCATTTATGAATATGTCAAAAAGCAGCGGACCCAGCACAGATCCCTGGGGTACACCACTATAAACCTTTCTCCATTGGGAAAATTGGCCATTTATGTTATTGTGGAGTGCATTCTGTGAATCTAGTTGAGGAGGTTCTGAGGAAGATGTGTTCTTGTATTTTTGCTTTAGGCAATCTGCCATGTCTTGGGGATTCAGGGAGTTAGTGTTATCTGGCTGTCTTGGTTCTTTAATCAGCGTGTTTACTATTTCAAATAGTTCTCTCGGTTTATTGATTGACTTCATTATTAGGTTTGTATGATATTGTCTTGCACTTGTTTATCATGTTATAGTATATGGCCTGCATTTCAATATATTTGATTAGGTGTTCCTGGTCTTTGGTTTGACACCATAGTCTCTCAAGCTTCCGTAGTTGTTTCTTTTGGTTGCTGATTTCACTTGAGAACCATGGAGCATTGTATTTTCTTCTGTCATGGACTACTCTGTTTGGGGCTGCCACTGCAATGTGGAGTTTATAGTTCCAATTAATAACGATGGCATCAAGATCTGGTATATTTTGTTCAGGCTTTGGTAGTACTTGCTTTAAAAATTTCTCCTTGTTGTAGGTTCGGAATCAAAACACAGGAGAAGAAGGTATCCGCAAGAACAAGTCAAACCAAAAGCGGAACCCAAGGAACCAGGCCTACACGTAGGTATATTGATATGCAAACACAATTTATTGAGGGACCCAACTAAAAGGTTTCGGCCTGAGGCCTTCTTCAGCGGTCTAAAAACAAAATAAAATAAAATATACATATTAAAATATATACAAATACTTTGACATAAGATATGGAATGTGAGAAACAAAAAAACTTACAATTGTTCTAAGTTAAATGGGCACATTTAAAGTAAATGGGCACATCCAAAAGAACCACAAAAGAAGCTGCCCTTTTGAAAAAACTGGCCATAGAAGTACATAACTAAGAACAATAACAAATGATAAAAAGATACATTACCACAGAGGTGAAGCAACAACATGTAAAAAGTGGAAAAATCTCCTCAATCTATATTAGATGTTAACTATGTGCATTAATGGTGAGGTTCATCATATAATGGTCTGACCAACGGCTTGATGTAATGATTAGGCATGTTAAAATGTTTTGATCAGTGTGCTGGTTAGATACAAATATAAGGTCCAGTGTTCCCTCTTTCTTGTGGGTTGGGGTATTTACTATCTGGATGTAGTATAGGTCTTTCATTGCATTGGGAATGTGGTTGCATAATTTCAAGATAATGATGGGAGGTTTGGGTCTCCTAATATGAGGAGAGGTTTGTTCAGTGTTGAGTGAGTGCACACTGCCTCTAAGATGGCTGAGAGTTCCTCCTCATCAGATCTTAGAGCTCTGTAGATGAGGTATATTGCTAGGCTTCTATTTGAGATCATTATCATGTTACTTCCTTTTGAGTGATAAGAGGAGGTTATAGTACATTTCAGGTGTGCTTTTGCTATAATGAGGACTCCACCACCTCTTCAACAAGATCTTGTGCAGTTGTGTATAGTATATGGTTGGGAGGACATTTGGTTTATAATGACATTGTCCAGGTCCAAGAGCCATGTTTCAGTGATGCACATCATATCTATGTTTTGGTCCTATATGTATTCCAGTACAGTATGGAATTTGTTCCAGATGGAGTGAGTATTAATTAGAGCACACTTGAGTGGACTATGCTGTTGATTCCTGGATGGGGCTTCTTTCAATAGTGTGATAGGGTTTATATAAATTAGCCTGTCTGTCATATGTATTTTGGTGGCTACATATTCCTTGCAGTTGATGTCTGTTGGAATCAGCTGTATAGATTTGAGGGATAAGAGAGGTACAGTAGTGAGGAGCAGTGGAATGACTGCACTTATACTGTAGGTCAGTAGGAGAAGTTCAAACTGGATAAAGATATGGATAGGGAGCCAATGAAGGGACTCAACAATTTTAGAATGATTCTGTGACTTCTATAAGCAGCTTTACTCTTCTGAGACAGCAGGAGAACAGGGGGAGTTTGATCGATTGGTAGGTCATTTGACTCACCCTGCCCTATCATTTGAACAGCAAACGGTATTAGAAAAAAGATATCTAACTAGATTAAATTATTCAGGCCATTAGACAGATGCTCATCAGTAAGGCTTGAGTCCAGATGAATTGCCTTTAGAGTTTTATAAGGCATTCAGTTCCGAGTTAGCCCTACAGTTACTTGGGTTTTACTCCGGGCTCCTCCAGCAATCTCCATCTGTGGGCTCCTTTGCAAAAGTTACTATAGTGCATGAGAAGCAAGGGTGAGACCCACAGAAAGTAGAATATTAACATCAGATTTCTTTATTAAATGTAGATTACAAAATTTATGCAAAGATCCTAGCCACTAGACTATCTACGGTAATCTCATCCAATACAGTTTTGTTGCCTGTTGCTCCACCATGGATAATGCCCGGTGGGGCTATCACTAGATGCTGAAAAATCATTTGACTGACTGGAATGGTCTTTTCTCTTTTAATCGTTGGAATGGTTTGGAATAGACAGGTGGTTTGTTGACATGATTAAGGTGCTATATGCTCACTCCGCTGCATAGATCTGTGCAGACTCCAATTTATGAAGGGTACTTTCTTTAAGTAGGGGCACCCATCAAGGTTGCCCATTATCCCCCTTACTATTTAATTTGGCTCTGGAGCCTTTAGCACTTCTAATACGGCAAACACCAAATATTATTGGCATACGCCACAGTGAGGATCAAGTTAAACACTCTGCTTATGCTGATGATTTGTGGCTGGATATAAAATCAACTGGTGTAACTTGTTAGCATTTCCTCTGAGCAACTATGTCTTTAAGGTGGATCTAACCCCTTTTCCATTTCAATGCAAAGGTGCCTCTTTTAAATATATTGGAAACATAGAAACATAGAAACATGATGACAGAAAAAGACCACATGGCCTATCTAGTCTGTCCTTCCATAACAACAACTACAACAGTCCACTTTTTACCTTTAGAGATCCTCTGTGTTGGTCCCATGCTTTTTTGGATTCAGTTACTGTCCTCATCTCTACCACCTCCACTGGGAGACTATTCCATGGATCCACTACTCTTTCTGTAAAGAAATATTTCCGCATATCACTCCTGAATCTATCTCCCTTCACCCTCATCCCATGTCCCCTCGTAGCAGAACTTGCTTTCAATTGAAAGAGGCTCTCTCCCTGAACATTTATGCCACGGAGGTATTTAAACATCTCAATCATATCACCTCTATCCCGCCTTTCCTCTAAGGTGTACATATTAAGATCCTTAAGTCTGTCCTCATATGCTTTATAGTGAAGCCCAACCAGCTTCCATACTAGTAAGCACCCACCACTGCTACCCACAGCCTGGTGCCTCCATTGCTACCCACTGCTCCCTCACCATTGCTACCCCATTACCCGCAATTAATTCTGCTTCACCGAACTTGCTCCCATCGCCTGCTTTGAACTTGCTACCCATTGCCTGCTTTGAACTTGTTTTCCATTGCCTGCTTTGAATTTGCTACCCATTGCCTGCTTTGAAATTGTTATCCATTGCTTGCTTTGAACTTGCTACCTATTGCCTGCTTTGAACTTGCTACCCATTGCCACACTGTGCTGCACAGGCTATAATCTCTCCGCTACCCACTGATGGTACATTACCTATACTGCATAGCATACTGTCCTCACTTGTAAATCAACACATACTGCATAGTGTGTAGAATCCCTACTCACATCATTGCTTGTAAATTATCATAAGCTGTTTTGCCCCATCACACCTCTTCCATGGCCCCCCATCTCATTGTCCTTCTCTTCCTCATACTCCCTAACTGCCTCCCTTCCTACCAGCACCCTCACTCCTCTCCCCCCTACTCTCCCTCTACCTTCCTCATGTCTTCCTCCATTCTGTCTTCTAACCTAGCATCTGCTCTTCAACTTCATTACACTCTCCCCCTCATTCAACCTGCCCTCCTCTCTCTAAGGCAACCCCACCATTGCTTCCGCCGTACGGCCTCTGCCTTACCCCTCTCTGATCAGGTAATATCAACCCCAACCCTGACCCCCCCCCCCCCATTTTCTATCTCATTCTAAGAAGAGTTCCTCATGTACCTTATCTAATCTCATCCATATCCCTCTCCTTTCCCCTTCTACCCGCCCTCACTCATGCTCCAATCACTCATCTAGAGATATCAACCCCAACCCTATCCCCTTTAGAGCTCTGTCTCACTCCAAAAAAATCCTCACATAACCTATCTAATCTCATCAATATCTCCCTTCATTCCCCTACCATGTCCCCTCCCTCATGCCCCTCATGGTGAGCACACTCATCCTGAAACACCCACCCGTACCCTAGCCCCTGTAAATCCCCATACTACTCTGGAAATAGATCATCATGTACCAGCCCCCCTAGATCGCCTTCTTACTCTGGAAAGAAATCCTCATGCAACTTGTCTAACCTTATCCATATCCCTCTCCTTTCCCCCTGCACTCTTCCGTTCTCATGTGCCCTATGGAACGCATGCTCAGTCACCAACAAACTTCCTTTTACCCATGATCTCTTCATCTCTAATGCACTACACCTTCTTGCCCTAACTGAAACCTGGCTCCTCCCAGATGACACCACATCCATCGCTGCTCTCTGCATGGGGGATACCAATTCTCCCATACACCTCGCTCCACCGGCCACGGTGGTGGAGTTGGGCTTCTACTTTCCCCCTCCTGCCAATTCCAACCCCTCCTGCTACCCCAGTCACATTCCTCCCTCTCTTCTGAAGTCCACTCCATTCACCTCTCTACACCTCTTCTCCGAGGAGTAGCTGTTATCTATTGCCCACCCGATAAATCCGCATCGACCTTCCTTACCGATTTTGACTCTTGGCTTTCCGTCTTTCTGGATCCCTCTTCCCTCACTCTTATTCTTGGCGATTTTAACATTCACGTCGATAACCCCTCCGATCCCCATGCCTTAAAGTTTCTCACCCTCACCTCCTCGTTCGACCTCCAACTTTGCTCCACTGCCTCCACCCACCTGCATGGCCACTGCCTTGACCTGATACTCTTCTCTAACTCCTCTCCCTCTAACTTCTGCAACTCAATCCTTCCCTCATCTGACTACCACCTTCTATCCTTTAATCTTCAGCTTCCACCGTCTCTACCTCATCCTGTCTCCTCCGACCTATTTAGAAACTTTAATAATATTGATCCCCTGACCAATGTTTCCTCTAATTTTCTGTAGGCTGTGTGCGCATAAAATATCAGCTGTGTGCAGCTTTTGAAGGAAGGTTAAATTTTTGTGCGCCACATAATGACACTCGGCGTTATATACTTTAAAATTTGACTACACATCAGAATACAGTATGTACACCACATTGATTTTAATCAAATTAAATGAAAATAGACGATTACTAAATGAAGCGGGACATTTCTAGTAATTACAATCATAACTTTTAAATTTTAAGACATCTGTGTTGTTTTCTATCAGAATCAGAGCTGTAATGTTTGTGCGCTCTGTTGTAAAGTATGTGCGTGCACGCGCACACGCGCACAGCTTAGAGGGAACAGTGCCCCTGACCCTCTCCTCCACCATTTCTCCTTCTCTTTCCTCCATTATGTCCTCCAAGTCCGTCGACGAGGCAGTATCCTCTTATAATACTGCACTATCCTCGGCTCTCGACATTCTGTTCCCCAGCCCTGGCTTTCTTCCACAACCCGTAACTTACGCATCTGTGCCCAGTCTGCTGAACGTGCCTGGTCCAAATCACGTTCCCCAGAAGACCTTCTACACTTCAAATTCATGCTTGGCTCCTTCCAATCAGCCATAGCACTTGCCAAACAAGAATACTACATCCATCTGACTAACTCCCTTGCTTCTGATCCTCGCCGCCTCTTTAATACCCTCAATTCCCTCCTTAAGGTGCCCCCACCCCCGATCCCGCCCTCCCTCTCCGCCCAAACTCTAGCCGACTACTTCCATGACAAAATCCACAAAATTACCCTCCAATTCCCTACTTCCTCATCTACCTCTCCCCCTCCCCAATTCTCCCCCCTCATCAATACCTCCTCTTCTACCCTCTCCTCCTTCCCTACAATCTCCGAAGACGAAACCACACTCCTTCTTTCCTCCTCCAAACCTACCACCTGTTGCTCTGACCCCATCCCCACCCATCTCCTACACCGCATCTCTTCTTCCATTGTCCCCCCCATCTCTCATATTCTCAACCTTTCACTCTCCACTGCTACTGTCCCCGCCAACTTCAAACATGCTGTTGTCACACCTCTCCTCAAGAAACCCTCACTCAATCCCACCTGTCCCTCCAACTATCAACCCATCTCCCTCCTTCCCTTCATATCTAAACTACTAGAACGAGCAGTCCACCGCTGCTGCCTCAACTTTCTCACCTCCCAGGCCCTCCTGGACCCACTACAATCTGTCTTCCGTCCTCTACAATCCACTGAAACGACTCTTACAAAAGTCTCCAATGACTTGTTCCTGGCTAAATCTAACTCTATCCTCATCCTTCTCGATCTCTCCGCTGCCTTTGACACTGTTGACCACAATCGTCTCCTCACCACCCTCTCCTTGCTTGGTTTCAAGGGATCCATACTATCCTGGTTCTCCTCCTACCTCTCCCATCGCTCCTTTAGCGTATGCTCCGGTGGCTCCTCCAACTCCCCCAACCCACTCCATGTTGGTGTACCCAGGGATCCGTCTTGGGCCTCCTCCTTTTCTCCCTCTATACTCAGTCCCTTCGCGCACTTATCTCCTCCCATGGCTTTCAGTACCATCTCCATGCCGATGACTCCCAAATCTACCTGTCTACACCTAATATCTCTCCAGAAATCCAGACCAAGATCTCTGCCTGCCTTTTTGACATCGCTAGCTGGATGTCTCACCGCCGCTTGAAACTAAACATGTCCAAGACCGAACTCCTGGTCTTTCCCCCCCCCAACTCCTCCCCTCCTCTTCCTCCTTTCTTAGTCTCCGTGGCTGGATCTACGATCCTTTCTGTTCCCTCGGCCCGCAATTTAGGGGTTATCTTCGACACCTCTCTCTCCTTCTTCACACATATCCAGCTTGTAGCTAAGACCTGCCGCTTCTTTCTCTATGACATTAGCAAAATCCGCCCCTTCCTTTCGGAACACACTACCAAAATGCTTATCCACTCCTTAATCTCCTCTCGCCTCAACTACTGCAACTTACTCCTTGCTGGTCTCCCCACGAGCCATCTCCTTCCCGTTCAATCTATACAAAACCATGCTGTTCAACTTATCTTCCGCCAGTCTCGCCATGCCCACATTGCTCCCCTTCTCAAGTCACTTCACTGGCTCCCTATCCAATTCCGCATCCAATTCAAACTTCTCCTACTGACCTATAAGTGCATTCACTCTGCGGGCCCTCCATACCTCTCATCTCTTATCTCTCCATACAACCCCTCTCGACAACTTCGCTCCGCTAACAAATTACTTCTTTCTAGGCTTTTCACTCGCACCACTAACTCCTGACTTTGCTCCTTTCACCTCGCTGCTCCTTACGCGTGGAACAGCCTACCTCTCCCCATACGCCAGGCACCCTCTCTGGCTCTCTTCAAATCCAGGTTGAAGACCCACTTCTTCACAATCGCTTTCAGATCCTGACTTCCATCCCTTATCTTAGCCTGACTCCTGTCAATTTTCATGACTGAGTTGTAAGACCACGCTGTGCTTTGCACCGTGTTGACTACTGCTCTGTATTGTCTCGTTTTTTGACTAATGCTGTGTATTACCGGTATATTAACTAGACTGTAAGCTCTGACGAGCATGACTCTGACGAGCAGGGACTGTCTCGTGTATGTTTATATGTACAGCGTTGCGTGCGTGGCACTATATAAGTGCTTAATAATAGTAGTAGTAGTAGTAGTACCCACTCCCTGAGCAAGAGAAAGACCAGTTCTGCTCTCCCAAGGTGGACGTCGCAGCCTTGGCAGTGATCAAGAAGACCACCATCCCGGTGGAGGGAAGTTCTGTCCTCAAGGATGTCCAGGTCAGGAAGCTGGAGTACTTGCTGAAGCAAGCCTTTGACATTAATGTCGCTTCTCTGCAGGCCTCAGTGTGTGGTGCAGTCGTGGCACGTGCCTGTCTATGTTGGGCACAAGGGGTTTTCAGAAAGAATTAGGGGAGCCTGGTTCCGCTCCCCCTTAAGTGGCTAAGCTAGAGTCAAGGGTGGCCTACTTGGCAGATGCCTTTTACAACCCGATTAGGTGTCAAGCCAGAAGTATTGCTGCGGTAGTCTCGGCACGCAGATATTTGTGGCTCTGGAATTGGTCGGTAGACGTGTCCTCCAAATCTCCTTTGAGCAGGCTCCCGTTCAAGGGGAAGCTCTTGTTCAGAGAGACTCTGGAGAAGTTGGTTTAAGGACCTGGGAGAGTCCAAGGGGGGTAGATTCCTGGAAGACAAGCAGAAGCCAGGAAGTTCAGCAGCGCAGGGTCAGGGTCAAGCACGGGACCCCCGTAGCTTCAAGACTACCCAATCTGCACCCTACCAGAGGAAACTTTCCCTCAAGAGGTCAGCCCTTTCGAGGCTTCTGGGGAGCAGGAAGGGGCTTCTTCCCTTCCGCACCCATCTCCAACAAGAAACCCCAATGAGGCAAGGCGGGTCCAGGTGGAGTTGGTTCCCGTAGGGGGAAGACTGCACAAATTTTATTCCACCTGGGCCCAGATCACTTCCAACCAGTGGGTCCTGGAGGTTATCAAGGGAGGTTATACCCTCGAGTTTGCTCGACCGCTCAAGGAAAGCTTCCTGCAGTCCCCTTGTCAAGCACCTCACAAGTCCCAGGTAGTGTGGAACATCCTGCAGAGGTTGGTACAGTTGCAGGTGGTTGTGGAAGTGCCACAAAGCCATTAGGCTCTGGTCGGTACCCCATTTACTTCATTGTTCCCAAAAGGAAGGGTTCTTTTTGACCCATTCTGGATCTCAAGCACATACATCATTGTCTCAGGGTCCTGCACTTTCACATGGAAACCCTGAGGTTAGTGATCATGGCCATCAGAGAAGGCGAGTTCCTTACATTCTTGGATCTCAGGGAAGCCTTTCTGCATATTCCAATTCAGCGAGAGCAACAGCGCTTCCTAAGATTCGCAGAACAGTTCACTGCACTGCCATTTGGCCTAGCAACTTCACTCAGGACCTTTACCAAGGTCATGGTGGTGGTGGAAGCTGCCTTGCAGAAGGAAGGAATTCTGGTGCACCCCTACCTCGACGATTGGTTAATACAATGAAAGTCAAGAGTATGAGGGCAACCGCTTGGGTGGACAAGTTCCTTCAGACCCTGGGCTGGGTGATCAACGTGGCCAAGAGCAACATGAACCCGACACAGGAGCTCAGTTTTGGACACGAGAGGGAAATATCTCTTTGCCGCTACAGCAAATGAACAACTACAGATCAGGTCTTTCTTTATCTTTATCTTTATCTTTATTTACAATATTTGATTAACCGCCAAGGCCGAAGCATTAGGGCGGTGTACAATACAAAATACGGCTGCAGGAAACAAAAGTCAGAGGGAGAACGCCAGCAATTGATAGGACAGGAGAGACAAATTAAGGCAGAAAGGAGAAAAGGCCCAGAAGGGCAGGAGGACAAGAGGGCGGGGGAAAGGAAGGTGAAAGGGGGGATCGGCATGGGAGGGAATTATGGAGGGTGGAGGGCGAGGTTCTGTGATGGGGCACCGTCGGCGGGGAGGGGAAGATCGAAAGCCTGGCAGAAGAGGTGAGTCTTGAGCAGAGTTTTAAAGCGGGGATAAGAGGGTTCTAGACGAAGGGACCGAGGGAGTGAGTTCCAGAGGGCGGGGCCCAAGAAGAAAAAGGCGGAGTGACGCGTTAGTTCGAGGTGGGCCTGTGCAGGGGGAGGGAGAAATAGGCGGTTACCGTGGGCTGAGCGGAGGAGGCGTGGGGAAGGTTGAAGATGGATAATGTCCGATAAGTATTGGGGGGTGCCGGAGTGAAGAGCTTTATGAGTGAGGATGAGTACTTTGAAAACATAACGAAACTTTACCGGAAGCCAGTGTAAGGTGATAAGGCAGGGGGATACATGGGAACGAGCTGAGGAACCAGTGACAAGACGGGCGGCGGTATTTTGTACTAATTGGAGGCGGCGGAGCTGAATGGAAGGGAGGCCTGCATAAATGGCATTGCAATAATCGAGCCTGGTTATTACCAGGGACAGGACGAGAGTAACAATGGAGGAAGGGGGGAGAGAGGCTTTAACGGCCCGTATCCGACGCAGGTGGAAAAAAGATGTGCGAATAACGGAGGAGATGTGTTGATGGAATGAAAGGGCGGAATCCAGAGTGACACCTAAATAGCGGAGAGTTGGAACGAGGGGGATAGGGCGGGAGGACATAACAGGTGATAAGCTAGGGGAGGGGAGCCCAAAGGAAAACCAGCTCTGGTCACCGGCTCTGACAGTCTGGCATTACCTACAGCTCCTGGGCTCGATGGTAGCAACAATCGAGCTGGTGCCTTGGGATCGGGCACATATGAGCCCGCTGCAGATGTCCCTCTTGAGGAGATGGTCAGCCCAACGTCGCCCACTGGAGAAGCGGCTGCCTAGGTCAGGGAAGGTCAAGATAGCTCTCTGGTTGTGGCTGAGGCCCAAGAAATTGTTAGCAGGGATGCCCTTGGAGGCACCAAAGCGGATCGCCCTCATGATGGATTCCAGCCTGAGAGGCTGGGGTGTCCACTATCAGTCGCAGGTAGCCCAGGACACCTGGTCAATGGAAGAGTCCACCTGGGCTATAAACAGGCTGGAGATACAGATGGTGACTTAGCCCTCCAGAGTTTCATAGACCTCCTTTGAGGGAAGGCAGTACATGTGTTCTTGGACAACTCCGCTATTGTGGTGTATATCAACAGGCAAGGGGACACGGGAAGCGCCAGTTGGAAAATGAAGTTGCCCCGTTGTTGGCATGGGCAGAGGGCAATCTCTAGGCACTCTCGGCGGCACACGTGGCTGGAAGAGCAAACTTGGTGGCCGACTACCTTAGCAGAGTATGGGTGGATCTTGGCAAGTGGACGCTAAACAATGTGCAACTGGTTTGGCTTTGGGGCCCTCCAGTCATGGACTTCATGGCAACCCTTGCATCAGCAAAAGCAAGTCCGGTCTGCAGAGGACACAGGGAACGGATGTCGGAGGGCCTCGATGCCCTGGTGCAACCTTGGCCGGAAGCAAGTTTGCTTTATGTATTCCCACCATGGGCCCTGATAGGAGGGTGGTGCAGCGGATCAAGGCGCACAGGGGGATAGTCATCCTGATAGCACCAGAATGGCTGCAGAAACCATGGTACGCCGACCTCGTCAGGATGCTGGCGGACCACCCCTGATGGCTCCCGAACAGGAGTGATCTGCTAGCACAGGGTCCAGTCTTAATGCCACTGGTGGATCAATTCTCACTTACGAAATGGCTCTTGAAAGGGCACAGTTAGTTAAGCAGGGTTATTCGAGTATAATCATTTTGACTCTGCTGAAGGTGCGTAAACGTTCCACCTCACTGGCTTACATTAGGGTCTGGAGGCTCTTTGAGAGCTGGTGTGTGGATTTGGGGTTGAGACCCCTGGAGACTCATCTCTCAGAACTGCTGGCTTTTCTTCAAACTGGTCTGGAAAAAGATTTGGTGTGTAATTAGCAATTAGCTAATTAGTAATTAGCAAAGTCCACAATCCGATATCTTGGAGTCACATTAGATCAATGCCTGGATATGAAGGCGCACATAAACAACATGGTAAGAGCAGTCTACCATAAAATCCAGACACTCATACATCTACGTTCCCTGCTAGAACCAGATGACCTCCGGACAATCTTTCAGGCGCTGATTATTCCACACTTCGATTACTCAAATGCAGTCCTAGAAGGGCTCCCACAATCCACCCTGGGTCTGCTCCAGCTCGTAATGAACACCGCGGCTAGAGTTCTATATCGTGAAACAGCTCCACTGGCTCCCTATCCACGGCAGAATTTCCTTCAAGACCTTACTGCTGACCTTCAAGGCCATCAACGGACTCTCCTCCACCTCACTCTCAGAGCTTATCCACACTACGCCTCCCAACAGAGCTAGAAGATCTGCGGCGATTAACACACTTTTAATCCTGAAAGCAGTAACACAATGCACCCAAGCAACAGCAAGCAGGGCATTTAGGTTCTGCGCGCACAGGTGCTTGAACGCCCTACCACCTAGCATCCGGGCAATCCCTGACCTAACACAATTTCAGAAGGCTCTGAGGCACTACCTCTTCCTCAAACACTACCCGGACGACTGCGCACCATTAACCGCTCCGCCCCCCTAGTACCACCACACAAACACACTACGGTTACTCTGTGACTCGACTTGATGTGATGCCTATATGTAAATAATTATCCCGGTTTTACTCAAGTTTAAGCACCTGTTTATTGTAATGCGGTGCAGATTCCTGCACCGTATAAGTTTTGTTGTCATGTGAACTGCACTGATGTTGTAATAGCGCGTTATAGAAGAGACTGTAAATAAATAAATAAAAATAAATAAATTCCCTGAGAGTGCAGGTGGCAGCCTTGGTGTGTTACTAGAGGAAAGTACAGGGAAAATGTCTAGGGGCTCATCAGGACGTGCTGCGTTTCCATCGGGCCATAAAGCAGGTTCGACCTCCATTGAGGTCGATAGTTCCCACGTGGGACCTTAATTTGGTGCTTTTAGCGCTGACCATGGCACCATTTGAGCCGCTGTCTGAGTGTTCGTTGAAGGACAAGACCCTGAAAACATTTTTTTTGGTAGCCATCTGTTCGACCAGAAGGATCTGAGTTATAAGCTTTATCTTGCCGGGAATCCTTCCTTTCTATTTCTAAAGAAAAGGTGGTACTGCGACCGGTTATGTCCTTCTTTCCAAAGGTGGTCTCCGCATTCCATGTGAATCTTTATCTTTATTAACTTTCTTGATATACCGCAACTTCAGAAACCATCAGGTCTGTTTACAATGGAGGCAAAAACATAGAGGGCCAGGCATGGCCAGGAAACAGAAAGGAACTACATTTCTTATAGGACGGCAGCAAGCATACCAGACAGGAAGAGAAGACAAAAGAAGGGAGGAAGAGCAAGCGAGAGGAGAGAAGAACTAGTTGGGAGAACTGGGTGAGAGATCGTAGGCAAGACAGAACAAATGTGTTTTAAGGAGTGCCTTAAATTTGAGATAGGATGGTTCCAAATGGAAGGGAGAAGGGAGGGAGTTCCATAAGGATGGTGCCAGGAAGAAGAAGGCAGAGCTACGGATATGCTCCAGATGGGCGCGTGCAGGTGAAGGAAGCTCAAGACGATTGATATGGATAGACGGGAGACTGCAAGATACTGAACGGAACTGCAATGAGTCAGCCATGTAGCATGGTGTGTGGGTGTGAATTGCCCTGTGAGTCAGAATTAGGAGTTTAAAGACTATGCACTGGGAAACTGGCAACCAGTGAAGATGAATTAAATGAGGTGTAATATGACTGTAGCGGGAGGTGCGAGAAATGATCCGGGTAGCAGTATTTTGAATCAGTTGCAGGCAATGTATCTGTATTGGGGAAGATCAGTGAAAATAATGTTACAATAATTCAAACATGAGATAACCAGTGCGAGAAGGCGTGTAGTAAGGGAGGAGGGAGACAAGATGTCACTAATTGCTTTGATCTTCCGGTGTTTTCAGGCGAGGGAAATTCCCAGTTGGATCCCCTTCTGTGGCTCCTGGATGTATGTCGCACACTCCAGCGTTACTTGAAAATCACAGATCGTTTTAGAAAAACCGATAGGTTCTTTGCCCATTTTGAAGGCCCTCGCAAGGAGGAGGCAGTGTCCAAGGTGTCCATTTCTCGGTGGATGAGGGAGATGATTTCCTCGGCTTATCTGCTCAAGTGTAAAGCAGTGCCCACTCAACAAGGGCGCAATCAACTTCCAGGGCAGAATCGAGCTTGATCCCATCAGCAGATATCTGCAGGGCTGCAACATGGGCGTTCATGCATACCTTTGTAAAAGATTATTGCTTGGATATGCAAGCAGTGAGGGATGCAAAATTTGGCATGGCGGTGATTCAGGCCAGGCTCGCTGGTCCCTCCCAGAGCTAGTACTGCTATGTTTCATCCCATCCATATTGGGACTGGACTGGAGGATACGATAAGGAAGTGAAATTAGGCCTCACCTGCTAATTGTCTTTCCTTGAGTATCTCCAGTGCAGTCCCTGACCCACTGCTAACTGAATGGTTCTGGTTGTTTCAGACTGTGATCCTGGACCTCAAAGAAGTACCATAGGTCGCTGTAGAACACTCAAGGGGAACAAAGTGGTAAGTGACTTTAGTCCATTAATAAAAAAAAGGACATGGGAGAACCAGGGAGACTCCCAGATTAAAGGTAGGTCAGGTCCCTTGGGAAGATGGCGCATGTTGGGGCTTCCTTTGCTCACATGGGGGGTTTTGCGGTCTGTCTAAGGGATGAACTTGATTTTTTCTTAAAGATGTTTGTTTTTTGCAGGCCTGATGGTGCATGTTGTTCTTCTCTTCTGAGTCTGCTTTATCAGTCTGCTTTATCATAGGATACAGGGGGCTAGGAGGGGCTTCTGGCTGCCCAAGTATGCTGATATCACAGATGTGACATGCTCAGTCTCCAAGCTGCTAGACAGGGATGACTATTTATTTATTTTATTTATTTATTTGAACAGTTTTTTTCTACCGCCCCTTTTAGAGGTCAGGGACGGTTTACATGGAACAAAAACTTGAAGATATATGGAACATTCTTAATAATAACATAACATAATAGGAACCAGACTCGACATCTTTACTCTACTTTTCGCTCTCTTCTCTCTTTGCATGCCTCACCAGCCCCTCCTCTTACCCAGTCTTCTCCATCCCCATCTCAATTAGCTTCTTTCTTTGTCTCCAAGGTCACTTCACTGAGGGATCAGCTACCCTCATGTCCTGCCCCTATTACTTCCCCTCCCCCTGCTCCCTCCCCACCACCTGTTTCTCAACTCTCTCATTTTTGGGCTGCCTTTTCTCCTATTTCTGCGCCTGAACGTCACCATCTCCTCTCTTCTTCTAAAAAAACTTCCTGCTCACTTGATCCTATTCCTTCTTCTTGGCTCATCACTCCTTCATTGGGTGCTTTCCCCTCTATTCTAGCCATGTTTAATTCCAGCCTATCCACAGGAACTTTCCCTAGCCCTTGGAAACACGCTTTGGTTTGTCCCATTCTGAAAAATCCTTCCCTAGATCCCTCTCTCCCTTCCAACTATCGCCCTGTTTCTGATCTTCCTTTCTTATCTAAACTTCTGGAAAAATTTGTCTTCGCTCAACTTTCTCACCACCTTGATTCTACTAATTTTCTTCACCCCCGTCAATCTGGGTTCCGCCCCGGGCACAGTGTTGATACTGTTCTTCTTGCTTTCACTAATGCACTGCATGTAGCTCACGATCACGGTGATATTTCAATGGCAGTTGCTCTAGATCTCTCTGCGGCTTTTGACTTGGTAGATCACTCCCTTCTTCTTCACCGTCTTCGGGAAGCTGGTCTCTGCAGCACAGTTCACCACTGGTTCCACTCTTTTCTTTCCTCTCGTTCTTGTGCAGTTCTCTCTTCCTCACCTACTCTCCCTCCTTCAGACCCACAGCACCTCCCTTGTGGTGTTCCTCAGGGTTCTGTCCTCGCTCCTCTCCTTTTCAATCTTTTCTTGGCCCCTCTTGCTCTCCTTATACAGCAGTCAGGTATTTCGGCTTTCTTCTATGCTGACGACATTCTCTTACTTCACCACACATCTCCCTCTTCCCCTGATCTTTCCCCCCTTAACTCTTGTCTCACTTCCGTCGCCAACTGGCTCACCTCTAATTGCCTTCACTTGAATCTTATCAAAACTCTTGCTATATGGTTCACTCACGGTGGCCCTTCCCCCTCATTAGCCCCTTCTTTTTCTGACTCTCCGGTCCCATTAGTTTCCACCTTTCGGTATTTGGCTGTTCACTTTGACTCTGATCTTTCCTTTTCTACACACATTTCCCATATCACTAAAACCTCATTCTTTTTTCTTTGACAAATTCGCTCAATTCGCCCTTTCCTTTCTTCCTCAGCCCTGATCACATTGGTTTTATCTCTGGTAATGTCTAGCGTTGACTTTTCTAATTCCCTGTTCCTTGGTCTTCCTCAATATCAGGTATCCCGGCTTCAACGTATACAAAACACTGCTGCACGTCTTGTCACCCACTCTTCTCTTCGCGATCATGTCACTCCTATACTTCTCCATCTTCACTGGTTGCCTGTTCCTTTTCGTTCCCAATTTAAGCTGTTAATCTTATTGCACAAAGTTTTTCACACTGGTACCCCTCCTTACTTAGCTGACCTTTTATCTTTTCATTCTCCTAGGTACACTCCCCGCTTTTTTCACCTTAATCGCCTTGCCCTCCCTTCCCCTGCTCGTGCCCGCTTACAGCTCACTCGTCTCTCCGCCTTCTACTTTGCTGGTCCCGCTCTCTGGAATTCTCTCCCTTCCTCTCTTCGCCTGGAATCACAGTATGTCACTTTTAAACACAACCTCAAGACCCACCTATTTTCCCTTGCATTCAACATCCCCTCTCCTTTTGTATGAATTCCCCCTCTCTCAGTACAGTAAGTTTGCCTCTTGTGTCCTGTCTTGTCTCTGTTTTCTTTACTCTTTCTTTCCTATTTTATAAATTTGTACATCTCTTTTCCTTTTCCCGGCTTCAGCCAAATTTTATGTATTTTTTTTATTGTACACCACCTTGATTATTATAGAAAGGCGGTTTTTATCAAATGAATAAACCATAAACCATAAACCATAAACTAGGTATCTAGTTGAACCATTCAGTTACAGACTACCCATCTGTATTGGGACTGGACTAGAGATACTCATGGAAATACAATTAGCAGGTAAGGCCTAATTTCAACTTCATGACAAGATACAGAAGTAGATTGCCAGGCCTTTCTTCCACGCAGGTAATTCTAGTATTGTTGCCGTTGTCACAGAAATGTGATCTTCCGCCACCAACACCGTCCCAATCTGCTACTGCCCAGATGGGTGGTTTGTCTTGGTCTGGCACCTCAGCTGAGACCTGTCCATCTTGGGAGACCCTGCCAGTATTGGGACTGGACTAGAGATACTCATGGAAATACAATTAGCAGGTAAGGCCTAATTTCAACTTCGTGACAAGATACAGAAGTATATTGCCAGGCCTTTCTTCCACGCAGGTAATTCTAGTATTGTTGCTGTTGTCACAGAAATGTGATCTTCCGCTGCCAACACTGTCCCAATCTGCTGCTGCCCAGATGGGTGGTTTGTCTTGGTCTGGCACCTCAGCTGAGACCTGTCCATTTTGGGAGACCGTGCCAGTAGTTAAGCTACTGGTAGCTTAGCTCTCAGCATCACTGATCCACACAAGCCCTCACAGCATGACAAGCTGCAAACCAAGTGAGCTCTTCATAATTACTTATGGTGTCATATTTTGAATCTTCTTCAGCCAGGCCAAGGTTTTTTATGGGAGTCCTAATAAATAAGATAAAAATAATCTAAATTGCTAATTACCAGAGATTGAACTATAGTCCTAAAGTGTTCAGACTCTAGATAAGGTGTGAAGCTGTCATACTAGGCATAACTTCCACCAAGTCTTCTTAGCTACTGAGATACCTGTGGTTCGAAAGTTAATACAAAATTTTAATATAACGCCCAAGCTTTTTGCTTGGGTTGAAACTTGTGACACAGTAGCTCCTCAGGAACAGATGGATACAAGTGAGCAGCCGGTGGTAGAAGCCGGTACTGCAGGAGAAAGCAGGGATTTCTCTGCAGAAATAAAAAAACACAGTTTCAATCAAGCAAAACAGCTCACCTCGAGGGAGGAGAGTAGGAAGGCTTGTGATTGGGCACGCCCCAAGGGGAGGCGGGCAGTGCAGGCTAGAAGCACCTGGTTAAATACACAGGAACCAGGAAGTGAAAGGAGGAAGGAGATCCACGGAGAGATCCACGGGCAGACGCAGATGCAGACGGAGATCCAAAGGCAGATCCAAGAAGAGATCCAGAGAGAGAAGCCAAGAGAGCAACGGAGGTTTCCTTGCTGTGTTAATTTCCCTAACAGTCTGCAGCTGGAAGATAGCTTGGAGCAGCATTCAGAGGAGGAAAGAGACTGCTGGAGGCAGGGCTCTTCTAGAACGCTGAGAAACCCAAGGCTACAGGACCAGGCAGAGCTGGGGAACAAAGGCAGAAGGATAAAGAATCCTCTAAGAGAGAAGCTCCTGTATAAGGTACCCAGAGAAAGAGGAGTTTATGCTCTAAAGCCAGAAAGTCTATGTTCTGCTTTTAAAAGCAAAGCCAGTCAAGATGGTGGCAGCTGGTGTCAGAAAAGAGAAGCTTTGAATGACAATAATTATTCTTTTAAACTAGCTGAGTCACCTAGCCAGGACAGGGCTGATATACTTGCTTTTAAATATTCTCCTAGACTGCTAAGTCTGAATGCATAGCACCCACGTGTAGGGAAAGGTGGGGAGCTAATGAAAGCCCAGCACATGTTTGTTTTCCAAATGCAAACAAACCTGATGAGCAGCCTGAGATAGATAGGCTCAGTCAATACCTATTCTCCGAGGGGACAGGAAGACAGCTCAATGAAGAAAAGTTTCATGCTGAATCACTTCTTAAAGAGTTCCAGAATTATTTAGAACAGAAGAAGAGTTTTAATCCCAGTGTTCCAGTTACTGGCTGTAAGGAAGAAAACTCTGTTCATAATTCTATGTTTTCCCCTGCTGATGATGATGAGATGATGATGGACTGTTCTACCTGTTTAATTGATAGAGGCAATTAAACAGAGAGAGGAATTTCTGCTGATATAGGAAGTAATAGAACAGTGACACGTAACTTTGACCGACACAAGAAAGCTTGTGGAGGGAAACTGAATTAGAGCACTACTAGTGATTGATAGAACCTGAGCTTTATTAGTAAAGGACTTTTCTGTTATCAGCCTGTATGTTAAAAGCACATGAAATGAATGTGAAGAAATACAGCATTTAAAGCCAGTCAGGCAAAGTTTCAGTTAATCCTGTTTATTTGGTTTAAACTTCTGCACTGTCTGTAATCTTCTTTTGAACTGCACAATGGCAATATGAGCCACATGAAAATAAACCTCATGTAAATAAATAACTCTTGCCAGCCTTACTGCTCGAAGCATAACACAACTACAACTAACTGCCTCAAGGGCATCATAAGGCAACCCCTCCTTAACCCTCAAGGTTAAGGGGCGGGCGGTGTCATAAGAGTGGCGTAGTATTGAGGATTTGAAGATTTCTGCAGACACAGGAAGTGGCCATAGCAGGAGCTGCAACCACAGACTTCCAGAAGAGCCCAGCAGAGGTGCTGCCGAGCCCAGCAGTGGAAGGGGATTGCAGGAGGCTGAACTTCATTGCTGACATGCCTATATAACTCCTGAGCCAGGTAAAGGGTATCCACCCAGGGTACCGAGGATACCGGGGCCAGGGGAGGTCTCCTAGTGGTGACTGGGGGAAAGGAAAAAATATATATATATATACTTTTAAAAAGGGAAAGGAAAACTTTGTTCCAGTGGTATCGCACTTGGGTCTGTGTGTTTCTCTTTTTCCAGGTTCCAAGATGGCGTTGGAGGCCAAAGAGGTCTTTACTTGGATGGCAACGCAGTTGGAGCGCCAGAGAGACATGTCTTTGGAGGCTCAGGCGAGAGCTAACGCCAGCTTCCAGGAGCAGCAAAAACCTCTGCTAGAGCTGATGGAGGAGATGCTCCGGGAGAAGAAGCCAGCGCCTGTTCCAGCTCCCGTAACAGGTTCCACTCTAACAGACAATTTACACCATGTTAGCATACAACCAGGAACTCTGTTCAATTTTGGACAACTCACAGATAAAGATGACGTAGATGATTACTTAACCAGCTTTGAAAGGGTTGCACAGCTTAGTTTGTGGCCTAAGGAGCACTGGCCGCTAAGGTTGGCAGCGTCCCTTATAGGGGAGGCGCTAGCTGCCTACCGTGCCATGCCAGCTGATTTAGCGGGAAGCTATGAGGAAATTAAAAGAGCAATCAGGGAGAGATTGGGACTCACTCCGGTAGCTTATCGCACTCGCCTAAGGAGTGTGAGATTAAAGCCCGGTGAGACTCCAAAATCTCTGTGCCATCGGATACACAGTCTACTTACCAAGTGGTTAAATCCAGAAGGGAAAACTGTGGAATCTATTTTGAATGAGCTAATACTAGAACAGTATATGAATGCACTTCCTAGTAGTATCCGTACTTTTCTGATATTACAGAACTGCAAAACCCCTCAGGAGGCAGTAGCACTCTCGGAAAGGTATATTGAGGCCGAGATTACAGGCCAGAGAGGTGGCTCTACTTCCCAGGAGTGGCAGGGGTGCAGATCAGAAAAGGCACGAAGGGATGAGAGCAGTTCTGTGAAAATGTGCATGCCTTTATGGAAAGGAGGGAAAGTTATGAAAACCTGTTATAAATGTGGTCAGCAAGGGCATTTGCAAAGACAATGTCATATAAAAACTGCATTAATAGCTAGCAATGCTATAAGAGACAGGCAAGGTTTTCTTCTGTCCATAGAAGTACAGGGAATCACTGCCCAGGCGTTGCTGGACTCCGGGGCGGAGTTGAGTATGCTCTCGAAGGAGTTGTGGCATGAGATAAAGGCCAAGCAGGGAGGAGAAGTGATTCAGCCTGTTACTTCTGTGAAAATAAGGTGCGTACATGGTGGAACTTCCACTTACCCAGTGTACAAATTACACATAAAGGGGTTAGGTACACATAGGACTATCCCTTTAGCAATGGTCCCGGGTCTTCCCCAAGCGGTAATCATAGGGAAAGATTGGCCCCAATTCCACAAAGGGATAGAGCAGGGCCTGCAGGAGCGAGAGGGTGCCCACAAAGAAAAAGTTGCCAGCGAGGTTCAAGCTCTGGCCACGGAAAAAGTAAAATACGTTCCTACTTCTTCAGTGGCTAGAGCCAGCAAGCAGGGACAAGAAAGGGAAGTTCCCAGGGGAGAAAAGCCTAGGTTCGTCCTAAAGTTCTGTAGGCTGACGCCCAGCGCTCAGGCACCTAAAAGAGCCATGCCCAGCGCCGCGGGATTCGACCTCACTAGCGCTGAAGATGTGGTAGTCCCGGCGGGTGGGAAGGCACTAGTGGACACCGCTTTGCAAATAGAGCTGCCAATTGGATGCTACGGGCGACTAGCACCCCGTTCTGGGTTAGCCCTGAAATACTTTATAGACGTCGGGGCAGGGGTCATTGACCCAGACTACCGAGGTTCTGTAAAGGTCCTACTTTTTAACTTCGGGAAGAGTAATTTCAATGTCAAGGCGGGAGATTGCATAGCACAGTTGATCTGTGAGCGAGTGGGTCTCCCCCCTTTGGAAGAAGTGCCTGTCCTGTCGGCAACGCTGCGGGGTGTGCGGGGATTCGGATCCACTGGAACTAAGAGTCTACAGGGCTTATCGGCTTCGGTGGAAATGGCAGAGGTCGAGGAAGAGGACCTTGGACCCCAGCTGCCTGAGGGCATGGAAAGCCCTGAGCCCCGACTGGATGAGAATCTTTCATGGCCGCAAAAACAGGAACTCCATCAAGTACTCTCCCGTTACAAAGATGTTCTCACGCCTACACCAGGCGAAACAAGGCTAATAAAGCACGACATCATAACTCCCCCAGGCCAAGTCATAAGGCAACGTCCTTATCGACTGCCTGAGGCAAAGAAGAAGGAGGTAGTCCGCCAGGTGGGGGAAATGCTGGCCATGGGAATCATTGAGGAGTCGCGCAGCCCATGGAATAGCCCCATTGTTATGGTGCCGAAGCCGGACGGATCAATACGCTTTTGTATTGATTTTAGAAAAGTGAACTCCATTTCTCGATTCGATTCCTATCCGATGCCCCAGATCGAGGAATTACTTGACCGCCTAGGACAGGCTAAATACTTGACAACGTTGGACATGTCCAAAGGCTATTGGCAGGTGCCCCTTACCAGGGAGGCCCGGCAGAAGACAGCCTTTAGTACACCAATAGGCTTATATCAATTCAAGCGAATGCCCTTTGGCCTGCACGGAGCCGCGGCCACTTGCCAATGACTTATGGACATGGTCCTCCGTCCGCATCAGGCATATGCAGTCGCCTATATGGACGACGTCGTCATCCACAGCGAGAATTGGACACAACACTTGCAGAGGGTCGAAGCGGTCTTGCTAGCCATCCGGGAAGCCGGGCTCACCCTAAACCCGGCCAAGTGTCTCTTCGAAGGGCAAGAAGTAAAATATTTGGGGCATGTTGTAGGTAATGGAGTGGTGAAACCACTGATTAGTAAGATAGCGAGCGTCCAGACCTTCCCTACACCTGCTACGAAGAAGCAACTGCGCAGCTTTCTAGGACTGGTCGGATATTATCGGAGATTCATTCCCCATTTCTCAGAAAAGACGGCCCTCCTAACGGACATGCTGCGGAAAAACGCACCCACTAAGCTGAAGTGGACGGAAGATGCGGAGAGAATGTTTGATCTCCTCAAGAGGCAACTATGCGGGGCACCAGTTTTAAAGGGGGTGGATTTTGCCAAGACGTTTATAGTTCAGACGGACGCCTCGGACACAGGCCTGGGTGCGGTCTTGTCGCAAAGGCATGATGGCATTGAACATCCAGTCCTGTTCCTTAGCAGGAAGCTGGTCCCAGCAGAAAAACACTACTCCACCATTGAACGGGAATGTTTAGCCATAAAATGGGCTATCGAAGCTCTGCGTTTTTACCTGGTGGGAAGAAAGTTTATTTTAATCACCGATCACGCCCCATTGAAGTGGTTGCATCAGATGCATAATCACAACTCACGGCTGACGCGGTGGTTTATGGCCCTCCAGGCATTTGAGTTTCAAGTAGAGCACAGAGCCGGAAAACTCCATAAAAATGCAGATGCCTTGAGTCGTATCACGGACTGTGCGGATGAAATAAAGCCAGCCCGTGATATCTTAAGGGGGGGATCTGTGACACAGTAGCTCCTCAGGAACAGATGGATACAAGTGAGCAGCCGGTGGTAGAAGCCGGTACTGCAGGAGAAAGCAGGGATTTCTCTGCAGAAATAAAAAAACACAGTTTCAATCAAGCAAAACAGCTCACCTCGAGGGAGAAGAGTAGGAAGGCTTGTGATTGGGCACGCCCCAAGGAGAGGCGGGCAGTGCAGGCTAGAAGCACCTGGTTAAATACACAGGAACCAGGAAGTGAAAGGAGGAAGGAGATCCACGGAGAGATCCACGGGCAGACGCAGATGCAGACGGAGATCCAAAGGCAGATCCAAGGAGAGATCCAGAGAGAGAAGCCAAGAGAGCAACAGAGGTTTCCTTGCTGTGTTAATTTCCCTAACAGTCTGCAGCTGGAAGATAGCTTGGAGCAGCATTCAGAGGAGGAAAGAGACTGCTGGAGGCAAGGCTCTTCTAGAACGCTGAGAAACCCAAGGCTACAGGACCAGGCAGAGCTGGGGAACAAAGGCAGAAGGATAAAGAATCCTCTAAGAGAGAAGCTCCTGTATAAGGTACCCAGAGAAAGAGGAGTTTATGCTCTAAAGCCAGAAAGTCTATGTTCTGCTTTTAAAAGCAAAGCCAGTCAAGATGGTGGCAGCTGGTGTCAGAAAGGAGAAGCTTTGAATGACAATAATTATTCTTTTAAACTAGCTGAGTCACCTAGCCAGGACAGGGCTGATATACTTGCTTTTAAATATCCTCCTAGCACTGCTAAGTCTGAATGCATAGCACCCACGTGTAGGGAAAGGTGGGGAGCTAATGAAAGCCCAGCACATGTTTGTTTTCCAAATGCAAACAAACCTGTTGAGCAGCCTGAGATAGATAGGCTCAGTCAATACCTATTCTCCGAGGGGACAGGAAGACAGCTCAATGAAGAAAAGTTTCATGCTGAATCACTTCTTAAAGAGTTCCAGAATTATTTAGAACAGAAGAAGAGTTTTAATCCCAGTGTTCCAGTTACTGGCTGTAAGGAAGAAAACTCTGTTCATAATTCTATGTTTTCCCCTGCTGATGATGATGAGATGATGATGGACTGTTCTACCTGTTTAATTGATAGAGGCAATTAAACAGAGAGAGGAATTTCTGCTGATATAGGAAGTAATAGAACAGTGACACGTAACTTTGACCGACACAAGAAAGCTTGTGGAGGGAAACTGAATTAGAGCACTACTAGTGATTGATAGAACCTGAGCTTTATTAGTAAAGGACTTTTCTGTTATCAGCCTGTATGTTAAAAGCACATGAAATGAATGTGAAGAAATACAGCATTTAAAGCCAGTCAGGCAAAGTTTCAGTTAATCCTGTTTATTTGGTTTAAACTTCTGCACTGTCTGTAATCTTCTTTTGAACTGCACAATGGCAATATGAGCCACATGAAAATAAACCTCATGTAAATAAATAACTCTTGCCAGTCTTACTGCTCGAAGCATAACACAACTACAACTAACTGCCTCAAGGGCATCATAAGGCAACCCCTCCTTAACCCTCAAGGTTAAGGGGCGGGCGGTGTCATAAACTTTTATCAATTAGTCCATTATTCTTAAGGTGTACAGATTCTTGGGCAGCTCGTTTATATTCACCCACAAGACATTGGTTTTGTCAACATCCAATTTCAATCTATTAACTCCCAACCAAGCCTTAACTCACTTTAGACAGCTATTCAGTTGATTTTATGAAGCCATGATATTTGTTTTCAAAAGCACAAAACATTGTATATCGGCATATAAATAAACAGTAAATCCAACGTCCCTAATAATAAGATAGAATAGGTAAAAACGGGGAACTCTGGGGTATGCCCCATCATAGATGCATTCACCTTTATTATTAAAGATCTATCTTGCGAAAAAATCAGAAATCAAGAAAGTACATTTCCCCATATACCTTAATGAGCTATGCAGGACCTCAAGATTTTTTTTTATTTAACAATTACAAATTAAGCAAAAAAAAAAAAAACAACTTGTGCAGAAGAAAATATACAGGCATATTCATATTCAATTTACAGGAAAAACAAATACAAGGTGAATAACAAACATGCCTAAACTTATAATCCCATAATATTGGGGGGAGGGGGAGGAAGAGGGGCGGGTAGTGGCCCTAAGAATAGATAGAAGAAATAAAGAATTATAATTCTTACAAAAAAATAATAGATGGCAGTGGTATTACAACAGGTTAAGAGACCTATTCCATTCAGGCCGTGCAGCCCCTGTGCGGCTGATCAGAATCTGGGTGTACAGAGGTAGACCCAATTCTGTTCCTGCAGGGGCTAGACATGCCTGTGGGATCAGAATCGGCTCTATGGCCTGGAGATGCAAGCCGGGCCCCGATTCTGATTGGCCTGCATGCCCAGTCACATGCCCGGATACCTCAGCCAGGGTCCTGAATGGAGCCACAGTGCCATGGCGTCCCGTCACTATGGCACCATGGCTCCATTCAGGGGCTGCGATCCCTTGCTGCAGATCTTTCCCTGCAGCACAACCTCCAATCTGGCCTTCCATGGCCAGGGTTGGGCTGTGGGGAACCCCCTGTGCCCCCGCACCTGCTTCCAGTGGCGCAGCTCAGGGATCCCACGACATCCAGGGGGACTTATTCCACCTTTGAGGTAGCTGAGTCTTATTCCACCTTTGTGGTAGCTGAGTCTTCTGAAACCCAGGACAAGGAGGAACTCGATACATGGTGTTGAGTCTTCGAGAGTGAGGAGATGTGGTTAGAGGTGTTTCCCACATCCTTAACATAAGATCATGCAAGATCTCATGAATAGGAACGGTAGCTGCCTCCTTGGGAGCCTTAGGGTATTGTAGGATTTCTAATTCCATTGCCCTAGGCTCTTTTTCAGGAGCCACTGTGATGGAAAGACCTTGAGCCACATCTCGGATAAAATCCTGAAAGGACATATCCTCTGGTGGAGACATCCTACCCTGAGGAGAAGAAGAATCCTCAGGAAGAAGTACTCTGGTATCGGCAGAGCTTTCAGAGTCTTCAGACTCATCCGAGGATTCAAAGTATCTCCGATCCGGGTGATCGTGCAAGGCACAGTACCGGTACCAATCGAAGTCGGCATCAGAGGGGTCTGGTACCGACTTGTCGATACTGGATGGATAAGCATGACTCGGTCCCGGTAGAATACCTGCCAATGTTGATGCAGTCAGTGCCGGTACCGGAGTCGGTGCCGGTACCGATTGAATTGTCTGAAGCGGTTTCAGGGGCATCAGGGCCGTGACAAGAGACGCCAGACTGCGTTCAATAGCCAAGAATCTCTGGTCTATCGACATTGCCGATGCTTGGGTATCAGTACCGGATGAAGCAGCCAGTACCCCAGAGCATGGCACCATTAGTTCTGCCGAGGTTGAGGCCTCAAGAACATCCTGGAGCCCCGTTAGTGCTTTGAAAGCCGAAGCCTCCTGCCGGGGAAATTTTGCCGGTGAAAGTCCCTCAAGGGCAACGCCAGAGGCATCTCAATGCTTAGAGGGAGATCTACCCTTTGAGGACCAGCTAGATTTATGTTTAGTTACCTGAGATCCATGGGAGGAAGACGAAGCCCTGAAAGACGTCGATGCCACAGAGGCTGCATCGGAGGGAAAAAGGGTACTAAGTTTAGCAGCTCGGTTCTGCCGACCCCTCTTCGACATCACCCCACAGGCAACACACTCCGAAATAGAGTGGTCAGGACCTAAACATTTGAGGCACCACTCATGGGTGTCGGTGACGGAGATGGTACTGCCACACTTGGAACGCTTTTTAAAACCTGAATCAGGTTTTTCCATTTTAAAGGAAAAGTTGGGCCTAGTGCCCAAAATGGCACGTGGCACCTGAGGAGAAAATACCTGGAAAAGACTCCAGAAGAAAAGGGGTCTTTTTTGGTTTTTTTTTTAAAGAAAGAAGAACCGGCGGTACCAGTGTAGCGTCGAAGGAAGGCAGACGTGACCACAAAAAAGAAGAATAAAAGGGAATTATTTTCTGCAGTGACAGGATGTGCGACCTGTTGGCTCCGAGGAAAATGAAGAAATGGAGAGGGACAGTTGGGAAAGGCGGGAATGCAGCACACAGGCGCTGTGGGATGCTCCTAAAAGCTTTCCTATTGGACGCTGGGGAGCGTTCCTGCGCAGGCGCCGTCGGTACCAAAAATACCCATATGTGAAGACTACATTCCTGCTTGTTCCTGGAGATCATATGATACTTTTGAAATACGGATTTATTTGAAGAAATTTATTAGAAAATTGCAATTAAAACTATCTGGGTCACAGCATGTGTTTGAGCAGGATAATTCTTTAATAAAATTACCTTTGAAATGGACCCCTGTGAGGGTGGATCTGGCTATTGAAACTTTTGAAAGATTGCTGCTATGGGATTAAATGGAAGCCCTTGATAAACTGGCGAAAAAACATGATTGGGTAGTCCACAGAGCCGATAAAGGGGGTCCAGGGATAATCCAGATTTATCAGGATTACCATAATGAAACTCTTGGACAATTATCAAATGATAAATATTAGAAAAAACTGTTGGAGGATCCTACACTCATGTTTAAAGAACATATTAAACAATTAATGAAAGCAGCATATGAGGATGGGATTCTAACAAAAAAAGAGTGAAATTTTAATGAATGAAAATCCAAATATACCTATATTTTATAAGGGGTCTAACATCCATAAAACCATGCATAATTTGTCAGGGAGACCAATTGTGTTATATAGTAATATAGTATGTGACGGCAGACCAGTATGGTCCATCTAGTCTGCCCAGCACGGCGGCAAGAGTAGATGCACCTGCCGCTCCATGCAGGTCACCCCTCTCCATGCATTTGTTTAAGGGTATACCCACTTTTCCTTGTAGGTCACCCCTATTTGCTGAGATATAAGAGATAGTTATGTTTATTTTGATTTTATCCTGTTGCTATAAAGGGATCTGCTGTGTCTGCCCCATGCCATTTTGAATTCTGTCACTGTATCTGCCCCCACCACTTCCATCGAGAGGGCATCCCAAGCATCCACCACCCTTTCAATGAAAAAGTATTTCATGACATTGCCTTTCAGTTTACCTCCTTGCAGCTTCATGTTATACCCTCTAGTTTTACAGCTTCCCTATCTTTGGAAGATGTTTGTTTGTTCATTAATACTCTTTAAGTATTTAAAGGTCTGAATCATATCTCCCCTGTCCCTCCTCTCTTCCAGAGTGTACGGTGTTGGGCAGAAATTCTGTATTGGAATCATTATCACATTTTTTGGATCATAGTTTTGGGTCAATTAGCACAAGAAGTGACATACTTCATATTCTGCAAAGGAGAGAGATGACAGGAGATAATTTGTGGCTAGTAACATTAGATGTGACTTCACTTTATATGAATTTATATGAACCCAACTTAAAGCAAATATCCAAAACTATATTCTATAAACTAAGAATCATCCAACATCTGAGACCACTTATTGATCATACAGATTTCAAAACAGTAGTCCAAGCCCTCATCACATCCTACTTCGACTATTGCAACAGTATATTACATAGAATACCTAAAAAGGATCTACCTATCCTGCAAATGGCCCAAAACGTCAGAGCCAGAATCATATTCAAAGCAAGACTGTCAGACCACATTACACCAGGGATGGCACAAGGGGGGTGTGGGGCCATGTGCGGAGGCACATTGCGGGGCCTCATTTGCATAAGAAGCCTCATTTGCATAACTATCAGCATAATGTTAACATGCCTCTTAATGAGTGTCTGGATAAAGAAAGACTACCAGATTTCTACATTACTGTACTCCAGTGCCAACTGCCAGGCACATTAGGAAGTACTGTAAACACTGACCATTTAGAACCCATAGAAAACCCACCATATCATAACAGCACTACCAGGACTCACAAAGCACCAAATCCTATCTATTAAAAAGGCAACACTGCAAATATTAAATCAATACATCTCGGAGAACACCAATACATGTCCTACTGGTGAAAGAGAACAAGTGGCACTGTCAAACAGAAACTACAAGAATAGAATACCTCAGCTTGGTTACACATGCAGAACGCAGACCGTCACCAAAGAACAAGGAATCACAATTTAGAAATCAGAAGACAATAATTAAATTGGGAACCCCTAAAGCCAAACTTGGAATGTGCAACAACACTATAAATTAATTTCCTTTTGTACTAAACAAAAATGCAAAGACATTAGTGATACACATTTCCCAGAGTTGATATATTCCAGTTAATAAATTCAAAATAAAAAAGTATTTTTCTACCTTTTGTTGTATGGGCATTTTATTTTTCAATTGCAATTGCTCCAGTCACTTTCTTCTGGTTTCTTCTGTCTTCTGCTAATTCTCCAGTCTGCTGTCCATTTGTCTTTTCTTCTCTCTTCTAGATTTTTTTCCATTCTATCTTCTACATCTGCTTTAACATACTGATCTTTCCCCTTTTGCTCTTTCCCCAATTTCTTTTTTATTCCTTTATCATTCACTCAAATTTCACCCTTCCATTCTCAATCCCCACTTTGCCAATACCCAGCAACTCGTAGTTTTTCCTTCCCTCCCACACAAAATAACTTTCCCCCTCCATCCTCAGTCCCCCAGCCCCATCCCCTTCTAGTCCTCCCTCCAAATCAGCTCTCTTCTAGTTCCAGCCCCACTCAGCATCTGTTCCCTTCTAATTGCATTTCCCCCCCCCCCGCATCAGCCCATTTTCAGTCCTAGCCCCCCATCAGCTCATTTCCAGTCCTATTCCACCCCCATCAGCCCATTTTCAGTCTAAGCTCCCCCCATCAACCATTTCCAATACTAGCCCCCCCCCCCCATAAACCAATTCCAATCCTATTCCAGTGAGCTGATTGGGAGGGGGGGCTTGGACTGTAAATTGGGCTGAGTGTGGGGGAGCTTCAGCCCATTTCCAGTCCAAACTCCCCCACACTCAGTCCATTTCCAGTCCGAGCCCCCCTTCAGCTCATTTCCAGTCCTATTCCAGCCCCCATCAGCTCATTTTCAGTCCTAGCCCCCCCCCCCCATCAACTAATTTCCAGTCCAAGCTGCTATCAGCCCATTTGCAATCCTAGCCCCCATCAGCCATTTCTAAAACTAGACACCCCCCCCCATTGGACATTTCCATTCCTATTCCAGAAACACATCAGTCCATTTCCAATCCAAACTCCCCCCACACTCAGTACATTTACACTCCTACCCCCCAAAAGCCCATTTCCAGTCCTAGTCCTCCCCATCAGCTCATTTGCAGTCCTAGCTACCCCCCCCCCACTCAGCCCATTTGCATTCCTACCCCCCCCTCCCCACTCAGCCCATTTCCAATCCTAGCCTCCCCCCAGCCCATTTCCAATCATAGCACCCCCCCAGCCCATTTCCAATTTTAGGCCCCTCCACTCAGCCCATTTAGAATCTTAGCCCCCGCCCCTACTCAGCCCATTTCAAGCCCAAGCACCCCCCTCCCCGAAAAGCCCCGCGGCAGGCTTTAGAGGCCCCGGCTCACCTCCTTTAGCAGCTCGCAGCAGGCTCAGCAACAGCTTGTTACAGCCATCGAAGTGAAGAGCGTTGTTTCCTTGACTTCGGCAGCTTTATTGTAATGAATATCGCTGGCGCGCCAGAGGTCAAAGGACATTTCCTGTGTCCTGGCTCTCAGTGCACCTGAGATCTTCATTACAATACAGCTGCCGAAGTGAAGGAAACAACGCTCTTCACTTCGGTGGCTGTAAGGAGCTGTTGCTGAGCCTGCCGGGAGCCGCAAGCCGCTAAAGGAGGTGATCCAACAGCGTGCAGGATGTTGTTGCTGTGGGGCCCCCTGAAGCATGGGGCCCTGTGCCAACAACATTCTTGCTCAATGGATGGGCCGGCCTTGCATTACACCCATACTGTACGAACTGCATTGGCTCCCAATTGCCAGCAGAATAAAATATAAAGTCATAATGACCACCTTCAAGCTGATTAACAATATATCCCCATCCCACCTCTTATCTTTAATTCACCTCCAATCAGACAACAGAACCAGGAAAAGTACCAACCAGAATACCCTCACAGCCCCACCCTCAATCCGTAAAACTAAGCAAATTATTAGTAATAGGGCCTTCACCCATTCAGCCCCTCTCTTCCAGAATCCTTAAGAATATAATCAAGGATCTCCAGTCTTTCCGGAAAGAAATAAAAACATACTTGTTCATTGAACACTACAGCACCGATATCTCCAAAAACATCACCATACTCAACACCTCAACATCTACTCTCCTCCCCATTATCTGCCCTCCTTGATCCTCCCCCTGCCCCCCAAATTAAAACTACCTCAAATAAACCTCATGATCTATCTGGTCGTATATACAAGAAACAACTTCCTGCTTGTGACAGAAATGTACATAGTTGATGTAAATAGTTAACATTGTTATTCACCTTGATCACATGTTCACATAAATGTTCTAATTTATTCATTTTATTCCATGTAAAAGCTGTGTTATAATGTAAACCACCCCTAATCTCTGGAAGGGGTGGTATAGAAAAACATTGTAAGTAAATAAATAAGTATATATGAATATATCACAATAGGAAGTAACCGAGGCAGCCTGACCCGGTGCTTCAGGCCCCATAACCCTCCATCGCCTTCACCCCCCCCCCCCCCACACTCCACTCCCCCCACCACAAACCACTTCACACCAAATGCTCATGGAACATAACTGGTCGCAGCTTTATTAACCTTTAAAAATTCAACCATACATTGGGATTATAAATCTTTACAATCCAATCAGTGGAGCAATGCCGCACCAGCCATACAATTAGCAAAGTGCCTTGCCACTGCTACTGCTGAAGGCTTGCCCACGGCAAGCTTCCTACCCCCTTTCCCTGACTTTGCCATATTATTAGCAAAGGTCGGCCAGGGTTTATCCGGGTTGGGGGTACCCCACCCCCGCCCAAGTGTAACCTGAGGCTCCGGACTCCGGAAACCTCCGGGATCCCCCCACCGGCGCAGGTGACAACCTTGTCCCTGCGCCGCCCCCCCCCCCAAGCTGCGACCAGCGAGCATCCTGCAGAAACACATATTCCAAGGCCTCTTGCCAGTCATTCAGGAGCAAATCCATACCGACTGGGGAGAAATGTACTCCATCACTCCTATATGGCCCCTCACAACCGATCTCTACCCAGGTATGCATGATCTGGTAACCCCCCTGCTCGCAGACCCAACGGCCAATCTGGCGATTAATTTTCGTCAGCCCCCGGGACCAACACCGTTGGTTCCAGCATGCAGGTCTTGGAATAATGTCAGACCACATTAATACCACACCCTGAAACATCCTCAAAACCACTGCCAAATCCTTCTTCACTGCTCTTATCAGCTGCTTACATGTCCATGAGACAAGGTCGTTGCCCCCCAAGTGTAAAATCATCACTTCCGGCTCTTTCCGTATTCTCACGTTGTGCTGTAGCAGTAGCTGTGGCCAGCGAAGACCGCGCTCACCCAGCCATGAAACAGACACCATTGCAGTATCAATACCAAGATTAGGGCCCACTGGCCTTGTCTCTGCTCACCGTCCCGCCCAGTAGACAAAGGAGTGACCAATCAACCAACATCCCAAAGGTTTCATTCCCCCATCTGCAAGATAAATTAACAGTTAGTACCCTCTACCCCACCGCACTGTCGCAGCACCATCCTCAGCACCGCGGACCCTTGAAAGTGTGTCAACATCCGTGCACCCTCATGAATAAAGAGACCTCCCTCACGCTCAGGACGCACCCGCAGATACCGCCTTAAGGCCGCCACCGGGCATGTCCCCAAGCCCACATTTTCCCCCAAGACCACCCACAATCCTCTCCCTTGCGGTTCTGTCTTGGATTTTGCCAGTAAGACTCCTAGCTGCCCCACCTCCACATGGACGTGGTATCGTTGCATACTGCCCTCAGTCCCAGGCCTACCAGAATTTGCCACTAACTCCCCTATCCGCAAGGCACCAAAAAAGGCAAGGCAAAAAACTGCCTGAAACAGGGTGACTTCATACTGTGACGCTGCCACACTTGGTAAGGCAGCACAGAGTCTCACCAGCAAATCATGAGGATCTCGAGGCGTTGGCCTAGCACGCTCCAACCCTTGAAGCAGCCTGAGGGCTAAGAATCTACCCGAGGGTGAGCCCCAACCCATGGCTCTCACAAAAAGTTAAACCCAGCCAAGTGGGTATGCACCGACGATCTGGAGAACCCATTACCTTTGGCCTCAAGTACATACCGACCTATCCAGTGATCAGACACCACACCCGGCTGCCATCCCTGAGCAACCAAATATTCGACCACCTTGTCACACCCTCGCTGGTATGCTGACCATGTCCCCGCCGATACCGAACACCACAGTAAATTCAGCATCTCCCTTGGCCAATGCTCCATAATTTCTCTGGGACCCCGGATCCTTCTGTATCTGCTTCTGGAGTCAAAGCCTGAAACCGCTCCCACTTGAAACGAGAAAGAGCATCAGCAATCTCATTAGTACAACCTGGGATATACCGGGCCTTTAAGGACACATTCAACTGCAAACATGCTAGCACCACTTCCCTCAGTAGCTCCACTACCTGCAAACATCTGGGAGAGTAGTGATTGACCACGCTGACCACTGCCGCATTATCGCACCACCAAACTACCCTATGGTTGCGAAGCCTATCTGGCCCCAACCCAATGCTACCCAAATAGGATACAGCTCCAGGAAGGTTATGTTGGCAGTTAAATTCATTTCATGCCAGAACTGCGGCCATCTATCCACACACCAGGCACCGCTGAAATAAATTCCTAAACCAATCCCCCCTGCCGCATCCGTATAGAGCTGCAAATCCTCACTTGATACCTCCGCCTCCATCAGAAATGAAGTCCCGTTAAAATCCTGTAAAAATACACAAATCCGCCCGCATCACTTCCGTGACTCTAATCTGGTGATGCAGTCTCCGCACACCAGCTGTTGAAGACGCCAACTGCCGCAAAAATACCCTGCCCATTGGTATAACCCTGCACGCAAAATTCTAGGAGCCTATTAACGCCTGCATTTCTTGTAATGTTAACTTAGATGATGCCAATACATTAGCGAACAAAATGCGTAATCTGGCTACCTTTTCAAGCGGTAATCGAGCCACCATCTCAACTGAGTTTAATTCCACTCCTAAGAAGGCTATCCTCATTGCTGGGTCTTCTGTCTTACCCACCGCCAACGGCACCCGCAATTCCCGCGAAAGCTCCACAAAACCTTCTAACAGCCCCTGACACTCCGCCGACTGAGCCACACCGACGAACAAAAAGTCGTCCAAGTAATGCACCACCTTCTCCCATCCCACCTTCCGTACCAGCACCCACTGCAGGAAGGTGCTGAACTTCTCAAAGTAGGTGCAAGAAATTGAACAGCCCAAAGGCATGGACTTGTCAAAATAAAATCCCTCCTCAATATGGAAACCCAGCAAATGAAAAGCGGACGGATGCACTGGCAATAAACGAAAAGCAGATTCAATATCCAGTTTGGCCATTAATGCCCCGTGACACGCTTTTCTCACCAACTCCGCTGCCCGATGAAAAGAAGCATATCACACTGTACACAATTCTCATGGGATGTGGTCATTTATTGATGTTCCCAGCGGAAAAGAGAAATTATGAATTAGCCTGAACTTCCCCGGCTCTTTTTTAGGCACAATTCCCAAAGGTGAAACGACAAGGTCTGGGAAAGGTGGCTCTGTAAACGGGCCCGCGATTCTGCCCAACTTCAATTCCCCCATTAGCTTATCCTTGTCTATAGTCGTAAAACGCCGCACTGAAGACGAAATCCGCGCTTTTGAGGCCGTCACTTCACCCTGAACGGGAATAACGAAACCAAACTGAAAACCCAACTGTAGAATCTCCTTATCCCCCAGCTTCGGTTACTCTCGAAGCCAGTACCGCAAGGCATCCAACCGTATTGGCGTCGGGGCGCGGTCGCCTACCTCATTAGTGCTTGGGGACCGACTCGGGGGCAACAGCGGCCCCTTTTTTACTGCATCTTGCAGCAGAGTGTCCTCCGCTACAAATTGCGCAGAGATGCCTAAATTTGCAGTCAGGAAATAGGCAGGAGGACTTATTGAAGCTCCAGCATACGTCTCTGACACCAGTTGCCCTCGATTTCTGCTGAAACAAGACCCCTCCCGCCGCAAGGAACTGCGCCCGCAGTGCCTACCATCCTTCCTCCTCTCCCCCCACCCACTAAACCTACCCTGGCTGACATTTGCGTCAGCCAAAGGTTAATATCCTGCATGCCCCAGGACAATAATTTGATCTCCTCCATTTTGTCCCTAAAATTTTCATCATAATTTAACCACGCCCATCCTTCCTGAGTTTGTGACACCTCCAAAATAGAATCCGCATATGCTAGGAGCATCCCGTAATTCTCGGGCGAGTGATGACCCCAAACCCTTGCTAAGCGCAGAAAGGATCAATTTACCACATTACGCAATACTTTCTTAATTCGGCCCGCCTTCTCGTCTTCTTTCTTTTTTGTCCTGCTCTCCCCTGATCGCTTCCTGCCTTCCAACAGCCGAAATATATCTATGTATCGCCGTTTTCTGATCTTGCGGCGCAGCTTCTTCGGAACTCCCTCCCATAACTCAGGAAACGAAACTACGGTAGGGGCTCGCCCCCGATCTGACCCCCATCCCGCCACTGCTGCTTGCCGCCTGCCGCTGCACTTTCTCCCCGGCTGACGATGACGAAGCACCCGAGCAGGAGGACGAGGACGGCTCCGAGCTATGGCACCGCCGACAAGCATGCCGCCTTTTCTTGCACGATTTACCCCCAGTTTCTTCACACGCGTTGCTCCACCGTAATGCCTCACCCTGGTCTGCCTGCAACTCACCTGCTGCCAGGCCATCCGGTGCCGATGCCATTGCTGCCATTGTCTGCGCCCGGCAAATCTCCTTGCCTTGCTGTGCCAGCTCATCTTGCCACACATCGGTCGCCTCTGCGGCAAAACTCCGCCTGGCTACTCTCCCCCATTCAAATTTGCCGCTGTTTCTGGGCCTCTCGCTCCATGCCTAGCCGAATGCTGATTCATCACCTGCACCTGTGGAGATACAAAAGGAACAATAGGGGAGGGAACCGCCGGAAACCACGCGGGCGGCCAGGCCCCTAACCACTCCACTCTGGACGGACCTTGATTTACATATTTATTGTTTATTGGATATTTTTATTGATTGTTCGATTTATTTATTTCAGTGACAAATACCTTTTCTTTGATTGAAGGCTTTTACAGAAAAGGTATTGGTTGATATATTCATGTTTTATATATGTCTTCCTCATCTCATCTCTGTCTTTGTGTTTTATATTGCATTTTAATACGTTTTAACATATGTGGTGTTTATGATTTTTCTTTTTAAATTTTTATGCTTATTTATTAAACCAATATAGATGTTAGCAATGTTGTTTTTTAGTTGTAACGTCAATATCTATGATTTTACATTTTGTATGTTTATTAATTATTTTTAATTGTGATTATATTATTCTTATTCTTGTTAATTTTATTTTCATTTTGCCTAATTATGATTGTTTGTTCTTTTGAAGTTTGCTCCCTCAGTATATTCTCCCGAAGAAGGCCAGGTGGCCGAAACAGGTAGGGGACAATAAAAGGGGTTTCAAACGCTGAAATCACTGCCAGTCTTGGTATCTGTTCTTTTGTTCCATATTTTATAAAATACATGCATGCACGCATAAAGTATGCACTAACATTTTCATTAACTCTCAAGCAGACATAGAGCCAGATTCAGAGAGGGGGATGTCCGGGCCATCCAGACGTCGCCGAGGAAGATGGGCTCATTAGGTCCCGATTCTGGACCGTGGGAACACAGAACTGGACCCGAGGACAGCCCACCGTGCCCCTGCCTGCCTATGGGGATATCTTCCCCTCAGGCTTCCCTGGCTGTTATGGCTCGCCACCCTCCCAACCGGGGCCTGGATTGGGCGGCGGGGACACCCCCGCACATGGCACCAACCTTGAGGGGGTTCCCTGGGCCTGATCGCTGGATTAGTGCTGCTTATTCCACCTTTAAGGTGGAATAAGCAGCATTTCCCCTTTGATCTGGAAGGACATACAGGGCCGTGACCGGAATTGGCTCTGTAAGTTGTCGCGTACCGCCCCTGGTGGCCAGTGGTCATAGGGGTAGGTTGGACACAAAGATATTTTTATATGAGAGGAGGTTCCTTTAAGAGCCAGGTGCAGCCTGGTCTTAGTAGTTCAGCTCCTATTAAGAAGTAAATTGTGAATGCAGAGTAGAGGGATAACATAGGCTTTTATTTCCCTTTACGCAAAAGATTCAGGTGGGTCACAACATAGAGGAAAATGTCCTTTTCTTCAGGAATGAAACAAACTCATGGTAAAGAAAAACTGTTATGCTTCACAGTTGTAACAAGAATTAATTAAGGCTTCCTAGAGTAACTCAACCGTTTCAATACTCTTCTTCCATTTAGTATACAAGTAACACTCTGGAGACAGCATATATTATTTACAAGTCTAGCAGTGATTCTACAGTGCCTGTAACACATAGAGAACAGTCCATCTCCTCTTGAGACAGAAGACTAGGCTCCACAAGTTCAACTTGCATCGGCTCTGAGTCAGAGTTATCCCTTTCTGTATCTGGGGTTTCTCTGGCTATTGGTTCTGGCCAGTCGCTATTCTTATTCTCTGGGTGTTTCTAGAGTTCTTCTAAAGTTCGCCAGTGAGCGTGGCCTACCTTTGCGCTTTTACGATCTGGGTTATACAAGGTAGGTTTACTTTTCTTTCTTGTAAAACGAGCATTGCTTTTAAAAGGGCCCTTATGAGGTGAGCTTTTTCTCTTAAAAACAGAGTTAGCATACCTTGGCTTCCAACAGCATGTAGAACAGGAACTTTCTCCTTCCAGTAGTTCTCCAGGGATACAATCCTCGTGCCAGTCTTTTCCCTGAAAGCTCTTGTTACCTTTCAGTCTGGTCACTGGTTCCTCCGGTAAGTGCAGGCCTCTTTCCAAGCCCAACCTCTGGCTTCTTCCTTCAGCACTGCTCTGCTTCCCAGAGTGCCTGTTCCTTTGCTCAGCATTGCTTTCCCATTCACTCCTAGGGCTTAGCTCAATGCTCCTGGTGCTTCCTTCTTCTTGGCCCTTGCTCGTGGTGCATTTCTCTCGCACGGCTTTGCTCTTGGTGCTTCTTTCCGGTCCACCTCTACCTCCACCCCCTTTCCAGTCTCCAGCCTCTTGCTTATAAAGCTCTCCTGTGTTTGAGCTTTCTGGGCTGCTTGTCAGGTGGTGTCGATTAGCTAGGTGTGTCCAGTCAGCCTCTGTGAGTGCACGCCTGCTCCCTCTAGCTGCTCTGTGCGGGAATTGCATCCCATGCACATCTTTTATATTATGAAAAACAGCTTCTTTTCTTGCATCTTTACTTCCATCAGCTCCTGCTGCATGACATATCCCCCTTCTTAAAATTTTACGGGCTGAGGCCTCTTCCTCCCTACAGCACGTAATCCGGGACACCACATCCGCATTATAATGGAGCTTTCCTGCTCTGTGCTCTACTCTGTAGTCATATGGTTGCAATGCCATATAGTTGGATAGTTTTTCTGTGGATGCCACCAGAGCCAATCTTTCGTGTCACTGTCGGAGGACGTTCATGTGATAGACCTGGTTATGTCCCTTTTTGTCCTGAATTAAATATGAAGCCGGACCCATGGGTTTGACCACTGTAAAAGGTCCCTTCCATTGGGCTTCAAATTTTGGGGTCGGTCCGGACACCAGAACTATCACTTTCTCCCCTACCTCCAGTTGCCTCGGTTTTGTATGTCTGTCGTAATATCTTTTTTGCTTTTGTTGGCTATCCTTCAATTTTTCCTCTGCCAGACTAGAAGTCCGCTTTAGACGACTCCTCAAACTTCTCAGAAATTGTGGTACACCCACTTCAGCTTCTACTGGTTCTGTCCACTGTTTCCGTAAGATGTCCAGCACTCCCCTCGATGCTCGTCCTTACATTAGTTCGTAGGGCAAGATGCTTAGGGAACTTTGTGTTCGTTCCCTACAAGCATATAGTATGAAGGGTAGCATGGTATCCCATTCTGTCATTTCCCCGTCCAAAGCGCGTCGAAGCATCTGCTTTATGCTTCGGTTCATTCTCTCAACCAAACAATTGCATTGGGGATGATAGGCAGCCGTCTTGAGATGGTGAATGCCAAAGGCGTCCCATACCTGGGCCAAGTACCTGGACATGAAATTGCTGCCGCGGTCCGTCAATACTTCCCTAGGGAATCCCACCTCACAGAACAGCTTTATCAATTCACTAGCGATGGATTTCGCTGAGATGTTCCTTAGGGGCACAGCCCACGGGAAACGTGTGGCTTGATCAATGATAACAAGTATATATTGAAATCCTCTTGGCGTTTTGATAAGAGGTCCCACTATATCCATGGCGAGCCTTTTAATCATTTCCAAAATTACCGGCATTGGACGTAAGGGTACCTCAGGTGGTCGTACAGGAGTTACTCGTTGACAAGAGGCACAAGACTCGCCAAAACGAGTGGTTTCCCTAAAGACGCCTGGCCAATAAAATCGTGCCAGTATTTGATCAAGGGTCCCTTGTGCACCCTTGTGGCCTCCTACTGGGTGATCGTGGGCTAGGCGCAGAACCAAAGATTTGAAGGTATTTGGTACTACTAACTGCTCCCGAATATTTCCGGACCAAAGGTCTCTACTTTCCCTGTACAGTATGTCTTCCTTTATAACGAATCTGGGAAAGGTATCCTTCTCTTCTTGAGCGTGCTCAAAAGCGCGGGTCAGGGCAGGATCTGCTCTTTGTTCCTTTTTAAAGGAGGGGAATTTTTCAACTAATTCAGAGGGTACCCAGGGCATTCCCTTTCCCGCCTCAAGCTCAGCTCTACCCTGAGAGCGACACTTTCTTTCCTTCCGTTTCTCCGCTTTTGACTTTCTTTCCTTCCCAGAGGGGACGTTTATAGGGTTGCCAACTGGCCGGTTTTCAGCCGGCCTGGCCGGTTTTTCCATGGCCAGGCCGGCGCAGATGTAAAACCGGCCCTTGAAAAGCTGGTTTTTTGCTCTGGCCGCAAGATCGGGAGCGGCCAGAGCAAAAAACCAGCTTTTCTTCCGACCCGAAGTCCAAAAAAAAACCTACCCAAGGTCGGCCCACACACTGGAGGGCTTCAGAGGGAGCCGGGTAAGCTTGCGCGAGGCCCCGGCTCCCTCTTTACAACCACCAGCATGAAGATCCTTTTCCTTCACGCTGGCGGCTGTTTCTGTAAAGCCGCGATTGCTGGGAAAGGTTAAAGGCAATACCCTTTAACCTTTCCCAGCATTCGCGGCTTCACAGAAACAACTGCCAGCGTGACGGAAAAGGCTCTTCACGATTTTGGGGGAGGACTCGAATGGATGGGGAATGAGAATGGAGAGGGGAAAAAATATTTTATGTGGAAGAAAAGTCTATGATGGGCTGGGTATTGGGAGAGTAAGAGGGGCTTGAGAATGGAAGGGTGAAATTTAAATGGATGATAAAGGAATAAGGAAAGAATTGGAGGAAAGAGCAAAAGGGAAACAATCAGTATGCTAAAGCAGAAATAGAGAGAGAATGGAAAACATCTAAAAGAGAAGAAAGGACAAATGGATAGCTCGCAGAAGACACGAAGAAACCAGAAGAAAGTGACTGGAGCAATTGCAACTGAAAAATAAAATGCCCAAACAGAAGGTAGAAAAATACTTTTTATTTTGAATTTATTAACTGGAATATGTCTGGTCTGGGAAGTGTGTATTGCTAACATCTTTGCGTTTTTGTTTAGTGTAAGAGGAAATTACTTTATAGTTTTATTTCTCCAGTGTTGTACATTTCATGTTTGGATTTTGGGGTTCCCAGTTTAATTATTATCTGACCAAGGAAGTTAGCCTACACGTATCCTCGGTAATTTCTTGGGTGGGGCTGGGGACGGGGCAGGGGTGGGACTAGGGGCGGAGAATGGGTGGAGCATGGCGAGCCACAGGTGTCGGGTTTTTCTCGGTGAAAAAATTGGCAACCCTAGACGTTTATCAAACCTTCATGAGAAGGGAGGTCATCCGACGGTGCTTCTCGGGAACAAGAGGGGATTTCGGAGGTTTTTGCTTGCATACGAGTTGAAACCAGAGCTTCCCTGGGAAATATGGCCTTTTTTGATTTCTCCAAAAGAGGACCGGGAACTGCTCTAACCTTAGAGGGGGTGCAAGTGGATACCAAAACTTCCTGTGGAGACAAGCCTTCTTCCAGACCTCTTCTAAACTGAGGGCAGTCTCTACCTAGCACTAGCTCGTGAGGTAGTATTGGTATTACAGCAATCAACATTTCCTTTTCAATACCTAAGCCTTTTACAAATAGCTTGTATACCGGATAATGTGTGGCAGCCCCATGTATGCCCTTTATTTTTACTTTTCCTGCTGGCTGATCGGATACAGACTCACCATGCTCCTTGATCAAAGACCATAATTTGTGGGAGATCATGGTCTGATCTGCGCCAGAGTCTAAAAGTGCTTTGACATCAATGCCTTGTATCTTTACACTTAACAGAAACCCCTCACGTATTGCTTTCATATTTTCCCCAATGAGAGCAGTACGCATGTAACATTCATTCTTTAAGTGACCCCTTTTCCCACACAAGAAACATCTTTTAGAAGGTTCCGTTAACATAACAGTAACATTTTTCAAACCCTTATGTGAACAGCGTGAGAGACTTTCTGATGTCTGCCTTTCCATACCAACTGCCAACCTTGGAGTCTCCACCTTTGATTGGGTGGCCAATTCTGCTTCCAAATAACGCTCTGTTAGCGCAACGGCTTCAGCAGTGGTGTGACAATTTTGCAAAATAAGGAAGTTCTGCATGCTTTTAGGAACTGCAGACATGTATTGTTCTAATACTATCAGATCCATCAAAGTACTCACTGTTTTTTCGTCAGGTTTTAACCATTTTGTAGCCAAACTGCTTATTCTGTGTCCTAGAGCCTTAGGCGTCTCGCCTACCTTAAGACGAGTGGCTCGTAATAACCGATTGTATACAAAGGGTGTGAGGTCTAGGCGATCCCTGATGGCCTTGACCACCTCTTCATAATTTTTGGCCAGAGCAGGGGGCATCGCCCTATATGCTGACAGCGGCTCCCCTGTGAGAGATGCTGCCAGGCCAATTGCCCATTGCTCTTTCGGCCAGTTCGCCGACTGTGCAATTCTATCAAAAGAATCGATGAAATCGTCCACATTGTCGGTGGCAGTTAACTTTCCCATGGATAAGGTGTCACATGTCCATTGTCCTACCTGACGGTTACTCAGTTACGGGTTCGGTCCATGCTGAGTGTTGGCTCTCTCCATTGACTCTTTCTGCTGGGCCAGCCATGCCTCCATCATTTGTAGGATAGGCTTCTGCTGCTCATGGATGGCTTGCATTGCCTGTCTCTGGGTCTGGCAAGCCAATTCTCCTTGCCTATGGAACTGGAGAGCCATCCAGGCGCACAGCTCCTTCTGCTCCATGATGATTCCTGAAAAAAAAAATGAGAGAAAAACCAAGTGTGGCCCAAACCAACAATGAGCTCCCTCTTTTCTCTTTTTTTTTTTTAACTCTTACTGTCCCATCCAACACAGGTCAGGTATATATACGTTTTACCTGATACCGGTGTTGCATCAGCTTTGGAAAAGATGTTGCGGCTCTGCCTTGCAGCGCTCTGCCTCCGGTGCCAGCAACACGATACTTCCCACTCTGATCCAAGTGTCTCCTTCTACTCCGGGTTTTTGCTGCTCCACTCCGGGTTTTTGCTGCTCCACTCCGGGTTTTTGCTGCTCCACTCTGGGTTTTTGCCGCTCCACTCCGGGTTTTTTTTTTTTTTTTTGAACCTTGGAGTTAGTTTCTTTCTTTATTTTCCTTCTTACAGTTGTAAGACCCAAAATCCAAACAACTACGCCATTTATGTCACGTACCGCCCCTGGTGGCCAGTGGTCATGGGGTAGGTTGGACACAAAGATATTTTTATATGAGGTTCCTTTAAGAGCCAGGTGCAGCCTGGTCTTAGTAGTTCAGCTCCTATTAAGAAGTAAATTGTGAATGCAGAGTAGAGGGATAACATAGGCTTTTATTTCCCTTTACGCAAAAGATTCAGGTGGGTCACAACATAGAGGAAAATGTCCTTTTCTTCAGGAATGAAACAAACTCATGGTAAAGAAAAACTGTTATGCTTCACAGTTGCAACAAGGATTAATTAAGGCTTCCTAGAGTGACTCAACCGTTTCAATATTTTTCTTCCATTTAGTATACAAGTAACACTCTGGAGACAGCATATATTATTTACAAGTCTAGCAGTGATTCTACAGTGCCTGTAACACATAGAGAACAGTCCATCTCCTCTTGAGACAGAAGACTAGGCTCCACAAGTTCCACTTGCATCGGCTCTGAGTCAGAGTTATCCCTTTCTGTATCTGGGGTTTCTCTGGCTATTGGTTCTGGCCAGTCGCTATTCTTATTTTCTGGGTGTTTCTAGAGTTCTTCTAAAGTTCACCAGTGAGCGTGGCCTACCTTTGTGTTTTTACGATCTGGGTTATACAAGGTAGGTTTACTTTCCTTTCTTGTAAAACGAGCATTGCTTTTAAAAGGGCCCTTATGAGGTGAGCTTTTTCTCTTAAAAACAGAGTTAGCATACCTTGGCTTCCAACAGCATGTAGAACAGGAACTTTCTCCTTCCAGTAGTTCTCCAGGGATACAATCCTCTTGCCAGTCTTTTCCCTGAAAGCTCTTGTTACCTTTCAGTCTGGTCACTGGTTCCTCCGGTAAGTGCAGGCCTCTTTCCAAGCCCAACTTCTGGCTTCTTCCTTCAGCACTGCTCTGCTTCCCAGAGTGCCTGTTCCTTTGCTCAGCATTGTTTTCCCATTCACTCCTAGGGCTTAGCTCAATGCTCCTGGTGCTTCCTTCTTCTTGGCCCTTGCTCGTGGTGCATTTCTCTCGCACGGCTTTGCTCCTGGTGCTTCTCTCCGGTCCACCTCTACCTCCACCCCCTTTCCAGTCTCCAGCCTCTTGCTTATAAAGCTCTCCTGTTTTTGAGCTTTCTGGGCTGCTTGTCAGGTGGTGTTGATTAGCTAGGTGTGTCCAGTCAGCCTCTGTGAGTGCACGCCTGCTCCCTCTAGCTGCTCTGTGTGGGAATTGCATCCCGTGCACATCTTTTATATTATGAAAAACAGCTTCTTTTCTTGCATCTTTGTTTCCATCAGCTCCTGCTGCATGACAACGTCCTGCCGGCTCAGCCCGCCCCCGCTGGCTCTCCCCATCCTGCTGCTCTGGACGTGTGGGAAGAGCCAGAGGGGAAATTGGACCCGGGCGGCTTACGGGGCTGTACGTGCACATGCAGCCCTGCAACCCGCGTCTCTGCATCGAGTCCATAATGTCTGCACCTGGAATGTGAGTGTTACTGCAACTGGATTTGCACTCGTATTTTATAAAGTCATACAGGCATCAAAATAGGTGCCTTCCTGCTCACTTTATCTAGATGCCTGTCAAGTTAAACCTATTTTATAAAAACAAGCAGGTGGCTACTTATCATTACAGGGTGTCCCAAAAAAGTGAGAACATCTCGTAGCATATAAGTTATTTAAAAATTCAAAAAGACAGATGTAAATGATTGACAAATTTAAAACAAAAATATGGCGACCAGAAATTGTCGAAATAAAGACGTTATATAGCTAAAAAAGGTAAATAAGTAAACTATTTAAGCTTTTAATTTACGAGATGTTCTCACTTTTTTTGGGACACCCTGTATATAATACCATCTTAAGTGGCAGAAATTGTGCCCTAAGGCACAAGCATTTATATCAGCCCTAGAGTTGGCGTAAATGACCATGCTTATATTTTTCAAGAGCGTGCTTCAATTATAGCATTTTAATCTACACATTTATTTGTGGACTGTGCTCCAACCATGTACATGCCCATTGGCAAAGTATATGCCATCAAGCTATGCACAAACCTTTTATGCTGGTTGGAATGTTGCACTTACCAGGCATTAGGGGCAAACTCATGCAGCAACTGTTGGGGCCCAGCAATTCCCCTATACTTACTGACGGGGAGGTCACTTACTGCATATTAAGGCCAATCGCAATTAAGTGTACCCATTCTAATTGCAACATTAAAGGTAATTAGCATGCACTAACTACAATGTGAAGTCTATACCCACTCTCTAGCCCAGACCTCACCCATTCACATATTAAGCAGTTAGAAGGACTGGTGCTTGGACTGCCTGGTAACCTTTATTGCAAGCCTGCGCTAATGGCCACCATCTGATAAAATGTGTTTTAATTGTTAGCACACCAGCCAAAGGACCCCTTAATGTGCTGCATACTCACATGCGCATATTACTGACTAAAATAACCCTCAGTTAGGCATGTTCTTGGTAATCTAAAAGTACGTCCTCTAAAATTATCCCCTTAGGGCCCGATTCGGACATGGACATGGTGGCCCTCTGTGCTCCTGGTTGGAACCAGACACACAGAGGGAGCCGGATTCTGATCCCGCAGGGCATGTTAAGCCCCGTGGGATCAGAATCGCAACCAGGCCTGTACATGCAGGCCGGGATCCTGATTCTGTCCGGTCTGCACGTACAAGCCTTGCCCGGATAGCTCAGTCAGGGCTGTTCAATGGAATCGTGGCGCCATGGCATCCGGTTGCCATGGCACCGCAGTTCCACTGAAAAGCCGCAATAGCCGGCCGCTAGCTGCAAAGGTGCATTCCCTGCAGCCTGACCCCCAATCTGGGCTCCTAAGGCCAGCGTCAAGCTGCGGGGAATATCCTCGGCCTCCCTGCCCTTTCTGCACACAGGGCCCGCCGTCCCCTACTGAGGTCACTGGCCCCAGATGTACAGGGTTGACATTGGCATCGGCTCTGTATGACCGTGGCCGATGACCGCTTACTACCTGCCCTAAAGCCACACCCGATCCACCCCTTACCCGCCCCCGTCTACCTTCCCCATACAACGCACAGGGAAGGTAGATGGGACTGGGAAAGGGCCCAAATAGCGGGGATGGATGTCTCAACGGAATGTTTAACCCCGCTATTCGTGCCTCGGAATGACCCCATTAGTGTCTGTGAGAAAAAAAAAATCTTAGAAAATCAAGCCCTTAAATACTTGTAAGCTAGCATTTAAAAAAAAATTTGTGGCTCCTGAAAGTCACAGTCCCAGACCCCAGGACCATCCATTAGCACAGTGGTTCTCAATCCAGTCCTCTGGGATCCCCAGGCCAGTCATGTTTTCAGGATATCCACAATGAATATGCATGAGACAGATCTGCATGCACTGCTTCCATTGTATACAGATCTATCTCATGCATATTCATTGTGGCTATCCTGAAAATCTGACTGGCCTGGGGTCTCAAAGCAACAAAAAGCAAAGATCTACCCGCCAATGTCCAAGGTACACAGAAAGGCGAGATACTCAAAGACGAGTTTATTAAACCGAGAGTTAATCAGTAGAAAACCAGGAATACCAATACCACAAGACACTATGCAAGCCATGTTTTGGTGAGAGCCTTCTTCAGGGGTCAAAACTCTGTGTGGTAAAAACGTACATAAAAAAACAACAAAAAACATATATTAATAAGTAAATTAAAAACGATAAAATGAATAAATAAATCATGCTGTAGCTAAAAGGCAGAAAGTAAACAATGGATAAATAAATAGAAGATACATAACAAACACATCCCATAAATAAAAGAAACATAAAAATTATAAATCGATCCTATACAGACAATGCTATCTTGATATATGTGCATACAAATATGACTAATTAATCGTAAAACAAATAAATATAAAAAGCATGTTAAAAAACAAGAAATTTAAGAAACAAAATAAAATAAGAAGGAACCAATTAATATTCCAACCAAACAACTTGATATGTGTGATGAGGAGGACTATAAGTGGACTAATGGCATCATACACGGCTATACTTATGCCTTCTCTGGAGGAGATGTAAATATTGTGGGGACTATGCTCTTTAAATCACTGAAGAGCATTATTCTGGGCTAAGTCCATAGTGTAAGGGCTTTCCATGAAAACTGTTGCAAATCATCAGTCGAAATCCTTGGGTATACCAGCGGCCATTCAAATTCAGTGCTGACCCTTTCTCCATAAACAGCTTTAAAAGAGGCTACACAGGCTGTGCTTCCTCAGTAGATTAACGTCACAGGAAATCAAGTAGTATGCTGAGCATTAGCAGTAAATTTGAGAGACTGAGATCATACTTCACATACCCTGACTTAGAAGTGAGGTTCATGACGGTCATGGTATTTGCAAAACTAACTCAATACCCCTAAAAAAAATGCACCTTAGAAATATAATTCTGTCTCCTTACTATAAAGATAAAAAACTATAAACAAATGGCTAAACACTCTTCCTTAAAAATACTTAAAGCAACTTCCTATTATAAATATAATAAGGGAGAACAAGACCTCAGTATGGCTATAATCCCACCACGCAGTGATTCAAATCACCATAGGGGAAAAAGCGAGATACTCATATCACTGGTCTAAAAAACTCCTAATACTTATAATCTATCAAAAACATACTTTTTTGTTTTTATTTATTAATTTTCTTAAAATCTATAATTTTCATAATTATCAAAAACAACTTTATAGTCAAAATATCTCATTAAAAATTAATACACCAATCTCTTCCACTGCGATACGACGACTGACTTCACCGGAGCTCACAGGCTTCCATTCACTCATAGCATACATATAGCTAATTCGTGACAATATTCCAAAGTACTTATCTTAATCTTAGCATTCCCACGGTCCACAAGCATCATAGAAAGCCCAACAAAGATCTCTGTTTCTCCTTAAAGGCTACATCAGGGGCATGCAGTTGTAATTCAGATGACAATTTGGGAAAACACCAAAGACGTCTTGACGAAACACTATTTAAATGTTCAGCCACCAATAACATTATCGGGTCAAAGCTTACGTCAGGGCTACACATCCTCCATTCATACAACATTAATCTAATTTAACCTAAACAAAACTATAAAATAAAAAATAAACAAAAAATTAAACAATTAAACAGCATGCAGTCTACTCCAAAGCCTGACTCAATATTCCAATTAGATGTTCCACAAAATTAAACCTCAAAAAGAGATTCCACATGCTATGGAGATAAAGTTTCTAGATGAAATAAATGACTGCTTCTTGGAGCAGCTGGTTCATGAACTGACCAGAGAAGAAGCTATTTTGGACCTAGTCCTTAGTGAAACACCAGATCTGATGCAAGAGATAAGGGTGTTGGGGCCACTTGGCGATAGTGATCATAGCATGATTGCGTTTGGTTTAATAAATGGAGGAGGGATGGTAAGGAAATCAACAGTACTACCTTTTAACTTTCAAAAGGGAGACTATGATAAAATGAGGAAAATGGTTAAGAAAAAACTAAAAGGAGCAGTTGCAAAGGTTAAAGACTTACATCAAGCTTGGGTGTTGTTTAAAAATACTATATTGGAAGTCAGCTGTATTCCACGCTTTAAGAAAAGTGTAAGGAAGTCCAAAAAACCTCCAGCATGGTTTAAAGGTGAGGTCAGAGAGACTGTTGTTGCCAAAAAAAGCATCTTTCAGGAAATGGAAAAAAGAGCCAAATGACTAAAACTGGAAACAACACAAGCACTGGCAAGTTAAATGCAAGGCATTGATAAGGCAGGCAAAGAGAATTTGAGAAGAAACTTGCTGTGGAAGCAAAAACGCGTAATAAAGACTTTTTCGAGTACATTCGTAGCAAAAGACCTGTGAGACAGCTTGACCATTAGATGATAGAGGGGTAAAAGGGGCAGTAAGAGGGGACAAGGCAATAGCGGAGGGACTGAATGAATTCTTTGCTTCGGTCTTTACTGAGGAAGATGTAGGGATGTTACCCATGACTGAAATGGTATTTAAAGGTGATACTGCGGAAGAATTGAAAGAAATATCGATACACTGGGAAGATGTATTACAACTATTTGATAAACTGAAGAGTAGCAAATCACCTGGACTGAATGGTATGCATCCAAGGGTGTTGAAAGAACTGAAATATGAGATTTCAGACCTGCTATTAGTAATCTGTGAATTAACATTAAAATTATCTGTAATACCTGAAGACTGGAGGATGGCCAATGTTACGCCAATTTTTTAAAAGGGTTCCAGGGGTGACATAGGAAACTACAGACTGGTGAGCCTGATGTCAGTACCGGGAAAAATGGTAGAAACTACCATAAAGAACAAAATTACTCAACATATAGATAGTCATGGCTTAATGGGAGACAGCAACATGGCTTTAGACAAGGAAGATCTTGTTTTACTAATCTGTTATGTTTTTTTGAAGGTGTGAATAAGCAGGTAGACAAAGGCGAGTCGGTTGATATGGTGTATCTGGACTTTCAGAAAGCCTTTGACAAGGTCCCTCATCAGAGACCATTGGCAAAACTAAAAAGTCATGGGATAGGAGGCAGTGTACTATTGTGGATTAGGAACTGGTTAAAGGATAGAAAGCAGAAGTTAGAGCTAAATGGCCAATTTTCCCAATGGAAAAAGATGAATAGTGGAGTACCGCAGGGATCTGTGCTGGGTCCGCTGCTTTTTGACATATTCATAAATGACCTGGAAATGGGAATAACGAGTGAGGTTATCAAATTTGCAGATGGCTCAAAACTATTCAAAGTTGTTACCCAAAGCACCAATGAAAGAAATTGGTATCATTAGCAAATAAGCAAACTTCATCCGACTGCTCGATAATCCCAGATTCCAGACTCCCAGCCTAACCATTCAAGCTACTGCCTCACTGCTTTTTTATTTATTGGTTTTTCTATACCTTCCAGAGATCAGGGGCAGTTTACATTTAACAGAAACAGAACATTTTACATGGAAAGTTGTTTCAACTATTTATAGGAACATGTCTTACAATTCAAGTGTTGTATAACCTTAGCAGAACATTGCTTTTTACATGGAACATTATTTCAACTATTTACAGGAACATATCATGTGACTCGGATATTGTATAGACTTAGCAGGGCTTGGTAGATCTACTATTTATTACTTATGAGGGTACAAAGTGTATTCAGTATTTGGGGGGGGGTTGACTATTGAATCATATGTGTGCGGGGGGACCTTGGATCAAGTTGCATAGTTTACGTTGTTCCTTGGGTGAATTGTATATATCTGTTTGCATGGGGGAGGGGGGGATTCAATTGAGTTTCCAAAATGCTCAGAGAATAGGAACGTTTTGAGTCCTTTTCTAAATAGCTGTGTCTTTGGTCATGCAAATTATTAGTGGCAGTTCGTTCCAGAGGCTGGGTGCAGTGAATGTGAAGGCCCTAGAACTTGTGTTTTTTCTTGTCCTGCAGATGGCTTTGGGTATTGTAAGCGAGTGTCTTGCGTTTTGTCTGTGTGTTCTGGATTCAGGTGGTGTATGTAGGAGAGTGGTTAGGTAGGAGGGGGAGATGTCGTTAATCAGTTTAAATGTTGTTATGAGTATCTTATATTTTATTCGGCTCAGTAATGGGAGCCAGTGTAGGTCGTGTAGAATAGGAGTTATGTGTTCAGTTGGACGGGCTTTGGTGATAACCCTGGCAGTGATGTTTTGGGCTCTCTGGAGTAAGCTTATGCTTTTGAGAGGTAGTCTGTGTAGTAGACTATTATATTAGTCGAAGTGGGGGGTGATTAAGGTGTTGACTACTGACTTAAAGTCATGAGTGTCCAGGAGGGGTCGAAGATGCTGCACAGTTTTTAGTTTGAAGAATATGGTTTTTACTGTTTGTTTTATTTGGGGGAGCATGCTGAGGGTATGGTCTAATATTATCCCAAGATATTTTACTTCTTGTTTAACAGGGATGACTGAATTGTTGAACGTGATGGTTTTAGGGTGTGCAGTGTCTTGGTTTCTGGATAGAAACATAGCCTCAGTTTTTTTTAAATTGATGTTAAGATGGTTGGACTTTATCCAGGATTTAGTTTCTCTTATACACTCTGTGAGATTGAGGTAGGAAGGGTTGTTTGTGTCAACATAATGTCGTTGGCATAGATGTAATGCCTGACATTAAATTTTCTGAAAATGTCTGTAATGGGTTGCAAGTATAAGTTAAAAAGTAAGGCTGAGAGGGTTGAGCCCTGTGGTATCCCTTGATCTTGATCTATTTACAAGAACACTACATGTCAAAATCTGAGCCTCAGACGTCCCAACGCTCTCATCTAACCCAACTATCAGTCTCAAGAAACAAGGCATCAAGCCATCCTCCCTTTCCCACACAGCAATATAATCCTCCCTTTCCCACACATCAACATGACTCATTCACTCTACTGGTTAATCATCCTAAGCGCCCTCTTCTTATCTCCATCCCAGACCTCTATGCTCACAATCAATCACACTCTTATTTGCCTAATCCCCACTCCACTTAACAAACTACCAAACTCATGGCACCCATCCAGCTCTCATCATGACAGGAAATACAGACGCCTCATCAAGATAGACACGGTAGCTCCAAACAACCCAGCTTCTAAGCACAAGAATTCCACACTCCTCCACAACCCCATAAAATGTGCCCTCATTAATGCACGCTCTGCCCAAAACAAAATTCAAATCCTATCTGGTTGCATAACAGATAACAAGCTAGACATATTATGCATCACTGGAACCAGGTTCTCCGAAAATGACAATGTCCTGCTCACCCAACTGAACACCACCACTTACAACATACACAATTGCCCTCAGATGTCTGGCAGAGGAGCGGAGTCTGTATATTCACAAGGAAGATCCTCTATTTCAACACCTCCACCCCCAACCTTAAAATCATCACAATCTCGAACCGCCACCTCTCCATCTGCCTACCAGATAGATCCCCTCACATTAACACTGAAGAACTCGTCACCTTACTGGAAGAAACCTGCTCTCACTCATCCACCAACAAAAACCCATATTACTTGGAGATCTAAACCTCCCATCTGCCTCCACCACCGACTCTTCAGTCTTCCTTGAAACTATAACAGACCTATAATTCACACAGCTCATATCTTCCCTTACGCATACAAAACATAGCATCCTTGACATGGTCTTCTTCCCAAATCGACTCTTAAATGCACATGGATATACTCCACCCTCATTACTTCCATTTCCCGGGTCTGGTCACAACCTCATCTCATTTAACATACCCAGTTCCTGCCTATAAACTTTGCATCAGCGCTCCCTTCCAATAACTCGGAGGTTCCTTTTTTTTATGAACAAGCCTTCTTCCAAAAAACTATCCCAAACCTATCTACCTTACCAGCGCAAACTGACCTCAAAACAAAAGTCTGCACATGGAACTCAACCATCTCAGCTGCTGCTCTTGCTCCACCAATGGCCCCACATAGAAATCAACGACTGCACACTGCCTGGTACTCCGCAGCCCTAAAAACACAAAAATGCATCCTGTGACATCTCGAATGACAAGAGAAAAAATCTCAAGACTATCAACTCAAATCTCAATACCTACATGAGCTAAAGTTATAAAACAACTCCACCATCCATGCCAAAAAAGAACACTTCAACAACATCATCTCACACTCCATCAACAAACCCAGAGAACTCTTCAACATTGTCAAAACTCTCACCAAAGTCCCATCACAAACAAATCCACAGGATATGGCATCATACCTTGTGACAAGGCAGAGGCTGCAGAACCTAAAAATAGGGGTTTAAAACACTTTTTGTCCTCAGAAGCTGTTAGTAAAACAGGTCAGGAAAGGGTTAAGGATCCAGCCCTGAAAGCTTCTCTGCACAAGAAAGCAGAAAGAGAGCCACTCCCGAGCTCCAGACAAACTCAGGGAGCTGAAGTGGGAGGAAAAGGGGCGGAGTCACACCTGATAGGGCAGCCCTGTTCACATAACCAGGAAGCAACTGTTAGTCGGGGAGGAGCCCTCAAGGGAGAAAAGGCAGCCAAGAGAGAGCAAGCAGCCAAGGGAGAGCTGGCATCCAAGGGTGGAGGAGAATCCGTAAGAGACTCAGCATTGGAGTTGGATTCAGCCTTGGAGGGAGAGCAGTTCCAGGAAGGTCCAAGAGAGTCAGATCCAGGGAGAGATCTGGGGACCAGGGGAAGCAAAGCCAAGAGCAACCGGTACCCGGTTAGCACAAGGGGCTTGGGGAGTTGCTGGCCAGACTGCAGAGAGACAGCCAGGTCTCAGGAGAGGTGTCTGAAAAATCTTCCAGGAAGGAACTACCTTGAGCCACACGGCAAACAGAAACAGGTCAGAAACTATTTCAAACCTCAGGGGAAAAGGTTAGATATCTTGCCTAGAAGAGACAGGAGTAGTTCTCTGGAACCTTCTCTTGAAGCCATAATTACAGAGGAGAGGTTGGGCAGAGAGAAAGTCCCAGTCAAAAGACTGCAAAAGTTTTCCCACTACAGAGAACGTGACAGGAGTTCTAGCTCAGAGTACAGCCCAGGTGCCACTAAGCAAATTACTAATTGCAGGCATCACAGCCAAGGGCTAGAGTCAGACCCTGAAGAGCACGCTGTTTTAAGGGAGCTGGTAAAGCAGTATCCAGAGAAATATTTGCTTCTCAACCAGAAAGCATATACTAGGCAGACCAGAAGGAAGGTGAGCCCTTTTTATGATGTTTTAAAAGGTGCTGGTGATTTGGAATCCTTGTAAGTGCCTAGGAGTTTTAAGGATAACAAACGGAAGCAGCTTAGAGCACTGATTAAGCAGTGGCAATCTGTAGACTCCATTAAACCTGGTCATAAGGACGTATCAGATCCTGAGCTGGAGGAAATGCAAACTGAAGCACCTCTAAGTGATAGCAGTGGTTCAGATATGGACTGTGGGTTTTGTCAAAGGGAGTGAAAGCTGTATAAATGTATCCTGTAGAAGTGCTGAGAAAGCCTAACTGTTCTAACCTGAGTTTTGCACGGAGAAGGGCAGCGTTCTGCCTGTGTGAAAACTCAAGCTTAATTAAGCAGTTGTGAAGAGGAGTACAACGCTGTGAAGTTTTCCTTTATTTAGAGCATGTACCTGAAAGCAATGCCTATGTGGGGAAACAGCTGTTGTAATTGAAAGCTGGAAGAGTAAAAATGCAATGCAGGGAAGTTTTCCTTTATTGAAGCTTGTACCTGAAAGTAAGGCTTATGTATGGAAAGCTGCAGTGGTATTTGAAGCTGGAAGAAGTTTGAAAAGCTGTATTTTTTGCTTTAATCTAGTACCTGAGAAGTATCAGGAGAACCTTGGACTTTTATTTGACACAATCTAGTAGCCACATCTTATGTCTGTGTTTGGGGAAGTAGTTCAGTAAAAACTCCTGTGCAACAATAAAAGTTATTGTTATCCCATTCAAGCCTTCGCTGTACTTACTTGGTCCACAACTACAACGGATACCAGGCTGCAGCACTTATAAGGTTAAAAATATGTATTCTTCTCCTGTCTCGCCTGCCAACCCCTCCTAGGCAACCGCCTATGTATATCGGAGGGTGGTGAAGTGTGACAACCTGCAGGCCAAGCATAAATCTGTACCCTCCAGCAATCCCACCATTCCAATTTTGAATGAAGAGACCACTCAAGACCACCACTGGACTACCTTCAAGACACTATCATATGATGAACTGAACAACATAGTTAGCAACATCAACACCACAACCTCCCCACTTGACCCTTGTCCAGTGTCCTGGCTCAAAATCACAAAAGAACAATTCCTACCAATCATATCTGACATTGTCCACTCATCCCTTTCACAAGGATTTATTTTATTTTATTTTATTTATTTTTTATACCGTGCTATTTAGAATCAGTGTGGTTTACATATATACTAACAGGCACTTTTTATTCCCTTGTCCCCAAAGGGCTCACAATCTAAGTGTACCTGAGGCAATGGAGGGTTAATTGGCTTGCCCAAGGCCGCAAGGAGTGGCCATGGGACTAGAGACCCCAGTCCCTCCGGCCTGATGCTTGTCCCCATGTGGGAATTGAACCCCCAACCTTCCGGCCTGAGGTAACCTGTCCCAACCACTGAGCCCCAACTACTGATTCCTTCCTTCCTCCTTCCCTCACTCAAACAAGCATCAATCAGACTACTCCTGAAGTAACTAAACCTGGATCGACACTCACCCTCCTCCTACAGACCTATAACTAATATACTGTTTATCTCCAAAATCATTGAAACCAGCTCCAAGATCACCTAGACCACTAAACAATGCACCTCTAAACATACAGCAACATAGATTCTGACCTAACCATGGCACTGAAACCCTTATGACCTCCCTCCTGAATTCACTCATCACAGGCATTGAAACAATCAAACAAGGCTTCATCCTGCTCTTTCTGAATATCACCGCTGCTTTTGACACCATATCCCATCAGCTCCTCCTTAACCAACTCCACCATATTGGAGTCAGTGGCACCCCCCTCAAATGGTTCCATTCCTATCTCTCCAGACAAAACCAGAGAATAAAGATATGAACACAAACCTCAGCTCCCTTCACCCTAAACCAGGGAGTGCCACAAGGATCACCCCTCTCCTCTCTACTGTTAAATATATACATTCAACCACTGTATGCCGTCCTCCAACAATTCCAAGTAGAGTTCCTGATATATGCTGATGACATCACGATCTTTGCACCATTCTCTACTTCTGCTCCTAATTACTCCATGCTCTCAAGTTGCTCTGAGAAGTAATCAACTGGCTCCATTTTCACAATCTCTCCATCAACCTAAAAAAAAGAGAGCTCCTCCATATCACAAAAGACCCCAGCTTCAACTCCCCTGCATCCATCAGACCCGGCAACAACAACATCTGAGTCAGCACACAGATAAAATACCTCGGTATCATACTGGACCAGCAGCTGACCTTCAAGGCCCACATTCAAAGTATCATCAAAGCTGAATAACAAAAACTCAAAACCCTCCGAAACCTCACCCCCTCTTACCCGCCCCCCCCCCCAATAAATTCCGCTCAGTCTGCCAAGCCATCATCACTCCATTGTTTGACTACTGTAAGTCAATTTATCTTGGCCTACAGAAGTCTGCTGCCCTCCCATTACAACTTGCCCAAAATACTGTTGCTCAATCTATCTTCCAAGTCTCGAGACAAACCCACATCACTCCTATCCTCAAACACCTCCACTGACTTCCCATCATCTCCAGAATAGAATTTAAAGTTCTAACCCTAATTTACAAAAATCTGGACAAACAATCTTCAGAGGAACTCCAAGTATCAATTCACACACTGAACTCCGACAGACCAAGAAGAAAGAACACCCGAAACCTCCTCACTCTCCCATCTCAGACTTGTAAATCCAAGCAAACTACCAGACTAAGAGCATTCTCTCTGTATGCTCCTACCTTCTGGAATTCATTACCCCCTCAATTCAAAACATCAAATCAACTGTAGACTTTCACAAACAACTCAAAACCCACCTCTTGCTGGAACATTTTTGCAACAGGCACCCAACAACCACAGATCAGGACTACCCCATATAAGCAATCATTTCATCCTCCACCCTACCCCCATAAAGCCCCTATAACCCCCTCACCCTTCACACCCCCCCCTACCCCTATGTACATAGTTCTTTAGAGATGTATTGATTCAAATGTATTGATAGTGTGGTAAGGAAAGCTGTATAGAAGGGATGGAATGGGAAGAAAGTGAGACCTGTGCCTTTAAAAGCAGAGATCAACAGAGTTCCCATAGTAACCACAAGCCTCCGAGGCAGACTACAGCTAGTACTAAGCCCCGCCCACTTAATGACGTTAGAGCTAGGTTGAGCCCTAACAGCTTTCACGTGTACAGGGAGAAAGGCGTAGTGCCTAAGAAGCACCAGTTTAAAACTGCTTCAGTGTTTGAGAAAGAGGGAGAAGAGGAAGGCGAGAAGCAAAGCAGGCAGCAGCAGACACGGCAGAACTTGCAGGAAGGCACGCAGCATGAGAGTCTGAACCAGCTGGGAGCTGAGCAGCAGAGAGCCCTGGAATCAAGGCAGGAAAGTGTCTCAAGGTACCTCAGAGAAAGGAAGCTGGAGGAGTCAATTCCTAGGTGGGGAAACAGCTCGGGGAGCCAGTTGAGCCCTGGTGGTAGAGAGAATAAGTTGCCTAAAGTTCCTAGCAAAGCTCTTTCTGAAGAAGTGGTTAGAGAGCTAAGAAAAAGTGCCAAACGCTGTGTTAGCCAGAGGGCTGTAAAGCAAGCTTCAGGCAGAAATAAGAAGTGTGCCAGTGACTGCCGTGACTCAGCAGTGAGAGATATTGAAAGGCTGATAAGGGAGAGAGAAACTCCGTCTTTAAAGTCTGTTGCTACAGAGCAGAGAGAACACTTGCTGCTAAAGCTGGATGAGCTGCTATGGGGTGTAAATCATAAATCTTATGATACCCGTCCACAGGAAGATAGCTCTAGTGAGTCTACTCATGAAATGGAAATAGAATTGTGTGAAAGCCCATGTGAAAGTGATACTGAAGAAATGCAATGTTCTTATTGCAAGGCAAACAAACTGAACATGTGTTAAGCTCAAGCCTATGTGAAGGAAAGGTTTGTCTAAAGCAATTATAAGCTAGTTTCTATGAACTGAGAAGGGAAAGAAACTTGCTAGAAGTTTGAGAGCAATTGTGGCTTGTTTCTATACGCTGTAAAGGAAAAGAAACTTGCTGGAAGTTTAAAAACAGTTATAACCTCTTTTCTATGGAAGCTGTGAAAGAAAAGAAACTTGCTGGAAGTTTAAAAACAGTTATAACCTATTTTCTATGGAAGCTGTGAAAGAAAAGAAACTTCTTGAAAGTTTAAGTTACTTTGATATGGTCAACAGCCTTAGCTTTAGAAGGTAGTTACCAGAAGGAAGCTAAGAGTTGACACTGTGAAGAAGAAATTCCTGTCTGTTTGAGTTAAGCCTGTTGGGAGTTTATTTATCCTTTGCCTTTGGGAGAAATCATCCTTACCTGTGTTTAGTGCAATGAATTTGATGCGAGGGGGAAACCCTGTAAAATAAATTTCTCTGTTTTTGCCAAACAAACCGTGTGGTCACACTGCTTGCTCAAAAGAATAGCTGAAACTACATATCCCAGCAGTCCATGCTGGCAGCCATATTGGGGACAGTATTCAGAAGGGCAATTAAGGCGAGCCCTCTTGCTCCTCGGCCACCGGCCAGGGGGGGAGGACACGACAATAGATATACAAAAGGTTCATTGTTCTCTGTTCACATTTAAATAGTTTTCATGTTCATTGCAAATGTTTTTTGATGTTCCTTGTAAATCATTCACTGTATCAACTCAGTTCTATGTTAACCATTTTGACTTGTAGAAAAACAGTATAAAAAATGTGTTAAATAAATAAAATAAATAAAAGATTTGCAGTGGTGCAATACAAAGTAATGCCAGCCCTCTTGCAGAGGTCATGAGGGACAGTATATTGGGGTCCTCTGTGAGCAACCTTCCGAGGGTTCTGAACTGTGCTTTACAATCTAGGGTGATTTTGTAAAAGGCTGACTAGGTTGGAGGACTAAATACGCTTCTCTTTTGAGGTTATTTTATAAGGACACATAGGGCCCGATATTCTAAAGGCATTTACATGGTTTACTGACCTGTAAACCATGTAAATGCGATGGAATGGGATATTCAACGGAACTAAACCGGTCAGTGCCACTGAATATCCCCTACTAGTGCTGCTATACACACTGATACTAATTGCTTAGCCTCAGGGTGTGTCGTGGGCGTTCCGGGGCGTGTCATGGGTGGCGACAGTTGCTAACCGGGTAGCTGCATTATCGCACTGCTACCCGGTTAGCAACCTGTGGGTAAAACGGGCTGAAGCAACAGCTGGTCTAGTTTTACCTTCGGGAGCTAAGTGGGTGGTGGTGCGATATTGCAGCTACCCAGTTTGCTCCTGCGGCATCGAAGGCTGTGCTGTCACCCCAGATATTCAATGTCTGTGGTTAGACATTGGCGGTGAGGACTGTGTGCCGTAGTGGCATATTGCCGTCCCAATTGAATATCAGGCCCATAGCATCTATGGTATTTATAAAATACCAACACAAAAGCTGCCAAAATTATGACAAAAATGCAGCCACTACTTGGACTCTAGTGTCTGTGTATGGTAACACAGTAAATGACAGCAGATAAAGAACAGCGTGGTCCATCTAGCTTCTCTGTGAGGCGGCTAGAGTAGTAACCACCACTATGTGCAGGTTGCCCTCCTCTATGCCTTTGTTTAGGACTGTACCCACTACTCCTCTCTATTTCTTTGAAGTGTAGAAGTTATTTAAGTTTGCTTTGATTCCATCCTCTTGCTAAAAAGGGGTCGTATGTGTCTGTCTTATGCCTTTTTGAATTCCATCATTGTTTTTGGCCCCATCACCTTCACTGGGAGGGCATTCCGGCATCCACCACACTTTCCATGAAAAAGTATTCCCTGATGTTGTTTTTGAGTTTACCTCCTTGCAGTTTCATTTCATGTTCTCTAGTTCTACAGTTTCTTCATCTCTGAAAAAGGTTTGCTTCTTCATTAATACCCTTTAAATATTTAGACGTCTGTATCATATTTCCCCATCCCTCCTCTTCTCTAGAATATACACATTCAAGTCTCTTCTTATACATATTCTGGCAGAGGCCCTATATCGTTTTGGTCATCTTTCTTTAAACCAGTTCAAGTTTTTTAATAATCTCTGCGAGGTACAATCCTCAAAACTAAACCCAATACTCCAAATGAGTCCTCACTAATGACTTGCACATCTCCTTCCGATGATTATGCTTCTCTGTTTGCAACCTATGATCCTTTTGGCTTTGGCCACTGCCTTCTCACATTGTTTTTTTGCCTTGAGATCCTCAGACACTATCATCCCAGGGTCCCTCTCCTGCTCTGACCCCTATAACTCCTTTGGAATTCTGTATCCCAAGTGCATTTCTCAGCACTTCTTTGCATTAAATCTTAACCGCTAAGCATTAGTCCATTCTTCTAATTTTTGTAATTTTTTCTGATGTTTTCTGCTCCCTCTGAGGTGTCCACTTTGTTGTAAATATTTGTGTCATCCGTAAAAAAGCAAATATTTCCTTTCAATCCTTTGGCAATATTGCTCACAAAGACATTGAACAGTACTGGTCCCAGGACCAATCCCTGAGGCACTCAGTTACTCACTTTCCTTTCTTCTGATCCTCTGTCCAGGGCCGGCCCCTCCATTGAGCAAGAATCTTTTTTGCACAGGGTCTTGTGTTTCAGGGGGCCCCACGCAAAAAACATCTTGCATCAGCGATCAGCCCAGCTAGATAATAAAAAAAACACAAACCGGCTGCTGCTGCTGCTGCCGCTGCCGCAGCGGCAGAATCAAGCACCCCGCGGGGCCCCCTTGCCCTGCAGAGTCCTCCTTTCAGCATCAACTCCCTCAGCGTCGGCTGCCCATCAGCCCCGCGGCGGGATTAACAGAGCCGCGAGAGGAGAAGCTCTCCCTTTGCGGCTCTGAAAAGCCCGCACTTTGGGAGCTGATGCTGAAAGGAGGACTCTGCAGGGCAGGGGGGGCCCCACAGGGTGCTCGCTTCTGCTGCTGCCACGGCGGCAGCGGCAGCAGCAGCCGGTTTGTGTTTTTTTATTATCTAGCTGGGCTGATGGGGAAGGGAGGGGTTTAGGACTGGTAATAGGCTATGGGGGGTTAGGACAGGTAATGGGCTATGGGGGGGGGCTAAGACTGGAAGTGGGCTGATGGGGGGGTTAGGACTGGTAATGGGCTATGGAGGGTTACGACAGGTAATGGGCTATGGGGGGGGCTAGGACTGGATGTGGGCTGATGGGGGGTTAGGACTGGTAATGGGCTATGGGGGCAGGGGCTAAGACTGGAAACGGGCTGATGGGGAGGTAGGACTGGAAGTGGGCTGATGGGGGGGTTAGGATTGGTAATGGGCTATGGGGGGGCTAAGACTGAAAATGGGGTGATGGGGGTTAGGACTGGAAGTGGGCTGATGGGGGGATTTGGACTGGTAATGGGTTGTGGGGGGCTAGGACTGGTAATGGCCTGGGGGGGTTGCTAGGACTGGAAATGGGCTGAGTGGAAGGGGGGCTTGAACTGCAAATAGCTGATGGGGAGGGAGCTAGGACTGGAAATGGGCTGAGTGGGGGGGGGGGCTAGGACAGGACCTGGGCTGATAGAGGGGCTAGGATAGGTTTGGAAATGGGCTGTTGGAGATTGGAAATGGGCTGTAGTGGGGGCTTGAATTGAAATAGACTCATGGAGGGGCTACAACTGGAAGTAGACTCATGGGGGGGCTTAGATTGGAAATGGGCTGAGTGGAGGGGAGCTAGGATTTGACATGGGCTGATGGTGGGGCTAGGAAAGGACTAGAAATGGGCTGATGGGGGGCTGGGATTGGAAATGAGCTGATGGAGGGACTCGGATAGGATTGGAAATGGATGGGGGAGCTAGGACTGGAAATGGGCTGATGGTGGGGCTAGGATAGGATTGGAAATGGGCTGATGGGGGGCTAGGACTGGAAATGGGCTGATGCAGGGACTAGAAGGGAGCGGATGCTGGGTGGGGCTGGAACTAGAAGGGAGCTGATGTTGGGGGAGGATTAGAATAGGATGGAGCTGGGAGAGTGAAATGGAGAGAGAAAAAATATTTTGTGTGGGAGGGAAGACAAATCTACAATTGGCCGGATATTGGGAGAGTAAGTGGGGATTGAGGATGGAGGGGTAAAATTTGAGTGGATGAAATAGGAATGAGGAAAGAGCAAAAGGAGAAAGATTAGTATGTTAAAGCAGATGTAGAGAAAGGATGGAAAAAACTAGAAGACAGAAGAAAGGATAAATGGACAGCAGACGATGGAGAGTTAGCAGAAGACACGAAGAAACCAGAAGAAAGTAGCTGGAGCAATTGCAACTGAAAAAAAATGCACAAAAGGTAGAAAAATATCTCTTTATTTTGAATTTATTAACTGGAATATGTCAGCTCTAGGAAATGTGCATCATTAACGTCTGCGCTTTGTTTAATACAAGAGGAAATTAATTTATAGTTTTATTTCTACAGTGTTGTACATTCCAAGTTTGGCTTTTGGGGTTCCCAGTTTAATTATTCTCTTCCTGTTTCTAAATTGTGATTCCTTGTTTGGTGATGGTCTATGTTCTGCATGTGTAACTGAGCTGAGGTATTCTGTTTATATAATTCCTATTTGACATTGCCACTTGTTCTCTTTACCCAGTAGGTCATGTATTGTTATTCTCTGAAATGTATTGGTTTAATATTTGCAGTGTTGCCTTTTGATAGGTAGGGTATGGTGCTTTGTGAGTCCTGGTAGTGCTGTTAGGATACGGCGGGTTTGCTATGGGTTCTAAATGGGCAGTGTTTGTAGTAGTTCCTAATGTGCCTAGCGGTTGGCACTGGATTATAGTAGTGTAGAAATCTTTTAGTCTTTCTTTATCCATACACTCATTAAGAGGCATGTTTACTAAGTTAGTGTATGGTAACATTACGCAAATATTTATGCAAATGAGGCCCCGCACTGAGTCTCCACACATGGCCCCGCACCCCCCTTGGGCTGCCCCTGCCTCTGTCATCTGTCATTCAGCAATTTCTGAACCAGTTCACCACCTTAGGGGCTTTACATTGCTAGCTCTCTGACTGGGAGCTCTTAAAAGGGTTTTTTGTATATTTTTTAAAGCAAGGTTACTTTCTTTTTGGTGCTTTAGGGGAACTTTCCTTGAGCACAATAGGTTGCTGAACTCTAGTAACCTCCTCAGGTTTAGAAACTGCTAACACCTAATCAGAAGTTAGTGGGCTTGATTTCCTGAGTGCAGCTGAGGCCTGCATAAAAGGCTCCAGTGCCTTGCCCTGTTGAGGCTTTCCTAACCAGGGCTCTACAGATCAACAAACAGTAAGGATTTGAGGGTTTGTTTGTTTGTTTTTATTATATTACATTGCTAGCTCTCTGACTGGGAGCTCTTAAAAGGGTTTTTTGTATATTTTTTAAAGCAAGGTTACTTTCTTTTTGGTGCTTTAGGGGAACTTTCCTTGAGCACAATAGGTTGCTGAACTCTAGTAACCTCCTCAGGTTTAGAAACTGCTAAAACCATGGCTGCGTGGATGGTGTCATCGAGAGCATTTTGGTTTCCTAGACCATGGGATGCTGTTCCAAGGGTTGCATCCATCTGTCCAAGAAAGGTCAACGCATCTTCGGTAGTAGACTGGCTAATCTACTAAAGAAGGCTTTAAACTAGATTTGTTGGGGATAGGTGAAGAAAGCCCCCAGGTAAGTGAAAGCCCCCAGGTAGGTGATACATTAAATACCTTTATGGAAATGGGTAACAGGGGTAACATATGGAAAGCAGTGTGTATAAATGCCCGTAGCATGGGAAATAAGATCCCTGATGTTGAAGCTTTGGTGGGAGTGGCTGACTTGGATTTAGTGGCAGTTACAGAAACATGGTTCACAGAAAACCATGACTGGGATGTAACTATACCTGGCTATACTTTATTCAGAAAGGACAGGGTAGGAAGAAGGGGAGGAGGAGTGGCACTATATGTAAAAACTACTATTAAAGCTTTGGAATTACAGAGCTTAAAAGGGAGAGAGGAGGCATTGTGGGTTAAACTAGAAAGAGGGAAAGAGAAATCTGTTTGCATTGGTGTGATATACAGACCTCCCTCACAAGAGGAAGAGGTGGACAGAGAGTTAATTGAAGATATATGCAGCATTGCTAGGAAAGGGGAAGTGCTACTGATAGGAGATTTCAATATGCCAGATGTTGATTGGCACATTCCTGCTGCAGTATCATCTAGAAGTAAGGAGATCCTAGATTCTCTACAGGGAGAACTATTCAGGCAATTGGTAACAGACCCCACACGTGAAGGGACCATACTGGACTTGGTGCTTACCAATGGTGAAAGTGTTTCTGATGTTGTAGTGGGAGATCATTTTGCATCCAGTGATCACCAGATGGTGTGGTTCAGTATTAGGACTTTGTCTGTTAGAAACCATTCCAAGGTGAGGATCTTAGACTTTAGGAAGACTAACTTTGCGAAGATGGGCCAATACCTCAGGGAGTCGTTAGTGGGATGGGAACAGCTGGGGGATGTAGAAAAACAGTGGGCAAAACTGAAAGGGGATATTTTAAGGGCAACCAACCTTTTTGTTAAAATGGTAAATAAAGGCAAAAGGAAAAGGAGACCGTTATGGTTTTCTAAGGAAGTAGCTGAAAACGTGAAGAAAAAGAGGAAGGCCTTCATGAAATACAAGAGATCACAGAGAGAGAAAGACAGGCATCTGTATTTGGAAAAACGTAGAGAAGCTAGCAAAGTAGTCAAGAAGGCAAAGATTCAAAAGGAGGAGGAAATAGCCAATGCAATAAAATGGGGGGGATAAGACATTTTTCAGATATATTAGTGAGAAGAGGAAGGGCAAGAGTGGTATTGTCAGACTCAAGGGTGCAGGCAGGGAATATGTAGAAGCTGATAAGGATAAAGCGGAATTGCTTAACAAATATTTTTGTTCTGTGTTCACAGATGAAGAACCAGGAGCAGGACCTCAGAAAACACCCACAAATAGGAACAGAAGCGAGGGACATCTTGAACAATTTTCAGAAGACTGTGTTTGTGAGAAACCAGCTCAACTTAAAGTAGACAAAGCGATGGGACCGGATGGGATATACCTTAGAATACTGAGGGAACTTGGGGACGTTCTAGCAACTCCACTGACTGACCTTTTCAATGCCTCGTTGGAGTCGGGAGTGGTGCCAAAGGACTGGAGAGAGGCTCATGTGGTGCCTTTACACAAAAGCAGAAGTAAGGATGTGGTTGAAAACTACAGGCCGGTTAGTTTAACTTCGGTGTTGAGTAAATTATTGGAAATGCTGCTGAAAGAGAAAATAGTGAGGTTTCTGGAGTCCAGCGGATTACAGGATCCCAGGCAGCATGGATTCACCAGAGGCAGGTCTTGTCAGACAAATCTGATTGATTTCTTTGACTGGGTGACCAGGGAGTTGGACCGAGGGAGAGCTCTAGATGTGGTGTATTTAGATTTCAGTAAAGCCTTTGACACTGTTCCTCACAGGCGACTTATAAACAAACTGAGCACCCTAGGGATGGACCCTAAAGTTACTGCTTGGGTTAGAAATTGGTTGGGTGGGAGGCGACAAAGAGTACAAGTAAATGGAGCTCACTCTGAGGAGAAGGATGTTACCAGTGGTGTGCCCCAGGGATCTGTCCTTGGTTCGATTCTTTTTAACATCTTTGTTAGTGATATAGCGGAAGGGCTGTCGGGTAAGGTTTGCCTCTTTGCAGATGATACCAAAATCTGCAATAGAGTAGACACCCAGGAAGGTGTAGATAACATGAGGAGGGATCTAGCTAAGCTTGAAGAATGGTCTAGAATTTGGCAGCTGGGATTTAATGTTAAAAAATGTATGGTCATGCATTTGGGCTCCAGCAATCCAAGGGAGCAATACAGTATAGGAGGTGAAGTACTTTTGTCCAATAAAGAAGAGCGGGACCTAGGCGTGGTTGTGTCTGATGATCTTAAAGTAGCTAAACAGGTAGAAAAGGCGACGGCAAAAGCTAGAAGGATGCTTGGGTGCATACGGAGAGGAATGGCTAGCAGAAAAAAGGAGGCGATAATGCCTCTGTATAAGTCTTTGGTGCGACCTCATTTGGAGTATAGTGTGCAATTCTGGAGACCGCACCTTTAAAAGGATGTGAACAGGATGGAGTCGGCGCAGAGGGTGGCTACTAAAATGATTAGTGGGCTTCATTATAAAACATATGAGGACAGACTTAAGGATCTTGATATGTACACCTTAGAGGAAAGGCGGGATAGAAGTGATATGATTGAGATGTTTAAATACCTCAGTGGCATAAATGTTCAGGGAGAGAGCCTCTTTCAATTGAAAGCAAGTTCTGCTACAAGGGGACATGGGATGAGGGTAAAGGGAGATTGATTCAAGAGTGATATGCGGAAATATTTCTTTACGGAAAGAGTAGTGGATCCATGGAATAGTCTCCCAGTGGAGGTGGTAGAGATGAGGATAGTAACTGAATTCAAAAAAGCATGGGACCAACACAGAGGATCTCTAAAGGTAAAAAGTGGACTGTTGTAGTTGTTGATATGGAAGGACAGACTAGATAGGCCATGTGGTCTTTTTCTGTCATCATGTTTCTATGTTTCTATACACAGACTACTCAGTTTATTCATAAGCCTTCTATAGGAACAGTATGAAAGACTTTGCTGAAATCTAAGTAGATTACATCCATACCATGCTATTGATCCAGTTCTCTGGTCAGCCAGTCAAAGAAATCAACCAGATTTGTTTGGCACGATCTTCCTTTGGCAAAACCATATTGGCTCAGATCTTGCAACCCACTGGATTCTAGAAAGTACACTATCCTTTCTTTCAGCCGGAGTTTCATTACCTTTCCCACTATCAAAGTAAGGCATACTGGCTATAGTTGGCCACCTCTTCTCTGTTGCCACTTTTGTGAAGAGGGACCACATCAGCCCTTCTCCAATCCTGTGGAACCTTCCCTGTCTCAAGGATCTATTAAACACAACCTTTAAAAATGCTGCCACAACCTCTCTGTTCTCATTATCCTGGAATGTATCTCATCTGGTCCCATGGCCTTGACCACTTTCAGATGTTCAAGCTGTTTATACACACTTCCTCCTGTGAATGGTGTGGTAATCTACTTGATTCCTACTGGTACCTTCAGTATGTGGCTGAAGTGTGTATTCTATAGCCTATATGTGTGCTTTGTTATTCTGCTTGTGCTCCATCCATACTAGGCCCCTGAGCATGACCACTGGTTCCAATGAAAATACATACTGTCTTGTCATTGCATAGGCTTTTACGCATGGAGTAATTATATAAGAGGACTTGTACACACATATAAGGCATATACCTGTGAAACATCCTTTCTGAAATTATTGCCTCAATTCAAAGAAGAGTGATTGGTTGATCTGTGGATTCATGTTAGAGTTTCTGCTGCAAACCATAAGCAAATTGTGTAGCCTGATGAAGTAACAAAAGAAATAGTGGAGGTACAACTGACAATTCTGCCCCCTCAGAGAAGCACCCTGAATGAAGGAGCATATATGTGTGTGTGTGTCCTGACTAGCCAGAGAACTACTACTGCATGAACAATTGAAGGCTGAATTGAAAGAATGTGAGCTAAACAACAAGGAATATAGCTATAATAAAATGCACACATCTATCCAAAAGAAGTGAGAGAATACAGGAAAACAACGGACCTGATATTCAGTGCCGGCGGCTAGTGCTCTTACAGCAGTTCACCACCAGCGCCGAACCTTAGACCCGGATATTCAATGGTAGGGCCATATCCGGCCACTGGTCTGCAAACTATGTAAATGCCTTTGAATATTGGGCCCAACATTTTTAATGACAAGAAAGAAATGAGACCTAAGAATAACACCAAAAGAGTTAGAACTTCCAGACGGGGTAGCTGTAGGTTAGGAAATAGAAATCACACAAAAGAGTGAGGAAAACAATAGTTCTTTCATATTATATTTTTTGTTGGACCATATAAGACCGTGTACCGGGCTCATGAAAACAGACTCCCAGACCTTGGTAAGTAATAGTCCCTTTTAATCAAAACAGCAGTGAAAAATATATTTTAAAACTGAACTAACTGCCACGGCAAAATCATCAAGGTGGAAGACAAACGACAGTCCTGCGTTTCGGGCTCTCACTTCAATCTGCCCTGCTTTAGGTCAAACTGTCATCACCAATCAAATTCCTTTGTGAACTGACGGCTATTTGATTGGTGATGACAGTTTGACCTGAAGCAGGGCAGATTGAAGTCAGAGCCCGAAACGCAGGACTGTCGTGTGTCTTCCACCTTGATGATTTTGCCGGGGCAGTTAAGTTCAGTTTTAAAATATATTTCTCACTGCTGTTTTGATTAAAAGGGACTATTACCTACCAAGGTCTGGGAGTCTGTTTTCATGACCCCGGTACATGGTATTATATGGTCCAACAAAAAATATAATATGAAAGAAGAAGAACTATTGTTTTCCTCACTCTTTTGTGTGAGTGCTATTTGAGCCGGGTGAGGAGTTTTGGCTCCTGGGTTTGGCAATTTTGCCTTTGTGCTTGGATATTTTAGGAAATAGAAATACCAGCTCACAATGTAGCCTGCAGCAGTCTGTGTAAATTGATGTGCACATGAGTAACTGAGAATGTGGATAAATGAATATGTAAACTGGGCAGGGGTTTATGTAAAAATACTATTACTTCAGACATTCTTATCTGAACTGCCTTAGACTGATAAAAAGCAGTCTTTTCCTGGTTTAAGACCCCTCTGGTGAACTCTCTCTGAACTCATGGCCCGGTGAGAGGGAATGCACAAGATTTTTCTATTATTTTTATAGTCTGCGCAGTCTCTGATAAGAAGTGTGTTTAGAAGTAGCCCCCACTATAGGGGATATTTTTGCTAACATTTCCTTGTGCGCAACTGCAACTTTATTGCCTTGTATGTCTTGCATTAGGCAAATGCAGAGGTGTGACTAGGGTAATGTGTTACCTGAGTGTTCTATTTAGCAAACTGCTGGAGATGTGTGTGGGGGGAGGAGCGGGGACGGAGAATCATTGTTGCTGAGATCTCTGCCCCCAGCACTGTGACTGAGATGAATACAGTTTTATTTATTTATTGTCTGACTAATTACTGTAACATTATATCAAATCTGTACAAGCAAAACCACTGCAAAGGCTGGAGGCCCCTTTTAGTCTAATAGATTTATCTGATGACGTGGACTCATCCTTAAAAGCTTATGCTTCATTAAATCTATTAGTCTATAGGATGTCATGTCTTTTTATATTTTTATTTGAAATTAGCAATGCAGCTAATAAATAGGTAAGCTGATATCAGGGCTAATGCCAGGATTTCTGGCACCCCCCTGCAACCTATAAATTGATTCCCTCCATCCTCATTAGCTGATGACCTAATGTGGGCTCTGCTGCTTTAAGTAGGAGGCGGAAAAGTCAGGGCACTGGTATAAACTGGGCGTGGGAGGAGAAGAAAGGCATGATGGGGTAAAGAAAGAAAAAAATTGAACATTGATGCAGGTCTATATAGGAAATAAATCTTCCTGTAGGCAGTAGGCTGTAGGAGACAGATATGAGAAGAAAGCAACTATCAATGTAGAATTCCAGTTGCAGAAGTTGTTTGGTTCACTAAGCTGACACACATGGCTCTTATAAACTGTTTCTATTTGCGTACACTTTGCAAGGCATTTTGGGAGTGCTTTAAAGCAATTTATGCTGTACCTTTCCAAATACGGAACTAATATCAAACTGTCTGCACATAAAAACAAATAAGGGTCTGGGTCTTTGTTCTGTAGCAAAATTTATCTTAAGGTAACACAAAAGCTTCTATGAAAATCATTTCCTGTCCACCAGGTCATGCAGCTTTAAAAGTCATACCATAATTAATTGTAGTGGACCACATCTTATAAACTATTTCTCTTCATGTAAGCAATGGCTGTCTGTGAGTCCTGTGGTGCTGGATACATTAGCTGCTGTGTGACTTAAGTGGAAATCACCAGGAAGTCTTCTGCTGCTCTGCAGGGAGGGATGGAACTGAAGGCTAAAGAACTGGTCTTTTCAGCACTTACTCAGTGCCACAAATACCTATGGATAAAGTAGTCTGGTTGCCTTGTTAGTCCACTTTAATGCACAGAAGTTAAGGGTAACAAATAAAACCAAATAAAAATAGGTTGAAAATGCATGCACTAAGCAGTGTTCAAAGGCATGTTTCACAGATTAAGTACATGGTCGAGCTGTGTGCATAGATAGCTGAATGAGGGAGTGAATGGATGGGAGAGTTAAGAATGGTACGGGGGCTGAATGAATTGGTGAATCGATAGGGGTTATGAGTGTCGAGGCTGAGTGAGTACAGGGGAAAGTGAATGACTGCAGGGAACTGTGAAAAAATGAGGAATAAGGAGCGATTGGATATTATTGGAGAGATGATTAGAGCCAGCCCTTTCCCTCTCCCTACTCCATTTCTTCTCTCGCCTCCATCTCTCGTCTACTCTTTTATCCCCTCCTATTCCCTACTTCTTCCCGCCCCCTCTCCATCATGAGTAAACATTTACTTTCAGCAGCGGGGGTGTGGGAGCCTCCACTAGTACTTGAATCGGTGCTTACGTGTATCCTGGTACACTTCACGGATGGGGTCTGCACACATCTGCTGGCACTTCGGTATCCACAACTGCAGTTCCTGCTGCTCACCTTTCCTGACACTCAAATCTCTTCCACAGAGGTGGGGAGGATGGGACCTCCACCAGCATGTTGACAACACCACCGCATTCTGTCTCCGTAGTGTAATGTAGAAGGTCCTTCTGAGGCTATGGAGCTGGGTGAAACAGAAGATTCTGTTGCAGTTTCTGACAGGCAAGCAAAGCACATGGCCCAGGGTTGCCATGGGTTACGTAAACAGTATGAGTCACGAGTGCAGCAAACACACCCAAGCTGCAGAGTATCCCTGAGCCCCGGTCTTAAGGGGAAACACCTGGGTGGAGGCGGGGCAGAGTTAAGCCCTAGAAAACAGGGATATAAGAATTGCTCACTAAGATTCAGGGAGAAGAGCAGGAGGAGTAAGGAGGGAAGCAACAAGCAGAGCAGAAGGAACGAGCTGAGCAAGGAGAGCAGGAACCAGGAGAGCAGAGATGGCGGAATAAGAGGAGCTGATGGAACTGCAGGAGTTCCAAGAGCTGCAGAGGGAAAAGTAGCAGCAGAGAGAGAAACAGGAGATAAAGCACAAAAATTCAAAGCTACAAAGTCCCACAGAGCCCAAGCCCAAAAGCCAGGTGGGAGCTACTCTCAATTAGAGCCCTATCGTGAAGGCAGTTGGAGAGAGAGACTGCCTGAGAGGTCAGTGTGGGAGTGCTCAGAAACTCTTGAGAGAGTAGGCTGTTGGCCAGAGGACGTTGGCATGACTGAGGAAGCAGTGCTGAGAAAGTCTTCTAGGAAAAAGCCAGAAGGTAGGCTGTGTAAAGCATTAAAAGTGAAAACTAAACAGAAAAGTTTTCCCTGTGACTGCCAAGCTCTGTTAGACTTTCCATGTGCTAGTTCCCAAGTATACGGCAGTTATCAGCCCTGCTCTATAGAGCATTCTAAAGAGAAACCTCTGGGAGATAGAGAGGGTCTGTGTTTTAAAACTCCGTATGATTTTGTACAAACCTGCTCAGCTGAAAGTGATGAGGAAATGCAGACAGGGTCTGTTGTAGAAGACTCTGAGGAACAAATGGACTGTACGCTATCATTTGCAGATGATATCATATCCCTGTGCTGATATCTGTTACCAAAGCTGTTGGAACAGCAGCAAAGAAGCAAAGTGATTCTTTTGGGTTTAAAAGGAAATGTTTCTTTGAGTTTGTTGAAGCACTGCATTGTTTAAAGCTGAAGAGGAAGAAGCTGTTTTGTTTAGTTCCTGAGTTTTGTTTTCTTATGCCAGAAGCATGGCCCTTTTTGTTCTGTATTTTATTGGCAATTAATCCACCCGGAGGGGAAATAAAACCTTGTCATATATTGCCTGAACCACTCGACTACAGTTATTCCTTGCTTGGGCAGTGGAAGGGGACTACAATACCCAGAAGGCCGTGCATAATCAGTGCACTGCCCTACTTCCTGAGTCAGGATTTTCCCAGGCTGACCTTTCTCTGGATGCCTCAGGGCTCTGGGGGAGGTTACTGGTGACAAGTCTGGCGTAGTTTTGCAGATTTTTTTTGCCTGGAATACAAGGACCTTTAAAGTGAAAGAAAACATCAGGAGATACCAGTGCAAAAGAAGAAGAAACTGCTATCCTGTAAGCAGAAAAGACAGTCCGGATTCGCTGGCAGACCGGCCAGGAGGACCAGGACCTTTCTCAATGCCTGAGTCTACACAGTGCCAAGGTAAAGGTAGCTGGGCATGGGTGTAGGCGGATAAAAAGTGAGAAAGGGGGAATACCTGTTCTGCAGTTTTAAAGACAGGGTTGAAAAAAAAAAAGAGTGTGTGTGTGCCACACTTGGTGGGCCTTTCTTTTTTTTCTGTCTTTGCAGGAACAGCAGCCACAAGGATGGATCCACAAGATGTGATGAGGTGGATGTCTGCTCAGTGGGAGAAGCAGATGGAGTTGGCACGTCTGACACAGGAGCAGAGTGCTGCAGCAATGCATGCACAGCAGAAGCCACTCATCGATCTGCTAGAGGCTTTGCTGGAGAAGCCAAAGGACATTGAAGGAGCTATTCCCTCGTTGGTAAAGGGGGTAGGACTGCCTGACTGTAGTGCTCTTGCACTTGGGCAATTAACTGTACAAGATAACTTTGATGACTTTACAGAGGCCTTTGAGCGTACAGCAGAGGCAGCTAAATGGCCTGTGGAAGAGTGGACAGTTAGATTTGCTATGACTCTCACAGGAGAGGCTCTGGTAGCTTACAAGACTATGCCCGCCGTTCTGGCAGCAGATTATGCTGAAGTAAAAAAAGCTGTAAAAGATAGGTTAGGCTTAACACCATTGTTTTACAAGCGTAGGTTTAGGGAGACTAGGCTGATGCCTAAGGAAACTCCGAAGGCTTTATTTCAACGATTGAAAGGGTTAGCTTGGAAATGGCTTGCTCCAGAGAGGAGGAATCTCGATGCAGTAATAGATACCATCATCCTGGAGCAATACATGGAAGCCGTGCCACAAGAAGTAAAAGCTTTCCTGATGCTCCAAAGTTGCCAGACAACTGAGGAGGCAGCCAACCTCACTGAAAGGTACTTTGAGGCTGAGTTGGCGGGGACCTCAAGAGAGAGTGTGCTGAAGGTGGCTGGTGTTGCCAACTTTGCAAAATAGGAAAGGAACCCAAGAGGTAAAGTACCCAGCGAGAATGCTGTTGTGTCTGTAACTAAAGGAAAATGCTATAACTGTGGAAAATGTGGCTATTTTCGTAGGGATTGTATGATGCGTACAGCCCTAGTGACTGGGAGAGAAAAACACATGAGAGAAGGATTCTTATTAAAAGTTCATGTAGAGGGCATTGAAGCTCTGGCCCTGCTTGACTCGGGGGCGGACCAGAGCATGGTCTCGCCAAGGCTCTGGCAGGCCATTGAAGCCCGTCTCCGGTCAGCACCAAACCAAGCAGAGGGGAGAGTTAAAATAAGATGCGTGCATGGGGCATCCTCGTACCACCCCCTATACAGGTTATCCGTGAAAGGGCTGGGAACTGAAAGGGAGGTACTAGTGGCCATAGTCCCACGGCTCCCACATGACATCGTCCTAGGGAGAGACTGGCCTCCATTTTGTAAAGAGATGGAGAGAGGCCTTAATGAAAGATCAGGCCCAGTATCTACTCAGTCCCGGGCAGGAACACAAGGGGTAGGGATAGTACAGCAAGGTATCCCAAAGACAGAGGCCCTAGCAGCAAAGGTCCCTAGTCCATTATGTGGAAAGCCACGTAATACTATCTCCCAAGCGAAGCCACAGGTGAGGGATGTGCCCTCAGTAAAGCAGAAGTTTGTTCTATAGTATTGTAAGGTCTCGCCTCAGGCCAAAAGCCCACAGAGAGCTTCATCAGCAGCTGCCGGCTACAACCTGTTTAGCGCTGAGGATGGAATAGTCCCAAAGGGGGGAAAAGCATTAATAGATACGGGTATAAAGGTACAAATTCCAGAAGGTTGTTACGGATGTATAGCACCCTGATCTGGCTTAGCTGCCAGATACTTCCTCGATATCAGAGCGGGAGTTATAGACCCCGACTACCGAGGCGTAGTAAAAGTCTTACTTTTTAACTTTAGTAAGGAAGACTTTAAAATTAAGGCTGGCAACCGGATCGCTCAGCTCATTTGTGAGCGGGTGGGATTCCCTACAGTAGAGGAGGTGCCCTCACTGACCCCCACGAGTCGGGGAGTGGGAGGCTTTGGGTCTACTGGGTTAGGTGAAGTAAAAAGCCTGACAGCTTTAGCTGAGGAGAAGAGGGAGAAGGACCTGGGTCCACAACCGGCTGACTGGAAGGAGAATCCAGAGCCTCGAATAGGGGCGGATCTGTCGCCGCAACAGCGGCAGGAGCTGATTAGGCTATTAGCGAAGTTTTCGGACGTTTAACAATTGTACCAGGGGAAACGCACATAGCGGCCCAGGAAATTGTTACTGTGCCAGGAAAAATAGGTAGGCAATGGCCATACCGATTACCCGAGGCCAAATTTGAGTCCAGGCGGAAAGGACCATGTACAGTGGTGGGGAAGGCAGGTCCCGTTTCCTATGTGGTGGAGAATGATAGGGGACACCGCCAAGTACACCACCTGAAGGTATTAAAACCTTGGCAGAAGAGGTCAGTGACAGCAAGTCTAGTCAGTACAGAAAAACGCATGAGCAGCCAGTCTAGGATTACGAACTGTCTGAATAAAGAATCAGCAGCCTGTAATATCTTAAGGGGGGGATCTGTAATGTAGAAGGTCCTTCCGAGGCTATGGAGCTGGGTGAAACAGAAGATTCTGTTGCAGTTTCTGACAGGCAAGCAAAGCACATAGCCCAGGGTTGCCATGGGTTACGTAAACAGTATGAGTCACGAGTGCAGCAAACACGCCTAAGCTGCAGAGTATCCCTAAGCCCCGGTCTTAAGGGGAAACACCTGGGTGGAGGCGGGGCAGAGTTAAGCCCTAGAAGACAGGGATATAAGAATTGCTCACTAAGATTCAGGGAGAAGAGCAGGAGGAGTAAGGAGGGAAGCAACGAGCAGAGCAGAAAGAACGAGCTGAGCAAGGAGAGCAGGAACCAGGAGAGCAGAGATGGCGGAATAAGACGAGCTGATGGAACTGCAGGAGTTCCAAGAGCTGCAGAGGGAAAAAGAAGCAGCAGAGAGAGAAACAGGAGATAAAGCACAAGAATTCAAAGCTACAAAGTCCCGCAGAGCCCAAGCCCAAAAGCCAGGTGGGAGCTACTCTCAATTAGAGCCCTATCGTGAAGGCAGTTGGAGAGAGAGACTGCCTGAGAGGTCAGTGTGGGAGTGCTCAGAAACTCTTGGGAGAGAAGGCTGTTGGCCAGAGGACGTTTGCATGACTGAGGAAGCAGTGCTGAGAAAGTCTTCTAGGAAAAAGCCAGAAGGTAGGCTGTGTAAAGTATTAAAAGAGAAAACTAAACAGAAATGTTTTCCCTGTGATTGCCAAGCTCTGTTAGACTCTCCATGTGCTAGTTCCCAAGTATACAGCAGTTATCAGCCCTGCTCTATAGAGCATTCTAAAGAGAAACCTCTGGGAGATAGAGAGGGTCTGTGTTTTAAAACTCCGTATGATTTTGTACAAACCTGCTCAGCTGAAAGTGATGAGGAAATTCAGACAGGGTCTGTTGTAGAAGACTCTGAAGAACAAATGGACTGTACGCTATCATTTGCAGATGATATCATATCCCTGTGCTGATATCTGTTACCAAAGCTGTTGGAACAGCAGCAAAGAAGCAAAGTGATTCTTTTGGGTTTAAAAGGAAATGTTTCTTTGAGTTTGTTGAAGCACTGCATTGTTTAAAGCTGAAGAGGAAGAAGCTGTTTTGTTTAGTTCCTGAGTTTTGTTTTCTTATGCCAGAAGCATGGCCCTTTTTGTTCTGTATTTTATTGGCAATTAATCCACCCGGAGGGGAAATAAAACCTTGTCATATATTGCCTGAACCACTCGACTACAGTTATTCCTTGCTTGGGCAGTGGAAGGGGACTACAATACCCAGAAGGCCGTGCATAATCAGTGCACTGCCCTACTTCCTGAGTCAGGATTTTCCCAGGCTGACCTTTCTCTGGATGCCTCAGGGCTCTGGGGGAGGTTACTGGTGACAAGTCTGGCGTAGTTTTGCAGATTTTTTTTGCCTGGAATACAAGGACATTTAAAGTGAAAGAAAACATCAGGAGATACCAGTGCAAAAGAAGAAGAAACTGCTATCCTGTAAGCAGAAAAGACAGTCCGGATTCGCTGGCAGACCGGCCAGGAGGACCAGGACCTTTCTCAATGCCTGAGTCTACACAGTGCCAAGGTAAAGGTAGCTGGGCATGGGTGTAGGCGGATAAAAAGTGAGAAAGGGGGAATACCTGTTCTGCAGTTTTAAAGACAGGGTTGAAAAAAAAAAAGAGTGTGTGTGTGCCACACTTGGTGGGCCTTTCTTTTTTTTCTGTCTTTGCAGGAACAGCAGCCACAAGGATGGATCCACAAGATGTGATGAGGTGGATGTCTGCTCAGTGGGAGAAGCAGATGGAGTTGGCACGTCTGACACAGGAGCAGAGTGCTGCAGCAATGCATGCACAGCAGAAGCCACTCATCGATCTGCTAGAGGCTTTGCTGGAGAAGCCAAAGGACATTGAAGGAGCTATTCCCTCGTTGGTAAAGGGGGTAGGACTGCCTGACTGTAGTGCTCTTGCACTTGGGCAATTAACTGTACAAGATAACTTTGATGACTTTACAGAGGCCTTTGAGCGTACAGCAGAGGCAGCTAAATGGCCTGTGGAAGAGTGGACAGTTAGATTTGCTATGACTCTCACAGGAGAGGCTCTGGTAGCTTACAAGACTATGCCCGCCGTTCTGGCAGCAGATTATGCTGAAGTAAAAAAAGCTGTAAAAGATAGGTTAGGCTTAACACCATTGTTTTACAAGCGTAGGTTTAGGGAGACTAGGCTGATGCCTAAGGAAACTCCGAAGGCTTTATTTCAACGATTGAAAGGGTTAGCTTGGAAATGGCTTGCTCCAGAGAGGAGGAATCTCGATGCAGTAATAGATACCATCATCCTGGAGCAATACATGGAAGCCGTGCCACAAGAAGTAAAAGCTTTCCTGATGCTCCAAAGTTGCCAGACAACTGAGGAGGCAGCCAACCTCACTGAAAGGTACTTTGAGGCTGAGTTGGCGGGGACCTCAAGAGAGAGTGTGCTGAAGGTGGCTGGTGTTGCCAACTTTGCAAAATAGGAAAGGAACCCAAGAGGTAAAGTACCCAGCGAGAATGCTGTTGTGTCTGTAACTAAAGGAAAATGCTATAACTGTGGAAAATGTGGCTATTTTCGTAGGGATTGTATGATGCGTACAGCCCTAGTGACTGGGAGAGAAAACACATGAGAGAAGGATTCTTATTAAAAGTTCATGTAGAGGGCATTGAAGCTCTGGCCCTGCTTGACTCGGGGGCGGACCAGAGCATGGTCTCGCCAAGGCTCTGGCAGGCCATTGAAGCCCGTCTCCGGTCAGCACCAAGCCAAGCAGAGGGGAGAGTTAAAATAAGATGCGTGCATGGGGCATCCTCGTACCACCCCCTATACAGGTTATCCGTGAAAGGGCTGGGAACTGAAAGGGAGGTACTAGTGGCCATAGTCCCACGGCTCCCACATGACATCGTCCTAGGGAGAGACTGGCCTCCATTTTGTAAAGAGATGGAGAGAGGCCTTAATGAAAGATCAGGCCCAGTATCTACTCAGTCCCGGGCAGGAACACAAGGGGTAGGGATAGTACAGCAAGGTATCCCAAAGACAGAGGCCCTAGCAGCAAAGGTCCCTAGTCCATTATGTGGAAAGCCACGTAATACTCTCTCCCAAGCGAAGCCACAGGTGAGGGATGTGCCCTCAGTAAAGCAGAAGTTTGTTCTATAGTATTGTAAGGTCTCGCCTCAGGCCAAAAGCCCACAGAGAGCTTCATCAGCAGCTGCCGGCTACAACCTGTTTAGCGCTGAGGATGGAATAGTCCCAAAGGGGGGAAAAGCATTAATAGATACGGGTATAAAGGTACAAATTCCAGAAGGTTGTTACGGATGTATAGCACCCTGATCTGGCTTAGCTGCCAGATACTTCCTCGATATCAGAGCGGGAGTTATAGACCCCGACTACCGAGGCGTAGTAAAAGTCTTACTTTTTAACTTTAGTAAGGAAGACTTTAAAATTAAGGCTGGCAACCGGATCGCTCAGCTCATTTGTGAGCGGGTGGGATTCCCTACAGTAGAGGAGGTGCCCTCACTGACCCCCACGAGTCGGGGAGTGGGAGGCTTTGGGTCTACTGGGTTAGGTGAAGTAAAAAGCCTGACAGCTTTAGCTGAGGAGAAGAGGGAGAAGGACCTGGGTCCACAACCGGCTGACTGGAAGGAGAATCCAGAGCCTCGAATAGGGGCGGATCTGTCGCCGCAACAGCGGCAGGAGCTGATTAGGCTATTAGCGAAGTTTTCGGACGTTTTAACAATTGTACCAGGGGAAACGCACATAGCGGCCCAGGAAATTGTTACTGTGCCAGGAAAAATAGGTAGGCAATGGCCATACCGATTACCCGAGGCCAAATTTGAGTCCAGGCGGAAAGGACCATGTACAGTGGTGGGGAAGGCAGGTCCCGTTTCCTATGTGGTGGAGAATGATAGGGGACACCGCCAAGTACACCACCTGAAGGTATTAAAACCTTGGCAGAAGAGGTCAGTGACAGCAAGTCTAGTCAGTACAGAAAAACGCATGAGCAGCCAGTCTAGGATTACGAACTGTCTGAATAAAGAATCAGCAGCCTGTAATATCTTAAGGGGGGGATCTGTAATGTAGAAGGTCCTTCCGAGGCTATGGAGCTGGGTGAAACAGAAGATTCTGTTGCAGTTTCTGACAGGCAAGCAAAGCACATAGCCCAGGGTTGCCATGGGTTACGTAAACAGTATGAGTCACGAGTGCAGCAAACACGCCTAAGCTGCAGAGTATCCCTAAGCCCCGGTCTTAAGGGGAAACACCTGGGTGGAGGCGGGGCAGAGTTAAGCCCTAGAAGACAGGGATATAAGAATTGCTCACTAAGATTCAGGGAGAAGAGCAGGAGGAGTAAGGAGGGAAGCAACGAGCAGAGCAGAAAGAACGAGCTGAGCAAGGAGAGCAGGAACCAGGAGAGCAGAGATGGCGGAATAAGACGAGCTGATGGAACTGCAGGAGTTCCAAGAGCTGCAGAGGGAAAAGAAGCAGCAGAGAGAGAAACAGGAGATAAAGCACAAGAATTCAAAGCTACAAAGTCCCGCAGAGCCCAAGCCCAAAAGCCAGGTGGGAGCTACTCTCAATTAGAGCCCTATCGTGAAGGCAGTTGGAGAGAGAGACTGCCTGAGAGGTCAGTGTGGGAGTGCTCAGAAACTCTTGGGAGAGAAGGCTGTTGGCCAGAGGACGTTTGCATGACTGAGGAAGCAGTGCTGAGAAAGTCTTCTAGGAAAAAGCCAGAAGGTAGGCTGTGTAAAGTATTAAAAGAGAAAACTAAACAGAAATGTTTTCCCTGTGATTGCCAAGCTCTGTTAGACTCTCCATGTGCTAGTTCCCAAGTATACAGCAGTTATCAGCCCTGCTCTATAGAGCATTCTAAAGAGAAACCTCTGGGAGATAGAGAGGGTCTGTGTTTTAAAACTCCGTATGATTTTGTACAAACCTGCTCAGCTGAAAGTGATGAGGAAATTCAGACAGGGTCTGTTGTAGAAGACTCTGAAGAACAAATGGACTGTACGCTATCATTTGCAGATGATATCATATCCCTGTGCTGATATCTGTTACCAAAGCTGTTGGAACAGCAGCAAAGAAGCAAAGTGATTCTTTTGGGTTTAAAAGGAAATGTTTCTTTGAGTTTGTTGAAGCACTGCATTGTTTAAAGCTGAAGAGGAAGAAGCTGTTTTGTTTAGTTCTTGAGTTTTGTTTTCTTATGCCAGAAGCATGGCCCTTTTTGTTCTGTATTTTATTGGCAATTAATCCACCCGAAGGGGAAATAAAACCTTGTCATATATTGCCTGAACCACTCGACTACAGTTATTCCTTGCTTGGGGAGTGGAAGGGGACTACAACACCCAGAAGGCCGTGCATAATCAGGGCTCTGGGGTAGGTTACTGGTGACAATAGGCATACCTTTATGTGGATGGATGGACAGACTGATTCCTGAGAATAGGAAACATTGCTTGATGCAAAACATACGTAGAAAATTAAGCTGGTACCTTTTAATTATACTAAGAATCTGTTTTGGGGGCAATTTGCACACTGTTTGCTTTGGTGCAAAATGCAGCTGCTTTTTATAATCTCCATGTACTGTTTTCTGGTCCCACCCAAGTGTACACTGGAAAGTCCTTGCCTGAAAACATCTGCACTACATGGGCTGTAGAATTTCACATATACTTTGATGGATTGAAGGACAGCAATTTCCAGACAGACAATTTAGCTAGGTAAATTAAATGACTGTTTAGCTGTTTAATTAAATGACTGAAAATCATCCTGACCATGAATAATTAGGCCTTTTTCAAAGTTACTGCTCACTGAGAATATATGATACAGTCTTCCACTGATGGCGACATCTTTCAGCAATCCCTTTTCCTAAATTGATTTATGATGACTATGATGTCTGATGATGAATGATCCCACAAGTGAGACCATAGATAATGCTGGTATATTCAGATTTTAAGTAGTTTCTTTGCCTTCTGTTTGCTCTTAAATTGTGTAAATGCTTCTAAAAGAAGGGGGCAGCGTAAGCAGATAATAGCTATAGAAAAGAAATGCAAAATGTTTTAAAACTACTGAGAAGGAGTGTGTAATACTGCCTTCGAGAAAGCCTTGAGATCCGCAAGGTAGTCAGAGAAACATCATTTAAACCTGAAAAATGAGCTCTGTGCTGCTGGGGAACTTATTTGCAACTGGTTTGCATTCATAGAAATGCTTAATCCTTCCATTCAAATTGTTTGCTTTCTCCGCGGATGCAAGAAGCTAAATGAGGTCACTATTCAAAAAGCATTTAGACAGTTGGTGAAGTGCAGAATTTCTAAGAGCCTTTTTGAAAATTCAGGGCTTTTATACTTATAGCTGCCATGACCGGGCCCACACCCCTAGGGACCTTGAGAGTGCGCCTTCACCTATAACAACTCCCTTTTCCTTTGGAGTGAAGCAGCCAGGGCTTAAAGCTCAGCTGTTCTTAGCAAAATGGAGGGTACATTGGATGCCAAGCAGACAAAGAAGCGAGAGAAGAAATGGACAAAGCACCTAATGCAAACAGCGGGCCGAGAAAGATTCTAGGAATGGACAAAAAGCAGCGCACAACTGGCCAGACAAACAAACCCAAATAGCAGGCAAAGGCAGAGCCCAGGAACAGAGGTTAGGGTTCAATATCAGATGGCTAGCAGAAGTCAGGCACCAAGAATCTGAGAACAAGGCACTCGGAGTTGCCGCGAGAGAATAATGGGAGTTTATATATGTAGAGAACCAATCACTGGCAGCCTTATTAGAGGTCTAATCAGTCCAGCGAATCTTAGGAGGAACTGATCAACCAGCATAGGGTGGATGATATGCGGAAGGATAAAAGCAGGAAAAGACCCAGCCTGCTTCCTAGAAGGTAGTGTGTGACAAGAGAAATAGAGCATATTCAATTCAATGTATACCATTCTATGTACAGAGAGGAGGGAGGGTGGGGTTGGGATGTGCTGGAGTGGGACCAACAATCTGTATACATAGGGGCACCAATATTCAGTCCCTATGAGCCCGATTCAGACATGGAAGTCCCGGCCCTCTGTGCACCTGGACGGAACCGGATGCACAGAGTTAGCTGGGATTCTGATCCCACGGGGCATGTCTAGCCCCATGGTATCAGAATTGCGTCCAGGCCTGTACATGCAGGCCAGGAGCCCGATTCAGCTTGGCCTGCATGCACAGGCCTTGCCCGGATAGCTCAGTCAGGTCTTTGAATGGAGCCACGGAGTCACGGCGTCCAGATGCCATGGCACCGCACCTCCATTCAAAAGCTGCGATCCCCGGCCTGCAAACTGCATTCCCCGCAGCCCGACCCCCAATCTGCCTCCCAAGGTCAGGGTCCTCTGCCCCCTCCTGCTGCTTTCCAGCCCTGAGCCTGTCATCCTCCACCGACTCGGGGAAGTTTTTCCACCTCAGAGGTGGAATAAGCTCCCCGTTCAAGCCACTGGCCCCGGATGTACAGGGCCGACATTGGAATCGGCCCTGTATGTCTGGGGCCGACGACCACCCACTGCCCGTCCTAATGCCGCCCCTGATTCGCCCCTTTCCCGCCCCCATCTAACTTCCCCATACAACAAGCAGGGAAGTTAATCGGGGTCAAAAGGGGGTCTGAATAGTAGGGATGGATGTCCCAACGGGTCCTCTTTAATAATAATTTATGGACATTTCCTCCAGAAACTTATCCAAACCTCTTCTAAATCCAGTTATACTAACAGCTTTTACCACATCTTCTGGTATCAAATTCCAGAGTTTTCATTACACATTGAGTGAAAAAATATTTTCTCTTGTTAGTCTTATATGGGTTACACTGTAGCTTCATTGTGTGTCCCCTACTCTTTCTACTTTTTGAAGGGGTAAACAACTGATCTGTTCCATTCATGTACAGCCCTTCTTTTTTCTACTATTTAAAATTCTAAACTGAATGCTCCTGGATTTCTTTCAGGCATTTTGTAGGTAATTTTAGAGAGTCATTCTTGTGCTTATGCGGTCACATAAATGACCTCGTATATAATACCAATAAACATAAAAGAATGCGCTTTGGCATGAAGGCATGTACTTTGCTGGTAGATGCAGCTGGGGGAGGAGTTTTCATGTACACATTAGATTATAAAATCTCTTAATCTATGTGTTTATGTGCATAAAGTATTCACAAACATTTACACCTGCCCACTGTCTGTCAATCAAATTTATTTGTAGGCCATCTAGTCACTGGTTTCTAGGCCATTAACAATTCAACATTCATAATGAAACCATAAACATAAACAAGATGCAGGTTTAAAATAACAATACATTTTAATAATTAGAAAAATTTTATCTGAAAATCTCAATAAATACAGTATCATCCTTTTTTTTAGTTCAAGGTATAGCAAAAAGAAATAAAAGTCAAACCAAAGATGGTAACAAAAAGCAATGGCTCGAAGGTTTACAATTATTCTGTTTACATCAATAACAGTATCATACAAGTAGACGCCACAAAGAGCAAGCAAGAATTATATAAGAGCCAATGCCAGCGCTCATCCAGAGATAGACACTAAGTCCCTAACGCACCTCGATGCTATCCGCATTAGCATCAGGGTGTGTTAGGGCCGTTCCGGGGTGGAGCGTGGGCGGAAGAAGGGGCTACATGGGTAGTAGCGATTTTTGGTGCTACCCGCATAGCCATCTGCCCCTTAAAGATAGGCGAGGAAACACCTCATCTATCTTTAAGACGCAGAGGCTATGCAGGTAGCATCGAAAATCGCAGTTACCCGTGTAGCCTCTGCGGCTGCCAGGGCATCCATGCTAACCTGGATTTTCACTTTTGCCAGCGTGTAAGTGAAAGTCCAGGTTATGGGAGTCAGTGGGCAGGCTATGCACTGCTGTGGCGCATAGCCTGCCCAACTCAATATCGGGCCCACGATCTCTAAAGGAAAAAAAACATAATTGTAGTAGCTGGTATGGAAGGGCAGATTGGATAGGCCATATGGTCTTTATCTGCCATCATGTTTCTATGTTTCTATTCAGCTCTCACAGCTTAAACTGCTAAACAGAGAGTGGCTGTCACCGCCCCCACTCCATCCACAGATGCCATGCAATTTCAGAAGTATGTGAGGTTATTCAGCAGCACTGACCATCTGTTAGCTAGTTGTTGTTGTTAAGTGCTGTCAAGTCGGTATTGACTCATGGCAACCCTCTGGATAGCTGTCCTAAATTGTTTTCGGTCTTCAGTCAGGTGGCTCATTGTTGACAGACTGGTACCCACAATCAATCATCACAATCATCAATCATTCACACTGATAGCCTTATAAGAACATAAGATATGCCATACTGGGTCAGACCAAGGTCCATCAAGCGCAGCATCCTCTTTCCAACAGTGGCCAATCTAGGTCACAAGTACCCAGCAATTTCCCAAAAAGACACAGGTTCCACAGTGCTTGTATTGGGTCAAGCAGTGATATCCCGGGTCCCTTTTAATAATGGTTTATGGACCTTTCCTCCAGGAACTTGTCCAAACCTTTTTTAAACCCAGCTTCACTAACAGCTTTTACTACATCCTCCAGTAACAAATTCAAGAATTTGATTAGACGTTGAGTGAAAAAATATTTTCTCTTCTTAGTCTTAAATAGATTACTCTGTAGGTTCATTGCATGTCCCCTAAACTTTCTATATTTTGATGACATAAACAATCGATCTACGTTTACCCATGCCACTCTATTCATTAATTTATAGACCTATTACATATTTCCCCTCAGCAGTGTCTTTTCCAGTTTGAAGAGCCCGAACCATTTTTAGCAATATCCTTTGCCATTTTGGTGGCTCTTCTCTGTACCTTTTCTAATAACGCTATATCCTTTTTAAGATACGGCGACCAGAATTGCACACAATATTCATGGTCGGGCCACACTATGGAACAATACAGAGGCATCATAATATCCTTTGTTTTATTCTCCATTCCTTTCCTAATGATACCCAGTATTCTGTTTGATCTCTTGGCCGCCGCTGCACAGGTTTTTACATGCTATCCACGATGATGCCTAAATCTTTTTCCTGGGTGGTGGTTCCTAATGTGGAACCTTGCATTGTGTAACCATAGTTTGGGTTGCTCTTTCCTAGGTGCATAACTTTGCACTTCTCCACATTAAATTTCATCTGCCATTTGGATGCCCAGCCTTCCAGTTTATCAAGATCCTCTTGCTATTTTTCACACTCCTCATGGGTTTAACAACTTTGAATAATGTGTCACCTGCAAATTTGATTACCTTATTCATTATTCTTATTTCCAGGTCATTTACAAATATGTGAAATGGCAGCAGACCCGGCACAGATCCCTGGGGTACTCCACTAGTCACCATTCTCCATTGCAAAATTTGGCCATTTAGCCCTACCTTCTGCTTTCTATCTTTTAACCAGTTCCTAATCCACAACAGTACACTGCCTCCTATCCCATGACTTTTTAGTTTTGCCAAAACTCTCTTATGAGGGACCTTGTCAAAGGCTTTCTGAAAATCCAGATACATTATATCAACCGACTCAACTTTGTCTACCTGTTTATTCATATCTTCAAAAAAGCATAACAGATTAGTACGACAAGACCTTCTGTGGCTAAAGCCATGTTGGCTGTCTCCCATTAAGCCATGACTATCTACATGTTCAGTAATTTTGTTCTTTAATGGTTTCTACCATTTTTCCTGGTCCTGACATCAAGCTCACCAGTCTGTAGTTTCCCAGGTCACCCCAGGAACCCTTTTAAAAAATTGGCATTAAAATTGCCATCCTCCAGTCTTCAGGTATTACAGATGATTTTAATGATAGTTCACAGATTACTAATAGTAGGTCTGCAATCTCATATTTCAGTTCTTTCAATACCCTTGGATGTATACCATCTGGTCCAGGTGATTTGCTACTGTTCAATTTATCAAATAGTTGTAATACATCTTCCTGGTATATCAATATTTTTTTCAATTCTTCTGCGGCATCACCTTTACATACATAGTAACATAGTAAATGACGGCAGATAAATTTATTAATTAATTTATTTATTTTCATTCTCTTATATACCGCGCTATTCTGCATCAGTGCGGTTTACATTGAACAAACTGAAATTACATTGAACAGGGCATTATAACTTGGAGATAACTAATTTACAGGGAACATGGACTATGGAGGGTTAAGTGGCTTGCCGAAGACCACAAGGAGCACCTGTGGGACTAGAAACCCCAGTCCTTCTGGCTCAAGATTGCTGTCCTCTAGTGGGATTTGAACCCCCGACCTTCCGGCCTGAAGTACCTTGCCCCAACCAAAGAATGTATGGACCAATATGGTCCATCTAGTCTGCCCAGTAAGATGGCAGGAGTAGGTGCACCTGCCACTCTGTGCAGGCCACCCCTCCCCATGTCTTTGTTTAGGGGTGAACCCACCGCTCCATGTTGGACACCCCTATTTGTTGAGAAATTCGATGGTTCAGTTATTTTGATTTTATTCTGTTGCTGTAAAGGGATCCACTGTGTCTGTCCCATGCCATTTTGAATTCCGTCACTGTGTTTGCCCCCACCACTTCCATCGGGAGGGCATTCCGAGCATCCACCACTCTTTCAGTGAAAAAGTATTTCCTGACATTGCCTTTCAATTTACCACCTTGCAGCTTCATGTTATGCCCTCTAGTTTTACAGCTTCCCCGTCTTTGGAAGAGGTTTGTTTGTTCATTATTTCTCTGTAAGTATTTAAAGGTCTGAATCATATCTCCCCTATCCCTCCTCTCCTCCAAAGTGTACATATTTAGGTCTTCAAGTATCTTTTCATAAGGCTTCTGACGCAGGCTCCAAATCTTTTTGGTCGCCTTCCTCTGAACAGTTTCCAGTCTTTTTACATCCTTTGCAAGATATGGTCTCCAAAACTGAACACAGTATTCCAAGTGAGGCCTCACCAGTGACTTATACAGTGGCATTAGTACCTCTTCCTTTCTGCTGGTAATTCCTCTTTGTATGCAGCCCAACATCCTCCTGGCTTTTGCCACCTCCTTGTCGCACTGTTTTGCCACCTTGAGATCTACGGATATAACCACACCAAGGTCTTTCTCCTGATCTGTGCACACCAACCTCTCGCCCCCTATCGCATACATTTCCCTTGGATTTCTGCTACCCAAGTGCATGACACTGCACTTCTTTGCATTAAATCTTAATTGCCAAGAATTAGACCCCTCTTCCAGCTTTTGTAGATCTTTCCTCATGTTAACCACTTCCTCGAGGGAGTCCACTCTGTTGCAAATTTTCATGTCATCTGCAAAAAGACAGACTTTTCCATTCAATCTTTAAGCAATATCACTCACAAATACATTGAACAGTGCCGGGCCCAGGATCGAACCCTGGGGCACCCCGCTAATCAACTTCCTTTCATCCGAGTGAGCTCCATTTACCATCACCTTCTGTTGTCTGTCAGTCAACCAATTTCTGATCCAGTTTACCACCTTGGGACCCATCCCCTAACTACTGAGTTTATTGATAAGCCTCCTATGAGGAACAATATCAAAGGCTTTGCTGAAATCCAGGTAGATGACATCCATCGCATGCCCCTGATCTAGCTGTCTGGTCAGCCAGTCAAAGAACTCAATCAGATTTGTTTGGCAAGATCGTCCTTCAGTAAAACCATGCTGCCTCGGATCTTGCAACCTGTTGGTTCTGAGAAAGTCCACTATTTGCTCTTTCAGGAGCGCCTCCATTACCTTTCCCCCCACTGAGGTAAGGCTCATGGGCCTGTAGTTTGTCACTTCTTCCCTGTCACCACTTTTGTGTAGAGGTACCACATCAGCCATTCTCCAGTCTTGAGGAACTTTTCCTGTTTCCAAGGATCTGTTGAAAACATCCTTTAATGGCCCTGCAAGAACCTCTCTGAGCTCTTTCAGTATCCTGTGATGTATCCCTTCCGGTCCCATGGCCTTGTCCACTTTCAGTTTTGCAAGTTGTTCTAACACATCATCTTCTGTGAATGGTGTGGTATCTACTTCATTGCCATTTTTATATTTGGGAGTCACAGGTGGTCCTTCTCCAGGATTTTCTTTAGTAAAAACAGAGCAGAAGTATTTGCTTAGCAATTTTGCTTTTTCAATTTCACTTTCCACGAGTCCGTTCCCAGCACTTCTGAGTCCTGAAATTCCACCTCTGATCTTCTTCCTTTCCCGAATATACCTGAAGAAAGTTTTATCGCCACACTTCACATCTTTTCCTCTGCCTTTGATTTTGCTTTCCTTATTTCTCTTTTTGTCTCTTTGAGTTTGATCCTGTATTCATTTCTGTGTTCCTCTCTTTGCAAGCTTTTGAATTTTGCGAAAGCTGTGTTTTTTACCATTTCAGTCATGGGTAACATCCCTACATCTTCCTCAGTAAAAACCCAAACAAAGAATTCATTCAGTCTCTCCGCTATGGCCTTGTCCCCTCTTAGTACCCCTTTTATCCCTCCATCATCTAAAGGTCCAATTGACTCTCTCAAGGTTTTTTGCTACGAATGTACTTGAAAAAGTCTTTATTATGCTTCCACAGCAAACTTCTTCTCAAATTCTCTCTTTGGCTGCCTTATCAATGCCTTGCATGTAACTTGCCAGTGCTTATGTTGTTTCCAGTTTTCGTCATTTGACTCCTTTTTCCATTTCCTGAATGATGCTTTTTTGGCAACAGCCTCTCTGACCTCACCTTTAAACCATGCTGGCAGTTTTTTGGACTTCCTTCCACTTTTCTTAAAGCATGGAATACAGCTGGTCTGGGATTCCAAGATAGTAATTATAAACAACACTCGTGCTTGATGTAAATCTTTAACCTTTGCAACTGCTCCTTTTAGTTTTTTCTTAACTATTTTCCTCATTTTATTATAGTCTCCCTTTTGAAAATTAAAAGGTAGTACTGTGGATTTCCTTACCATCCTTCCTCCATTTATTAAATCAAATGCAATCTTGCTATGATCACTATTGCCAAGTGGCCCCAAACCCTTATCTCTTGCACCAGATCTTGTGTTCCGCTTCCTCTTTTGCGCTGACCTTCAATCTTGCCAAGCATGATGTCTTTCTCTAATGATCTCTCTCTCTGCATGATGTGTCCAAAGTACGAAAGTTGAAGTCTTGTCATCTGTCCTTCTAAAGAAAGCTTAGGTTTAATCTCTTTTATACTGACTGGTTGCTCTTCAAGCAATCCACAGTATTTTTTGCCAGCACCATAATTCAAAGGTATCAATTTTCTTCCTGTCAATCTTCTTTTACTGTCCAACTTTCACATCCATATGACATTACTGAAAATACTATGGCTTGGACAAACTGAATCTTTGTATGGAAAAATAGATCTTTACTCTTGAGAATCTTGTTTAGGTCCTTCATAGCTATACCGCCAAGAGCAATGCGCCATCAGATTTCTTGACATCTTCATAGTAGCTATTAATCCCAGCTAAAGTTGTTCACTATTTCTATTTCTTCTCCATCAACAATGAAACCATTGATTTGCGAATTATCATTCCTTTGTCGTCTTCACGTTAAAGTGCAGGCCCATTTTAAGACTATATTCTTTTTGATCTTGAAAAGCAAATGTTTCAGATTGCCTTCACTTTAAGCTAGTAATGTGGTATCATCAGCATAGCAAAGTTTGAGTCTTCCTCAAATCTTCACACCTTGGTTGCCTCCATAAAGACTTGATTTGCAGTTTGTAGTGCTGCAAGGGTTTATGCATCAGTGATGCCAAGAGCTATGGGCCCGATTCCGTTCCGCACATAGATCCCCTCTGTATGTCCAGTCTGAGCCGGATGTACAGAGGGGATCGTGATTCTGATCCCGCAGGGCACATCTAGCCCTGCGGGATCAGAAGCGCAAACAGTCATGTATGTGCAGGCCGGTACTGCAATTCAGTCTGGCCTGCATGTACATGAAAAACCCTGCTAAATTAGTCAGGGCAAACTCAGCCATGGCACCGAATTTCCCCAGAATAGTATTTCTCAGCCTGATCATCTAGGAATAGCTTAATGGTTAGAGTAGTGGGCTAAGACTAGGGAAGCCAGGATTCAAATCCCACTCCTGCTATCATTATGATTGTACTGGGGATAAGGGAATGCTATCTTCCCTGCACCCTCTGGGTGTTTTTCAGCCAAAATGAGAACTTTGATGCTTATTCATGCCTGGAGCAGGTCTAAACAGAATCAATTCAAGATGTTTCTGAGATCAGGCAGCAATGTCCAGCTTCCTGGGAATGCTCCAGCCACGCCTCCACCATGGCCCTGTTCAGACTTGAACTTTCACAGACCTGGCTTCAAAAATGGCTGTGGAGACATCGCTATGCCCATTTTCAGTCATCCAAAGCATAAATAGGGCTTCCAAAATAACCCCCATACTGAATTTAATGAGAGATCCAGTAAACTGTTTAATTCACAGGTGTACACAAAGCAGATTTTAGATAGAATATGGAACAGGGCATTTTGATGTCCAAATCAGGACTTAGAAAATTCTAACTGTATTTTCCAAAAAACTCTGCCAAATGCAGAACCTCTTGTAAAATATGTGTAAGGCTGTGCAGGACTGCATGCTGATGTCTCCTCACATCCAGCAGTAGCAGTGATTTTAATGAGCTACACAAGGGGGAAAATGTGTTACGATAGACACACTGCATATTTTAAAATGCTGCTCCCAGTCTGCATGTACACCTGATTCTGCAGCACCAATTTCCCTCCCCAATCATCCTGCCTTTCCCCCCCCCCCCCCCCCCGCCCCCGGCCACCCCAAGTATCTGATCAGTTATGAGGATACTTTACACTACAAATGGTTATTTTGTATTCCCATGGATCTTCACATAGAAATATTGCATTTACCTTATCAAGAATAATTCAGAGCAGGTTGGAACACAGTGGTCTGACATCTTAATTCATTCTCAAGCTGGCCAATTTGTTTTTCTCCTGCAGACAACAGATATTCAGAATTTTCCAAAAGCTAGCTGTCATAGAACCAGATAGTCATGCTGAAGAAAATTCCATTTTTTATTTTTATCTTTATCAAATTTTTCAAATAAATTCCGAGAATACTTGAAATATGCATTCAGGACAAATGACATGAAAAAATTATAAAGAGCAAAAACATAACTAGTGAAATATTTAGCAACATTGGCCCACACCGTTAGAGGGTCAAATGACAGCAGAAAGAAGTAGAAATCTAAGTTCTTGAGATACATCCATTATAATAAAAGCAAAAGGTAGAAAGTCAAAAGACAGCTATTCCAACACAACTTGCCTCAGAAACTACACTCTGGCATCACTTGGATGACTACTTTAGCCCAAGGAAACTACTAAACTGTTCAGGGTCAAAAAATATGAGAGGTAGTTAAATATTGTAGGCAAATGCACATTTACAAGGAAATCTCAAGAGAAAGATGATACCCAATGCATTAGTTTCATCTTTTAAAAACAAACTCTTTGCATCTTTCTTTGTGTAGCCTTACACAGATCAGGAAAAACCCAAACAAGAGGCATGCCTGTAATGGGAATATAATTTGAATATCCAGCTTCTATTATATTCCAATGCAAAGGTCACCACAAAAGTGACACAAACCACCCACTGACTCAGTCTGGTAATAAGAGAATCAGATATATTCAGGCTATCTTCTGACCCATCCAGTCCAGTGAGTTCTGCTCTCTCTGTCCTTGCTTTCTCCATTGGCAAATAATAGGTTTGTACACTAGGTAGAATTGTTATGGTTTATGTTTTTTTCATTTCTTGATATACTACCTTTCATGAAATAATCAAAGCAGTTTACAATCAACTAAAAATTGAGTTTGGAAAGAAACTTCAAATCATCAGGATGGGATAGACTAGAAAAGAAGAGAAGGGTAGAAGGTTTCCAGAAGGTGATCTCCTCCTCCATGGTCCCTGTCACAAAACCCTGAAAAACTCTTCAAAAAGGTAGGACTTCAGGCCAGTTTGAACTGGTGATATGACTGTTCCAGGTGCAGGAAAGGGGGTAGATTATTCCATAACAAGGGGGTTTTAATGAAGAAGGCTGACTGCCTTCTGGCCTCATATTTGGCTTGTGAGGAAGGAGGGATCTTTAAATGGTCTCCATGGAGGAAGTGTACAGACCAAGAAGAAGCATGCAGAGTAATAAGGGAGGAAAGGTATTTAGGAGTACCTGTGTGCAATGCTGTATGAGTCAGGGTCAGGGTCAGGTTCAGCAGCTTGGAGGAAATCCTCAGTGAGATAGGAAACCACAGCACTGCTGCTACCAATAGATGAACTAGGTGGTCACCTATAGCTCTGTCCTTCTGGGATGCCCATTTCCTCTCTGGGGCCTGCGATAGCAGCACTGGCCCCAAACCATGATGCAGCGCTTACCTGCACAAATTGGTATGCGATGTGGTTTCTTTTGCCTTCTGCCTTCCACTTCTGCTCCCCCCTCCAGTGCAGACTTCCAGACTCCGGAGAGGGGCAGAAATCATGGAAATGGGGGAAGTGGAGGGCCATGGGGGACAGCAGGATGGAGGGCCGGCCTAGGGCATCTCCAGTCCTTGCACCAGCCCTATGAGCCAGTACAATTATTTGGCAAGGAAGATGACGTGGTCATGTTTTGGACATATGATAGATTTCTGTTAGCTTAGTTTGTATTATTTGTAGGCATTTAGGTTCACAAGCATAGAGGCCAGCATAGATAGAATTACAATAATCGAGGTGTGAAATTACAAGGCTTAAATTGATAGTAGTCAAGGCCACTGTACTGAGGAAGGAATATATGGCTCAGACGTAACATACTCTCTGGCTTTACATGCTGACTTCTTGGGAAAGTAAAAATTCTCAAACCTCCTATAATGATTATCCATTACTTCTATACTGCCTTTGGATAACTAGTTGATCCTTAATCAAAACTGCAGGACACTTCTGTACCTCAGCCAACTGAGTCCCAAAAGTTTCCAATTTAACCTTATGAGCCACCCATTGCTATTCTGTCATTGATATTTATTACCTGAATTCATGGAAACACACAGAATACATCAATACATGAAGGGGAGATTTTTCCATAGACACTATAGCAACCCATGGTTTCTCCAGATTAAACACTGGAGGTTTGCTCACTCAAATAGCCATACTGCAAATGCCTTCTTTTATATGAGGGATTGGGCCCAAATCCAGAGTGCTCAAGTTCTCCACCCCCCTTCCACTCATTTGCTCAATATTCTGTAAGCTTCTTCCTCCATCTCGACCCACCACCAGGAATAGATCCACTTATGCTTCACCATCCAGTCCATGTAGACATGCTGCTTCTGTATCCTAAGTTGGGCTAGGGACTCCCAGTTACCTCACCTCTGGGCAAATTTATAAACACTAGGGAGAAAGCCATTCAAAATCACTTGGGCACTCAGGGTAGTTTGTATTGGGTCTGGAGGAAAGATCCAAACCTTTCCCTTCCATTTCCCGGGAGTGGTGCCAAAGGACTGGAGAGAAGCTCATGTGGTGCCTTTACACAAAAGCGGAAGTAAGGATGTGGTTGAAAACTACAGGCCAGTTAGTTTAACTTGGTGGTGAGTAAATTATTGGAAATGCTGCTGAAAGAGAAAATAGTGAGGTTTCTGGAGTCCAGCAGATTACAGGATCCCAGGCAGCATGGATTCACCAGAGGCAGGTCTTGTCAGACAAATATGATTGATTTCTTTGACTGGGTGACCAGGGAGTTGGACCGAGGGAGAGCCCTAGATGTGGTGTATTTAGATTTCAGTAAAGCCTTTGACACTGTTCCTCACAGGCGACTTATAAACAAACTGAGCACCCTAGGGATGGACCCTAAAGTTACTGCTTGGGTTATAAATTGGTTGGGTGGGAGGCGACAAAGAGTACAAGTAAATAGAGTTCACTCTGAGGAGAAGGATGTTATCAGTGGTGTGCCCCAGGGATCTGTCCTTGGTCCGATTCTTTTTAACATCTTTGTTAGTGATATAGCGGAAGGGCTTTCAGGTAAGGTTTGCCTCTTTGTGGATGATACCAAAATCTGCAATAGAGTAGACACCCAGGAAGGGGTAGATAACATGAGGAGGGATCTAGCTAAGCTTGGTCTAGAATTTGGCAGCTGGGATTTAATGTTAAAAAATGTAAGGTCATGCATTTGGGCTGCAGCAATCCAAGGGAGCAATATAGTATAGGGGGTGAAGTACTTTTGTCCATTAAAGAAGAGCGGGACCTAGGCGTGGTTGTGTTTGATGATCTTAAAGTAGCTAAACAGGTAGAAAAGGCGACGGCAAAAGCTAGAAGGATGCTTGGGTGCATACGGAGAGGAATGGCTAGCAGAAAAAAGGAGGTGATAATGCCTCTGTATAAGTCTTTGGTGCGACCTCATTTGGAGTATAGTGTGCAATTCTGGAGACCTCACCTTCAAAAGGATGTGAACAGGATGGAGTCGGTGCAGAGGGTGGCTACTAAAATGATTAGTGGTCTTCATTATAAAGCATATGAGGACAGACTGAAGGATCTTAATATGTACACCTTAGAGGAAGGGCGGGATAGAGGTGATATGATTGAGATGTTTAAATACCTCCGTGGCATAAATGTTCAGGGAGAGAGCCTCTTTCAATTGAAAGCAAGTTCTGTTACGAGGGGACATGGGATGAGGGTGAAGGGAGATAGATTCAGGAGTGATATGTGGAAATATTTCTTTACGGAAAGAGTAGTGGATCCGTGGAATAGTCTCCCAGTGGAGGTGGTAGAGATGAGGACAGTAATTGAATTCAAAAAAGCATGGGACAAACACAGAGGATCTCTAAAGGTAAAAAGGGGACTGTTGTAGTTGTTATGGAAGGACAGACTAGATAGGCCATGTGGTCTTTTTCTGTCGTCATATTTCTATGTTTCTATTTGCCCATCAGAAAATGCAGAAATCTAAAAATTAGTAGCAAAGAGACCAGGAGCTTCGGACAGTGCAAACTTCTAGCAAGACATTTTCTTGGATCACCAAGAAAATTCCATTTGCCATGAATTGAAGAAAAGAGATTTGTGCCACACAAGAGAAAGGGCTACCCTAGAGAATCCAGTAAGGCCTCAATATTGCAATAATGCCCATGGACTTGCCTCTCAAGATTGAGTCATCCAAAAATATAAACATTGGCGAGCAGGGCTGGTGCAAGAAATTGAGGCACCTTCCATCCTGCCACCCTCTCTATTGCCCCCTGCCCCATTTGCCGCCACTAGCGTCCCTCTCCGGGGCCTGCAGCAGTGGCAATGGTTAAAAAATCATGACCTAGTACTTACTTAAAGGTCTCGGCACTACATCACAGTTTCCAGGTGCTCCTACCTGCCGTTTCCGCCCCCTCAGATGTGGACTTCCAGTTTGGAAAAGGTCAGAAGGGGCAAGTAGCAGCAACTACCTAGTTCATTTGATAGTAGTACTGGCCCTGCCAGCGGGGCATATTCTGTGCAATTGACATGATTAGCAAACCTGCTAACCACGTTAATCATGGTAAGTGGGATATTAAGTGGCACATATCCAGTTTGTGCCACTGAATAACCCCTCCTAATTGCATAACATCAGGACATTCCACTGGTGGTACTTGGTCAGTGGCAATATTCAGCTACTGGCCAGTTATCTTACAATGGCTGAAGAGAGCCTTAAATGCTAACACCATAAGCTTGAAAAAACATCTTTGCTTAATTGGAAGCCATTGTAATTGCGTTAACAATTCTACAGCCAAATCTCTATGACTAAGGCCAATAAATGACCTGTGCTGCTGAATTCTGGACTACCAGGGCATTACAATAATCAAGCTGAGAGAGAAATAATGCTTCAACAACCTGCCAAAGTGCATTCTGATTCAAATAAGGATGCAGTTGACAAACCGGGCATAGATGACATACACCACTTGTACTGCTTTCGAAATTTGTTGTTGAAGTCCCAGTTCTGCATTCAATACGACTCCTAGGTCAGAAATGCTATCCTTCCAGGACAAATGAACCCCCCTGATAGATAAGCTGGCCTTTAAACTATCCTCAGTTAAAGGCCCACATTGTAATACTTCCGACTTTTAAATATTAAGAACCAATCAGTGCAAATGCAACCAGGAAGCAATATCCTCCAGACAACAGTTGATACACCAGAGAACTTCATTCTCATCCCCCTCCACATCAATCACCAGTTGAATATCATCAGCATACAAAAAGCCCTTCAAATCATGTTGCCTACAAATGTCTCCAATAGGACTCATAAAAATATTTTAAAAAGTAGGGGACAAAACAGAACCTTGTGGAACCCCACAAACCCACTGGAGAACAGTCGAGGAACCTGACCCCCAGGGTATGCAAAAACAGCATCAGAAAAGAGGAAAGCCAACACAATACTGTACCTCCAATCCCCAATATTCTACATCTCTTCAACAACAGATCCCAATCAATGAAATCAAAGCAGTGGATACATCTAGTGTAACTACTGGAGCTGTACGGCCCTTGTCCCTAATATTACCTAATAAATCTAAAACAGCCACCATTAAGGATTCTGTTGCAGAACCTCTACGAAAAACTGTTTGCTTCCAGTCCAACCCCTCAGAATCCTCTAGGAAAGCAGTTAATTGGATTAAGACAGCTTTTTCAATCACTTTTGCCAAACCCAAGAGTGATGAAAGGTATGGTAGTGGAGGTGAATCAGATTGCCAATTATTTTTTAAATAAAGTGGAAAATTATCCAGATAGCAGCACTAATATGTGGATGATATCTAAATGTTGTAGCTGACTGCTGCAGCATTTAAATATCAGATGTTCTGAATACCAGGCCCATAATGTCTCTGTATTGATCCATGGTGCGACCATACCTTTGGTGTTGTGTGCAGTTCTAGTTGTCCCATCTCAAAAAAGACATAGCAGAACTTAAGAATGTAAAAAGGCAAAAAAAATGATAAAGGAGATGGACTGGCTCCAGAGTTGGCCCATTCACTAGGCAGACTAGGCAACCACCTGGGGTGTCAGACCCCTATGGGTGAAACTGTTATCCCTAGACCATTCTTCAAAGCGGTTGCAGAGCAAGCCACTTCAGCACCGCAGTGGCCCTTGAAGCACCCACTCCTGTGTGTGCACTCATGGCCTACCACTCATGCTCCTTTTGAAAAGAGGTTTACATCAGAGGGGGAACAAGTGGCAAGCCAGGAGTGTACGCACATGCATGGGTGCTTCAAGGCCCAGTATGGCGCTTAAACAAATTGCTCTGCCCCACTTTGAAGAATAGTGGAGAGATTGTGGTGACATCCCTCCCATGTGAGGGAGAAAGGAAGAGAGGGGAAAAAGATGGATGCTGGAGGCGGGAAGATAGGAGCTGGGATGCCTCAGGGCAGACGGTAGTACGATGATGGGCAGGCTTGCCTAGGGTAGCAGAAACCCTCAGGCTGACCCTGAACAGCTTCTCTGCAGGGAAAGGCTCAACAGATTAGAACTGTTTAATCAGGAGAAGAAAAGGCTGAGAAGAAATCCCCTGTTGTTGTTAAGTGCCATCGAGTCAGTGTCGACTCCTGGCAACCCTCTGGATAGTTGACCTAAACTTTGTTCGGTTTGTATAGAACAGGTAAATAGGAAATTAATGTTTACCCTTTCAAATAGTACAAGGACTAGGGGATACTCTATGAAGGTAAAAGATGGCACTTTTAGAACAAACTGAAGAAAATACTTTTTCACTCAGTAAACAATTAAACTGAACATTTTGTTGCCAGAGAATGTGATGAAAGATAGTTTACCTTGAAAGGATTTAGACAAGATCCTGGAGGAACCACAAACTGTTTATAGGTAAGTAGACTTTGGAAAGCCACTGCTTATCTCTGGGTATGAGCAAGAAGAGTTGCATTTTCTTTGGGATCCTGCCAGGTACTTATAACCTGGATTAATCACTGTTAGAGACACGATACTGGACTTGATGGACCTTTGGAATGATCCAGTATACAATTCTAATGTTCTTTAAGCCATGAATAGAGTGTTAAGCTGGAACCTAAAGACTCTAACTGAAATATGCAGTGAAGATTACACTTGTAAATATTAAGGATATAAACAGTGCCTAAGTGTCCTATCTTGTCTCTGAGAGAAGGAGACATGGCAAATTCCTACTCTGAAGAACCTACTAAGAAGGACTGGCTGGTTATAATAACCTAGTACTTCTTTTTCTCAGTGGCCTTGTTATGTTATGTTCTCTCAATGGAAAGTAGTTGTGCAACACCGAAGTGAAGAGATCTGTAAAGTGATTGTCTGCATGGTACATCTATGCCAGATGATCTTGTAGTATGGGGACCTCCTTGCTGTTCCTTCAGCAGAATGTGTACTCTTGACAAATGCCATCTCATTTGGATAGTATTTATACTGGCATAGGAAGTATTTATTGTCCTGATCTACAAGAATGTGTAGTAACGCAGAGCAGCTTGGTCTGCAAGCTGTCAGAGCGTCTCCCTGATGTCTCTTTTGGACCTGTATGGGTTTGCTTGTTTTCCACTTTCTTGATACATGCAATGAGCAGGATGCTGCTATTGGTTAAGATAGCTTGGAAGTGAATTGATTACATGGCAGTCCAGAAGGTGAATATTTTAACAAAGTCCATGAAATTGACAACATCAAGAGACTTCTCTTTTGAGTACAGAAACATTTTGCTAGCAAAACTCTGTGAAAGGTCAGAATGCAGATTTCCAAATGTTGAAAATATAATGTGAGGAAAGTGGCTGCTGCGGCAGAAGTAGCACTTCGAACCTGTGCCACTTCAGTTTTGGGTAGGATTGAAGAAGATGGACAAATAAAACCAACTGGGGGCTTGGGTAGGGCAAGAAGGAACAGACCGCAGTCTTTCTGAAGAAATCAACAAACGATAAACAATAGGGAAAGCCATTTTCAAAACCACTGACCTGAGTAAATGGTTAAGCTGATAGTTGACGGACAATCATACACAGAAAACCACACCAGAGGTGTTAATAACCAAAAAGAGAACAAAAAACATCTGGATCACGTTAGAATACCAGAACTAGTGCTCACCTACACCAATTTACAAAAATAACCAATATTCCAATCGATTGACTCTCACTGTATACTCTGTAAATACAAAAAATCTTAAATAGTCAACAGAGAGACTCAGACTATTTATGTAATCATAGTGAATTACAACCTCACAAACCTATACAGGGGAGAAAAGGCGTCAGTGTTAAAACTGTTAGCTCTCTACGAAGCAATTGCCCACCCAAGGGGAGTTGTCTTATCAGACATCAGCACTCAGAAAAACTCCTCTTAGGGGTATGTTTACTAAACCGGGCTAACGGTTAACCCTGGCTATCTGCAACTAGGGGGCATGTTTACTAAACACCGAAATTGTGCGGGGCCCCGTTAGTGTGCCTGTGCCATATAAGGAGTGGGCGGTTCAGGCAGAAAAAAGGAATAAAAACGACCGTACCTGTGCGCGGCGCGCACATTTGCGGGGTCCACATTAGCGCGTGGGAAGGCTAAGTGGGGCGCTGCTGGGCACATATAGGAACAGTGCCGTAGCACAACGGTGAAGATACTAACCAATGGTGCAGGGGCCATGGGTTCAATTCCCCATTGTGCACCACAAAAACGCCAGCTTGAGGCAATAACTTTAATGGTTAAAGGTGCACTAGAAGGCATATGAATCCTGTACGGCAGAAAGGGGAACCCTGCTAACCTTTTGCAGCAACAGGCGGCACACTGTTCATATCTGGGCGGCAGAGTGCGCCGCACTGTTAATATTGGGCTCAGAATGCTTTGCGCTGCAAATTGTGTGCATTAGGCGATGTGCTGTTAAGTCCTTGCGGTTTGAGCGGCAGAAGGCGGTGCGCTGCAAATTTGGAAGGCCGAAGGCAGTGCGCCAACGGACAAACACAGGAAGAGAGCCACAGCACAATGGTGAAGACACTCACCAATGATGCATGCATCAGGGGTTCGATCCCCCACAGTGCCCAGTTAACCAGCCTCACTGAGGCATAATTTTAGGAGGCATAGAAATAATGGGCAGCAATAGGCGGCGCGCTAATGTCTTACGAGGCACTTGAATAGTGTGAGGCTAAGGCGGCGCGCTGATGTGGAAGCATTTGAACAGAGCCACAGCACAATGGTGAAGACACTCACCAATGATGCATGCATCAGGGGTTCGATCCCCCACAGTGCCCAGTTAACCAGCCTCACTGAGGCATAATTTTAGGAGGCATAGAAATAATGGGCAGCAATAGGCGGCGCGCTAATGTCTTACGAGGCACTTGAATAGTGTGAGGCTAAGGCGGCGCGCTGATGTGGAAGCATAGGAACAGAGCCACAGCCCAATGGGGAAGACACTCACCAATGATGCATGCATCAGGGGTTCGATCCCCCACAGTGTCCAATGAGTAAGGCTTGCTGAGCCATTATCTGTCATGATGAATATAGCTGAAGGAGGCATGTTAAGCTTTTATTGTAGTGACTGCTGTTAGCAAATGCACTCTCAAAGCACTGTAATATAAGGTGCTGCATAAGGTGCCCTACAAGGTACCCTAGAGGGTACATTATAAAGTGCACTGTCCACCAAGGCACCCTACAATGTTGCCTATAGGCCGCTTTATAGGGTGCCGTATGAGGCAGGGCAAGGTACGAGCACTGTTTGTGCTAGCAGCACTGTGCATTGTAACGCATGGAAATCCTACATAGGTGTGCACACATGCAAGAAGGAACAGCAGTGCAGCACAATGGTCAGGAGATTGACTGATGGTGCAGGGGTCATGGGTTAACATCAGCAGTGAATAAGGTTGGCTGAGGTACGTATGTTCCCTGCATGCAACTGAACAGCAATCTGTGTTTCCATCTAAAAAGAAGGCCATCCTAGTGCCATACATCAATGCACCTTCCACGGTGCAACAGAACGAACATCAGAAACAACCATGTCAGCAAAGGCGAGTTATAATGTTACCCAGCGGCCATGTGGAAAGGGTGGCAACTCCCAGGGCACCATAGTTGGTATCTCATAAGCTGCCTGAAACGAAGGTGTGACATAAGATGCCCCAAGGATGTATAGGTGAACCCAAAAACATTTGCTAGGAGCGGTAACATCCCACAATGTGAGGGGCAACAGAGGTATGTGCCAAACGCACATGTAACCCAAACACTGCACAGAGCTGAAAGGAAAGACAATGCAGAGGTAATAGAAGGATGTAGATCAAAGCTGCTGTACTACACAACTCAGCCCCAGGCCATGTGGCTGCTAGAGAAATGGACACACATATATCCAGTTATTTAGTTATGTTTATTTATGTCCATGTCACTATGTGGTAGGAGCGTGGTTTACAGAGAACAAAAGAAAGACCTGAACAACAGGCTGGTTGTTGTTACATATAACAGGAACATATACCTGGAAAACATGGGAAAACTATGTACATGGAATATATGATTGGTGAACAAGATAACATACCCAAACTATTTACACAAATTAGCAAGGATGCTAGTAAGAAGGAGACAGCTGTGGTTAAATATGTGCTGTGACTGTTTGGTTATGTGATCGGGGCCATCTGTAGCTATGCACAGAGTGATGGTAATGTACCATGCTATAATGTCAGTGTTTGACAGAGGATGGGAAGATGTGTGCAGCGAAGGAGGCTGAAATGGCAGGATAGATGAAATGTCAGGATGACAGTGGAGTAGCAGTGTTATGCAGAGCACACACACGAGAGGCAACCAGGGAGAGATGAAATGCAGGAATGTGTAGGAGTGCAGGACGTGGTGTAGCAGCATGCACGTCAGGATACGATGGCCAAAAAGCTGGGAGACATAAGATGGGCAGAAGGATGATTCCCATCTCAGATGAGGGTACAATGTTCTCGCAGCACAAATCTGCACATATATGACTGTCATACAAATCGAAACCACCTATGCAGGACAAGCATACACATCAAAGAGAAGAGAGAGGAATCAAACCTATGACCACCACCACAAATGCCAAGGCAACAACTGGTAGGCCACACCACCAACATCAGTGCATTAGCAGAGGCTGCATACAGAAATACTGAAGCCCATCACACAAGACGCATGCTGGCTGCCAGGACAGGCAAACCCCCAACAGTAATCATGACCAAATGGACATGCAGGTCATCTGAGTACAGATCAGAACCTAGTCTGTATGTGGGACCAGGGACACATGCACACACACAATGAAATGTTATGCAGTGCATACAGCATGCAAAAGAGGAAGGAAACCAAATCCTGAGGGCATCAGAGGATGCTCGCTGGAGATGGGTACCAATCTGGGACAGGACAGGAGAGAACACAACATGAAAACAGGTGTACCACACACCAGCTGAACCACAGCCAAACCCCCAGGTGCACTGCCATGTAAACACCATAAAGAAAGAGACATATGTGACAGATAACATCTGATGGCTAAACAGCACAGAGTGCACACCTTGCTGTACAGTGAAGAGAGGGAAGGGTGTGTGTAGAGTTGATGAACCTGCTGGTACCAAATGGTCCAGGTAGCACAACAGAAAAACAACAGAACAACCACATGTGGGGATCAAACCTGCACACTACTGTGTTAAAACACATGCCTCTAACCACTACCACAAACAGCACACTGAGCACAAGGCAGAACAAATAGTCCAAAGGGAGGGTCTATGTGGGAACCTGTCAAACCCACTGATGTTGCAAATGGGTGACATATACACACCTGTCACTCTACAAGGATGTGAGCACAGGTGGGCCATGGACATGACCAGCAACCAGTCTATAGAAGTGCACATGTGCTCAAAGAGTGGAGGAGTAGCCTACTGGTCATAAACCTGTTGTGGACATCAAGTAACCAGGGCCCGATTCACACTAGCACTCCTTGTGGCCTTGGGCATGTCACGTAACCCCCCATTACCGTGGACGAATGACCAGAAAACTGACATTGACCAGAACACCCTGGAGTTTCAGGGTCACAGGGAGTCAGGTCAGGACCGACTCAAAGGCACACATTGCATTGCATGTGTGTCACCATGATCAAGGAGCAAAAGAGACAGATGTGTGTCAAATACATATCTTTATTTGGGTCACCCCTCACAGACACTGTAGACCGTGTTATCATAATATCAAGGTGAGTGCAGCCCTGGTGAGAGACAGAAACACATTTAGCATGGCACCAACCCACATCCCACAGAAAGGTCACTTCATTGACTGTAAGTGAAGGGCACGAGATATAATGTGCAACAGGTGCACGCTATGCACTGGCCATCAGATCCCCACCCCCCACCTGCTGCTGCATCCCTCAAATGTGTCACTCGCATATGAGTGCATGAAAACCGTAGGCGTTGCTGGATGAGGACCCAAAACACATCACCTGTCCCTCGCAACATAGCCATCAGGCAACACAGGAGGCTCACAAATGAAAACATCATATGTTGTCAAGTGAAAATAACTCCTGAACGTAATGTGCAACCTCTCACCTAATGCCTGATCTAGGAATCAGAAATGCGATAATGTAGATCACAGCAATCATCACCAGCACAATGAGCATATGCTAACAGGTCGCAGAGGCACATGAACCCAGAGCGAATACAAACAAAACAACCTGCAGAAAGCTGCAGAGATAACACCATGCAGGAGTGCCCCTTCCAGTGTTTGTTGGTTAGACAGTGTGTGGACACATATAACACGGTACATGGAATGCACAATTGAAGGAGGGCAATGGACACCCACACTGCCACACACCAAATATAATGGCACAATGAGAGTGTCATTACCGCGGCGGATAAACAGGACCGTACAGATGTGCAATGTAAGGTGTGTACATACATGCAGAGTGTCACGTCTGTACAGTAAGCAAACACAATGACCAGCATGTTAAGATGGACATGATGGCCAAACATCCTACAGTGAACTACACAAAAGCCATAGGTCCACATGCTGTGGTTCACAAACATAAGCAGTCATAACCACAAGCACCATCCGTATACCAACATGATACAGTGATGCCACTCATACATGTAAACACCCTTGCCCATTGCAAACATCAATCAATGATGTTGTTGGGCATGAAAGGGTTGTTGTGGGAAAAACGGTATCATGTTCAGGTGGAGGGCAGGTGGACATAGATAATATGACCGATCCATCGTCACCCCCATGCCACTAACATGGCTGTATGCTCGTGTTGAAACTAACAGATGACCGTATCCTGGGTGCCATGTCACACACATGGCCAACCCACAACAACTACACAACTGGGGAGGAATGTACACATACACTGACAATGTCAGTCCTGCTACACCCAGCGTCCAAAAAGCAAGGTGTATCTGTAATCCAACAGGTCAGGTCAAACGTCTCCATGCAACCCTGGGCTTGCATAGCCAAGTGTCACATTCCAATATGCCACAGTCCGTGAAAGTTCATCTGTGTCCCCTGCAATGCGCAGGACCCCCAGCCCCAGAATGGCAGAAACAGTGTGGTGTACAGGTCCGTCATGGCCAAAGCAGCGGTCCAAAAGCAATACTGTCCATCACAGGCATGTGTTCCACTCGCATAAGTCAAACATCCAATGGCACCATTCCCCAGAAACAATTCCATGGTGGTCTGTTCCCCAAAAGGTGTGTGATGGCGACGCCAGATGCACTGTAGGAAATGTGTCCGGGATGCCTTCTGTCCTGTGTCAGGAGAGGATACGTATGGTCGTGTTGGACACCTTGTACAAACAACACAAATTGCAGAGAGTCGCACCTGTGAAAATACAGAAGAAACGGATGAAAAGGCAAACATGACATAATATGAACATGAAATAATATGCATATTGTTGACACATCAAATGTCAATGCAGAATGGGTGTCACATGGATATGGGCATGTCCATATCCATGTCACACTGCTACACACTATATGCATCTGTTCGTGTGCATAGACAGGCACCATGACATGTACATGAGACAAACAGTAACTCATCAACAGGTACAGCCACATGTACCCCCAAATAACAAAGGTCCAACATACCCTGTGTGTGCATTATGTGTACGTCATCGATCCCTTGAGCGACTCCACAGCCACATCAGGTCACAGTGAAGGGAGACAATGTCAGCCAAACAGGTAGAATCACCATGTCAAGTCACTGTTGATGCATGTCCACATCATGCCGATACCTGAAATAAAAAAAGGTTGCTCAACAGTGGTCCCTCAGAACACAATACACAGTTATGCTCACAATGCACACCACATGTTGAGAATGTTGACAATGTAAACAGCACTACGGTAGAGGTAGCACAGTCACCACTGCCCCCCAGGTGCTCCCACCCCTCACAGCACATGATAATGTACCATGACTGGACACTGCATCAGCACACAGTCAACGCATAAACATGCACCCACACAGTATGCGTCGGTCTGCGGGACAGCTGTGATACATGGCATGTATGTGCACAACTGGCAACTTGTGGACATAAAGGCCCAGTGACCTGCCCTGATACCCCGGTGATGGCTGAGATAACAGTGTTGGGGAGGTAGCAAGTGCATTTTCCTGTAAGTCAGACGAAAACACATACACATGTAGCTATGTCGTACAAATGCCATAAACAGTTTTGCAGAAGACATACTGTACACAAACACATAGGGATATGTCTGACAACAGCAATATATGGGTAAGGGAGGCCTAAGGAAATAAAACCACCACAACATCTGCACAGTATGACACATACCATACGACATGTTGGGCCCATGACTGCAGGCACAATGTAGCTGTAGATCCAACTACCCCGGACCGCAGCATCGTGGCTGCTGTCCAGTCAGGTGGCACTGCACCACAGAAACAGCTTCCTCACAAAGTATGTCCTGTGCAGTGGAAAACACAAGAGAAACAAACATATTTCATGTCCAAGGTGTGAAACACACACTGCACCTCTCTGTCCCCCAGCTGTCACACCCCACAACATGACCTATGGACTGGCTGTGCACTATCACACTGTACGGAACTGTGACATGGGAGAGGCAGCACGGAAGTGTCCGTTGCTATATAAAGGTAACCCCAATCCCCCTGTCATCTCCCTTACCACTCTGTTGTTGTACACACTGGTCAAGATAGGTGTTTGCTCCCCCATGTCTATGGCCCATCCCAAGGTCACAATATCAGGCTGTCTCCCCCATGTTGCCACCAATACCCCCTCTCCGTGTGTACTGCCCTTCCACTGTTCTATGTTACCCCACTGTACATTGCTGTAACACATGGAGATATGCAGTATCACCTCCTGTATCCATTGGCCAAAGACATATCCTGCAGTGTACCTCGCACACCCCAAATATTATTGACAGCTGTGTGCTGATGATGCGCTCAAATAGATGGCAATGTCAGCGCCACGTCTGTAAAACCACACCCCCATGTCTGCCTGTGACCTGACCATAATGGCTGCATGTCATCCCACTGTGTGAGAGTGCGAATGTCAAAACCATGGATGGCCTATATGTGCACCATAACCAAATAACTGTCATCTAGGTGTCTGTGTGTATGTGGACCTAACATCCCTTGCAAGGTCCGTAAGGTACTTGCTGATGTGGACTGTGCTTTCCTGCCCTACACACATCCACAGCATGTAAGATATGCCATACGTCATACTGGGTTTTTCCGAGCAGCAGACATCACAGTATCCTGTATCCAACAGTGGCCAATCTAGGTCATACGTACCTAGCTGTATCCCCAAAAGACACAGGTCCCACAATACCTGTACTGTGTCAAGCACCGATTATCCGGGGTACCTTCTTCTATAGTGGTCTATTAACCTGTCCTGCAGGAACATGTCCAAACCTCCATTCAAACTCAGCTACAATAACAGCCCTTACCACATCCTCTGCATACAAATCCCAGAGTCTGATGACACATCCAGCAATGTGGCATATGTTGAGATAGCATTGGCTACACATGCCATGTTCCTCATGGACAACCTCTAAACTGAATATACACACACACATGCAGCGTACCACTTGGCTACTGTGACCCACCCTTTGCTGATCTGACGTCCATCACCTCTGTATGTGTGTACATATGCAACAATGCACTGACTGGCCACTCCACAATACAGCTTCCATCAATGATATGGCCTCCTGGCTGCACACAGCGCAGGTCCCCCTCCTGCCACACATCCATGTCAAGGCTACGTGATAAGGTATACATCAGGGCACACTGTGGGGTTGCATTAACAACCGTCGCACATAATTAATAACATCATTGGAAAGCAGTCATAAGCATGTGCTCTGTGCTATGTATGACATGTGTCACCACACCTAGCCAACATACACACATAGCCAGCTCACACAAGCATAACACCCACACAAGTGGACAAAAAGTGTACAATATAAACAAATACCCCGCAGGGAAACTGTCCACAAACAGGGTTATCCCTCCCACTGTGACTACCGCAACATATGCCTGCCACCGTGCTCCATCCCGACCATGAAACCAACGAACTCTTCTTTTCACAGCAACTGCTATCACCACCACCAACTAACTGGGAATGTGACCCACAAAGTATCTGAAAGGTGTATCAACACCCACACACATAATACCCCAACAGCTGCTGTTGTGCCCCAGCCACATTGTTGGTCACACACGCATGGCTATATGTGACCGTGGGATGTTAAGTTGAATGACAATGCAGTGTTGCACCTGAAGGTGATATGTTCCGACACAAAAACCTTTATGACCATCACACACACAGAACAGCACATTTATGTGGGAATATATGCAATACGTACCAGAGAAGATCTCTGCAATCAACCTCCGCCTGACCGCTGTACCCTCTTGTGTGTCACCACTGGCACGTACGTGGGGGCATGGTGGAGCATCATCCAGATCCTCATTAATCTCTGCAGGAATATTGTGCCTGAGAGCAATGTTGTGCAGGATGCAACAGGCAATGATAATCTCTGCCACAGTCATAGGTCTATATTGTAAGGCCCCGCCTGTCCTATCCAGACACCTGAAGCGACTTTTCAACACGCCAAAGGTGCGCTCTATGACAGAGCGGCTGGAGGCGTGGGCCTCATTGTACCTCCGCTCTGCATGTGTCCGTGGATGACGCACAGGGGTCAGCAGCCAGGGGCGACACCCATACCCTGCATCACCTGCAGAAAGAAATGTTGCATGTCAATGCATGAGTGCATGTTTACCTCTCATTTACACAGGTATGGACGTGCGAAACAAATGCAGAACACATCCTGACAGACATATATGACACAGCAACTATGCATTTGTGAAACATATACATATGTTGATATAAATGGTAAACCTGCCTATGGAGCATGTACATACTGCCATAAAAAAACCAGTCCCAGTTGTACCTATAGAAATCCTCTATGTGTGGCACATGCGTATTGTACTGCAGTTCCTGTCCTCATCTCGACCACCTCCAACGTTAGACTATACCACCAATACACATATCACCTGTTCAAAGTATATGTCAGCAATGTACACAACCCAAAACTGTGATGTAATCCGATGGAGCCTCGCACCCAGACCATGTATGCCAGGGAGGTCTGACAAGGTCACAACCATATCACCGCTATACCCCCTGTCCTCCAAGGTCCACATCTCAAAAATGAGCATATTGACTCCATATGCTGGTTCCTGCTAATCACCTATCCTTTCAGTAGCCACCCTCTGCACTGTCCCCATCATGTTCAGAGCCTTTTTAAACTGTGGACCACAGAAGTGCACACCGTAGCCCACATGAGCTTGCACCAATCACATGGACAGAGGCAGAGTACCTACCTGGGTATGTGCGACCAATACCTCTCTGTATTCACCCATGTAGTCCCCTTGCCCCTGCTGTCACCTGTCCACAATGCTCAACAACATTAGGATCAGCACATACAACGTCGCCTATGTCCCACACATCTGCAGTGGCCAAAGGTATCTCTCCTGCGGTGAAACAGGCCACATGAATGACCATCCATATGCAAAACTGTACTCGCAGTTGCTAAGGTCAGGGAAACCCATCATATGTAGCCCCCCCCCCCCCCCCATATACCGCGACCTCCGGTGACAACCCAGTACTGAGTGAGTGTGTGGACCTCACACACACATGACAAGGGTTAGGTGTATGGATTTGTCCAGAACATAAACGTTACATGAAATAACAAAAGGACCAGAAAATGAACCGCCATCACAGGTGTGTGTGATGGGCAGCAACCTCCCCCCCCCTCATGTGGGCAGATGTCACACACACACACTAGTACCAATCCACCAACAGGACACACATCTGCACCCTGAGCTTAGTTCCAGAACAACATGAGCAGGGTATGATCAAACCGTATCACAATCCTGATGTCTCAATTCAAATCAGGTCCCCTGTTAATCCACATATACACTCCTGTAACAATGTAAACACATAACAGTCATATGTCTTTTGAACGTGAGGTACGTTTTCAAATGCAAAGCTGGCAAACAGCGCCCTATATAACAGATGTTACATAAACCAATACATATATGCAGCACATAATAGGTTAGATGGAAATACTCACCCAGCAATATACAGTCCCCATATTGTCCCCCCTCAAATTGCCTGAACAGTGCTGAGTGATGCAGGATATAGGAGTCATGGGTGGACCCTGCAAACCGCGGGACCACATTCAGAATATGCAGATCAGCATCACATACAACCTGAACATTCAGGGAATGGTAGTGTTTTGCGGTTGCCGGAACACCACCTCCCTGTCTCTAGGCGGGACCAGGGCAACATGTGTGCAATCAATAGCTCCCATCACGTGTGGTTATCCCAGCTAACGCCTCAAAGGCCTGGTTCAGGGTCCCCCACTGTTGCCCAATGTGAGGAACGGCTATGTAATTCCCCACCCGGCTGACCATGGCACGCAGTACTTGGGGGAGACAGCGTGAGAAGGTGGGGCGGCTCATGCCACCCACTGCAGCCACAGATGACTGGAAACAGCCAGAGGCAAAGAATGTAAGGCAGCAAGGAGCTTGACTAAACCTGGTATGGCATGTGACCGATCAGTCATGGCTCGAGGTCGGTCGCAGATCCTCATAGAGCTCCCGAATAGCCCTTGTGCTCAGTCGGTACAGGGAGATGACCAGGTCCTCACGCATGCCCTGGAGCTGGGCTCTGGGCCTGTAGATGCGAGGCTGCCGAGCCATGCACCTCAGCACGCCGTCTGTGGCGTCCACGCACAGCACCTGTGTGGACCACCCCCACAGCTGCAGGTATGAGTTGCTGCGGGTCTACACCAGTGCCCTGTGCCTCAGCCCCATGGGCACCATCTCCCCTGTCCTGCAACCGCAGCATCCGCCCACGTCTCAGGGCACATGCAGCAACATAAACAGCCGCCCTGAACTACAGACACACACAAACACACACAAAAAAACACACCCACACCTGCCTAACCACTGGACACCTTACAACCCACACAAGAAAGGAGACACACAAAACAGCACAATACAATGCAACGTACAGCACAACTATAGCGACACCACACAAGACTAGATCCACACAATAAGCACAGTAAACGGAAGAAATACAGAACAATCCATACAGACACACTGAATGCAATACACTACAGCTGCCTTTGTCTCCCTGTAACTCACAACCAACATACACCGCGCCTACGAAACAACCCTCAATGTGGACCCAATCTGCAATCATTTTTATCCAGGTTATGTTGTACGTACCTTGCGCATGCGCGGTTATGGCCGTGCGCGGCGTGCATGTGCAGCAATTTCCTAATTTGCGTCTGTGTGTGTGTTGCGCGCATGTGCAACCCCTTACGCATGGGCGTCTGTCTGTGGGCGGCGCGCATGTGCAACTCGTTACGCATGGGCGTATGCGTCGCCTGTGCGTATGCGTCACCTGTGCGTGACGTCACACGCACATCAAATGCACATGCGCTAACAGCTGCACATGCGTATCGCGCACACACACATCCACCAACGCACGCCCATGCGCAATGTCACATACGCGCCGCGCACAAGCATTGCCGTGGCACAGAAGCACATGCGCAAAGTAGGTAACCGTCTAAAACGAATAAATCACCCTGCGCGCCTGATGCACGTTGAGGTCTCAGTGAGGAGTGAGAGGTAGGATAGCGAAGTCTGAGAGCAGGAGGTATGGAGCATGTGTCAGTGTAGTGGATTGTCGTCAATTGTCTCTGTATTGCGGTGTGTACTGTTCAGTTTATTGTGTTGTTTGTAGTATTGTGCTCAGATCTGTTTTTGTCTGTGAAGTGTGTGGCGTAGGAAGAGGGAGAAGGGGTGAGGTGAGGTGAGGTTGCGTGTGGTCGGGGAGTGGGGAGAGGGTGCGATGGAGCGGCAGGGGGAGAGTGAGTGCCATAGGGATAGTGGGAAGGGCACGGTGAGGGTGAGAGTGAGGGAGAGAGAGAGGGACATTGAGAGGGATAGAGGGAGGGTGGGAGAGAGGGAGAGAGAGCGGGAACGTGAGAGGGATAGAGGGAGTGATAGAGAGAGTGACAGAGAAAGGATGAGGGAAAGGGAGGGTGAGGGTGTGCAGGAGGTGCGGCAACCATTTGCGCAGGAGGCAGGGGCTATGGCGGCTGAGCCAGAAGCAGGGCCATCAACACAGGGCCAGGCTGCACCCAGCCGCCACACTGGGAAGAGGAAAAGGGCCCCTGTACCTGAGACCCAGAGGAGGAGTGCCACAACGGGTCTCAGATTCTGAGAACCCCAACCTCCTCGCTAACTGTCCTCGAGAACTATGAGGTTCTGTTTGGGAGGCAGAGCAGCCGCACAAGTACAAGCAGGCCGTAATGCGGTGTGGAGGAGATACGCAGAGCAGTTGCCGAGGTAGGGGGCCCTCTGCGAGACATTGACTGTCTAAAGAATAGGTATTCTGATATCAAAAGAGGGGTGCGCCAGCACCTGTGTGCAGAAAGACAGCATGCCAGTGGCAAAGGTGGAGGGGGCCCCATACCATCCATGCTCACGCCCCTAGAGCAGCAGCTTGCAGACAGGCTTGGGCCAATATACACATATGGCCTTCCTGTGGCCCTTGATACAGCAGATCCGCATGCAGGGACGTATGCTACGCATCTATTTCACCTCTGGGCATAAACCTTGGTGAAATTAGCCATTGTGTAGAATGGTCAGACATTTGCACATGCACCCCCATACATCTCTACCAAGCCCCATCATGTACCCATTGCTGGTGTCAGAGGTCTGTGCTGTACCCCGTGCACACTCCTTGTCCAACACAAAACACACACG